>CM029277.1:10379278-10794278 GCA_016920895.1 Vaccinium myrtillus
AGAATGGCGCAAGAGTTTTTTTTATTTTCCAAAACGGTTTCTCGGGTACCAAAATCGCTTTCTAAAAGTAAATCCCGGGTGGCGACTCACATTTTTCTGTTTTCCCGAAACGCCCGCGTGGATCCCACCGTCCACAACGTGCCGGGCTGGACTGATGTTTTTGCAGGATGCACGACGATGACTGCGAATTCCCCATATATCGGCCGGGGTCATGATGGTTGGCTGCCATCCCTCGGTCCATTTCTTTCCCTTGTTCTTCTATTGTTATGTTTGTCTTAATGCTTTGAGGACAGAGCAACTTTCAAGTTGGGGGAAGGGGTATACTTTGTACATGTTTATTTTTGTTTTGAGCGTTGTTAGTCGGTTTAGGTTCATTTTTAAAATTTTTGTTTAATTTTTGAGTGTGGGGATACGATTGTTATGCTAGTTTGTATGAGTTAGGTGAGCATGCTAGATTCTTGTCTCATTGTTTGCCTGTTTAACTTGTTCACATGCATATAACTGGTTTCCATGTTTGAGTATTTTCCACACCATAAGCAAGTTTGAGGAGGTGTTCTCACGTTGTGCACAGTATGTCCTTAAAGCATCCCATGTTTCATTGTTCACTTTCCGCACTCGCATAAAATAGTAGGCGTTTGTACCACATATCATAGTTTAAATATTTTACATGCATGTGTGAGAGTTGGTGATGTGCTTAGGGGATGAAACAAGGCCATCTTTGCATGATTAAACCACTATAAGTGTCCCATTGATCCCATGTTAAACCACTCCGTGTCGTTTCTGTGTCAAACTTAGGAAACCGGTGTTTGGGTGGTGTGTCAGTTTGGTGGTCCAACTCTGTGCACATGTTTAAAGGCATGAATCAAGGAGGATTGTTGTTAGGAAGAATTTAAATGGTGCTTGTGGATGCCATGTTCTTGAAAAAAAAAAAAAACCTTCAACCTTAATCCTAGCTAAAACCCCAACCCTCACTCAAAACCAATTTTCCCCACCAATAAATCCCTTTTTAAAGAGAGAGATGAAATTTTCGTTATTGCAAAAAAAATAAAATAAAATAAAATAAAATTAGGCGTTCGGTAGCGCTACCACAAAAGTGGTGTAGCGCTACCCGTTCGTTTGGAAAAAAAATAAAAATGAGCGTAAGTCTCTCTCTGTCTTCCCCACCCCCACTTCTTCTTCTTCCTTCAATTTCCTTTTCTTCAACCTCCATAGCCACCAAAACCCTAAACCTAAAACTCCCATATCTCCTTCAAAACTCCACCTTTCTTCACCAAAATTTACAAAAACACTCCTCTCACTCTCCTCTACCATAATACCTAAACCAAAATCTTTCTAACCCACCAGAAATTCCAGATCAGAAAAAAACCCAAAATCCAAACATTTTACCCCATAAACCCACCAAGTCATGGCATCCAAGAGGCAACACATTGGCAGGGGAAAGGCAGTAGCTAGGTCCTCTAGTGGAGTTGAGGAAGTTCAACCGGTTCGGGCTAAACGTAGGGACAGAGATCAAATAGATAGGGCTAACCAAGCAAAATGGGAAGCATCTATTAAGGATAGGGGAGTGAAGAACGAGAGGCACATCATAAATGATGGATTATGGCTGGAGAATTTTCAGCCGTTTTCAGCCATCAGGGACCAAGGTATGAGTTTCTGGTTTGAGCCCAACCCTGGTTATAATACTGCATTGGTAGAGGAATTTTACAAAAATATGACTGTTCCGGAGCCGGATACCTTTTTGGCTCCGGAGGCGCGCATTCTCTCCAAAATAGGCAATATTCCCATAGTTATCAATGCCGCTGAGATAGCCCTTGCATGGGAATATGTGAGGCCTACGAGGCCCACAAACTACCCAAGGCCGGAGTCGGCTTTCAATGATGATGAGGTGAACGGTTATTTGTATGATGATCGGAGGAATGCTAGACATCCCCACTGGCCAGGTCGGTTCACGGAGGATTACCGGTTCATGAACCAGGTAGTGTGTTACAATCTATACCCTAGGGGTAAGGAGGGCCAACCCCAGAAATATGTAGGGAATTTGATGCTTGCGTTCATGGGAGAGGCTACTGTTTGTGATTGGGCCCTGTTCGTATTTGGGCAGATGTGCGATTTTAGGGATGCCCCTACCTCGCTGAGGATGCCTTTTCCCTGTTTGATAAGTAAAATCCTGAGAAGTAAGAATGTCCTGGCTAGGAAATACCATGGTAATGATCCGCTGAGCCCCAAGGATATGGACTCCTCCATCCTCACGCGAAGTAGGGCCCAGTTGAGAGTAGCTGAGGGATCGTTGCTTACTCCGCCGCCACCTAGCGCCAGCACCAAGACTTGGCTTGAGAAGATTTTTGGGTGTATAACAGGTTTGGCAAGGAGTAACCAGAAGCTGAAAAGGGAACAAGCGTTGTCGGCTCGGAACCAGATGGATATACTTGATAGGCAGCGTCACTTGGAGGCGCTCATTTCTAGGCAGAATCCGGGGCCTTTCCAACCCAGACAGTGGCCAGAGCTAGAGGTGAGCGATGATTTCGCGGATGCACCGTTGGAGGAGGAGCATTCTGATGCTGGGATTGGTGAGGAGGACTGAGCACGGAGTTGGACATGGTTGTGGTGGTGGTGTTAGTTTTATGAGTTGTTATTTCATGTGCTATTTGGGTTGAAAACTATGGTATTTTGTGTGTTTGTTTATGTTGGTGGTGTAACAGTTATGTGTGGGTCGGTGGTTTGTGTTAAACTCTATTTGTTATGTTTTCATTCGTATGGTGTTATAATATTAGTTGGTATTATGCGTTGATCATTATTGTGATATCTGTGTTGGTGGCGGCCAGTCTGGGTAGACTGTCCATGCGCTTCTATAGGCCGCCACCCTTTGCATGTTATTTTTCCTTTTTGAAACCACGGTCATTATAAGCCTAACGAAGCCCTTTGTTGACCCGATGCACGTCATTTGACTCTCCTGCATGCATGTGTTATATCTAATTGTGAATGTTTGGTATCTTGATTTGTGAGCTTCCATTGCATATTTCGGCGTTGTTTTGACTGGCACGTGGTGATTATGTTCATTCCACGTTGTTCGCCAGGCGCCTCACATGGGATGTAGAGTGTTCTGGCGAGTATGAGTGATATTGTCACACGTGGGAGCTTGTTATCTTAAACCTTGTTGAGGAGTGGAATTATTCGGATATTTGCTAAGGCATGCATGTGACCGAGTTGTGGGTAGTAAAGAGATGATATTTAAATTGCTCATTTGATTTTGTACAGGTTGCATAACCCTCGTATCCCTTATTGAGTCGTTGTATTTATTTCGTTGTTTTCGTTTCGTTCGTTACTAGGGACTAGCAACGCTCAAGTTGGGGGATGTAATAGCCGCGTGGAAAGCTTGCTTTTAGCGCCTAAGTAGGGTGGTTTAGCATGTTAGACGTGCTATTTAAGCTTTATTTTCCATTTGATATATGCACGTGGTGTTTTTGTGTGTTAAGCATATTTTGCAGGTAATCTAGGGATGTGGGCGCGAATTTTGAGACATTGGGAGTACATGCACGTAGGCCAAGAGTGAGAATGGAATGAATTTTGCA
The DNA here is from genome assembly GCA_016920895.1 of Vaccinium myrtillus. NCBI lineage: Eukaryota > Viridiplantae > Streptophyta > Magnoliopsida > Ericales > Ericaceae > Vaccinium > Vaccinium myrtillus. The sequence continues at coordinate 10,382,848 of CM029277.1, forward strand.
TGGAAGTGGTCGTAATCCGTCGGGAGCGCTACCCCATTTCTCTGGAGCGCTCAAGTTTGGCACAAAAGGGGCTAAAAAATGAACAGAAGCTTTTGGAGCGCTACACCTAAAGGGGTGTAGCGCTACCAAATGGCAAATGGTCAACGGTCAGAGGGGTGGCAGCCGGTCAACGCATGACTTAAGCAAAGCGGTAGCGCTACCCCACTTTTATGGTAGCGCTACCGAGCGGCTAGGATGGCCGGTGAACGTCGTCGTCTTGCCTTCACGCGGAATGTTTTGGGATTTTCGTTCGTTTTCATTGAGATTACGAAGATTAGTATAAATACTCTGGTTAGAACTCGTATTAGGGTTCCACGTATTATCTTTAGGTTGTTACTTTTTGAAGTTTTTTCGGCTATAGTTTTCAGAGCTTTCAACATTCAGCAGTTTACATTCAAGTCTATTTCGGATTTCCAACTGCATTGGTGTTTTTCGAGTGGTATTCAAGTTCGTTCCTTATTGCAATCATCGGTATCGTTTTCTATTGCTATTATTATTCTTCAAGCATGTCTAGATCTAGGTTAAACATAACTTCTGTTATTATTTGCATCATGAGCGAGTAGTCGTATAGAGTGCGGCTGCGGGCGAAGGCGCTTCACAGCTAGGCTAATCAATGTTTCACCTCGGGGCCGAATTAACTTGATTTTTGAGCAATTTTAGGAAACGAAAACTCTTCTAACAAACAAAACCCAGGCATCGCCGGAATTCGAATGCGCACGGAATCTAGTGACAGGTGGTGCGCATTTGTTAGGGATCCTTTTCTTATTCTGAAATCAGTAAAAAGAGGAATTGTGGCCCGAGTAAACATTGGCTAGGCTAGTCGCGGACGCTGGGTTCCCTCAGATGTACTCTCTTTATTAATCTGCATTCAGTTAAATTAGCTTAGTAACTTAGTTAATTAATCTCATCAAATCAAGGGGTGGCTACCTAAGAGCCAGATAAAACTACACTTTCACACGTTTGAGTCAACACCGTTCGTCGTCTCTGTGGTTCCACTCCGGTACTTCCGGATATTGTGCTGCACTGGTCAAGAGTCCTACGCTTGGGACGCGTCTTTATTTTAGTCACCTGGTCGGTCAAGCAGTGGTTGAACTGCATTTTTTTACTATTTTATTATAAAATTTGGGTAACTATTGAGTGCCTTGAGACCCTTTTTCTAGTATCACACATTTATAATGGAATCTATACACTAAGTCTTGCGCCCCATCACAACTTGTGATAGAATGGGTCTGGGACACCTTGCCGCGGTACCCTTGAAACACTAAATAATTTTTTTCTTGAGTAGAACTTTCGTTGTTTCAAGCCCCAAAGAGTTCACATGGTTGTTTTTATCGGCTTAGATTAGAAGTTAAAGGGGATTTTGTCCCTCTTAGATTTCAAGTTAGAAACTTCATACATGCTTGATAAGCCCTAACCGACCTCTTTGAACAACTCGTATAGAAGAGCTCGGCTCGTCAAATAACTCAGCTCGGTCATACGTAACCGAGATGAGAAAAAGGGGCGATGCTTTTCCTTTGATTAATCTGAAAGTACTTAGAAGATTTCTATCCCTATTTCACCGGAACAAACCTGATCTTTTGTTAGGGAGTCTTTGGAATTCTCATTTTTGGCTTTTTGGATTTTGTTTCTTGTATTTTTTACTTTTTAGATTATGATTAGAGTTTATTTTGAATCAGCTAGAATGTTTGAAATATATGTGCAAAATGCATTTTGCAACAGTGTTTGGGAGATATAATGTTTGAAATATATGTGCAAAATGCATTTTGCAACCGTGTTTGAGAGATATATGATCAAAATAAATTATAGATTAGTTTTTACCATGTTGCCGTTGTTCTTTATTATGGTATTACAATGTGTGTGTGTGAATAATGTTTAACCGATTTTTCAAAGTTAGATGGAAAAATATTGTTTTGTATGGTTCGGAAAATTTGCACGATTTGTACTCGTTTTTGTAAAGATTTTTTAATGGTCCGAAACATTTGTACAAAACCCCTAAGAGGACTCCACACGCCGTCTTTAACAATCGGTTCCTTAGATTTTTCGAAGCACTACACTATCCCCCTGCAGCAACTTTTCGAAGCACTACACTATCCGCTTGTGGCCAACTTCCAAGAAGTTCTCTGTGCCCAAACGAGCCCTAAGCTTATGGCAAAAATAAAATAGTAAAATGGGGTGGGATATCGCCCCCGATTATGGCAAAAATTAAAGATCTCTATTAGTAGTTTAATTTGGTGTAAAAATAAATAAAAAACTTATATGCGGAAGTATTTTATTTTTTTATCCGAAGGAATTGCATGAGGGGTAAGGAGGTAAAATGGGGTGGGATATCGCCCCCGACTAAATATAAGCACCCCCTCCTCCCTGCTTTTATTTAGTGCGGCTTCTCCCCAACTATTTAGCCCGCGACTATTTAGTGCGGTGTTTTTTCGTTCCCAAACCATAGGCTAAACATCACATCATGCCCTTATCCCCCTGATTGCCTCATCCCTCTTCCTAAGCCATCATCCAAACGAGCCCTAAGCTTATGGCAATGGAACGCTCTTCGTGTAGCTTTTGAGAAAGCGATTCGTGAGACTATTATTCGTTGTAAAACAAAAGATTATATTATTGAGAAAATAGTTGCTTAAATACATATTTTCTCTATTCCAATTTATTGTTCCCTTTTTAGAATTCCAACTAATCAGGAGAAATAATTACGGTATTACATGCATTTGTCGTACTTTTTGTTTCCTCTTTTACACTTTAAAACATCATCATTACATATACTTACTCTAAAAAAGAAAATGGTAAAAGTGAAATTTCATTAGCTAAAAATTTAAGACAACAAAATAAGTGAAGTTTGAGAGCAAAGGCCGGGGATGGAGTGAGTAACAATTACTAAAGCAATTTTGATGTACTTTCAACACTTTTGAAAAGTAAATGAATAGAAAATTCAATTGTCTTATGTGTTTTTTTTAGCCAGAAGAGAAAAATCCATTAACAACCAAACAAAACCAAGTTACAACCTACAAAAAAAGGAAAAAAAGAAAAATAAAAAGAAAAAACAGAAAACAACAAAGGACAGAAAATACAAGAAGCAAAGATCGCCGGAGTTGTCACGCCGCCTTCGCCGTTGCCGCCGCCGATGTCAAGAGTCCGGATCTGTAAACCCTAGATCCGGCTCCTCCTTGCCCAAAAATCGAGTTTTCAGCCGCCCATAGGAAGAGGAGAGAAGCTCGAACACCATGGGGGTTGCCGGAAAACTTGGGGGAAGTAATAGAGGAGAGGAGAGGAGAGGAGGAGAGGAGTGAGGAAGGAGGTGGAAGTGTTGCGGTGGGGGTGGGGCGGCGGCCACCAGGGAGAGCCCTAGGGAGAAGCTTCCCCCCCCCTCCTCTCTCTCTCTCTCTCTCTCTCTAAAACTTTCCTCTCTCACTCTAAAACTTTCCTCACACCCTTGACAATACGTAAAAACGTTGGAAGTAGGGATCAACTCGCGACCACGCATGTGGGAGTCCAAGGTTTTTCCTTGTCTTATGATCTGTTATTAGCATATTTCAATAAATAATATTACTCTCTCTGTCCCATTTAGATAGTGTCTTATGAAAAGACATGTAATTTTCAAATAAAAATAAAGTATTAACACACGTGATCTTTTTTAATTTTTTTGAACCAAATCAATTAAAGATGTGTTTGGGATTTCAAAGCTTCCATTTACAGTGAGTGTAGACATGATAAATCAACACAGGATTTATCATAAAGAGAAAAGGGCCATTAAAAATTAGGTATCTCCATCAAACACATACACACCCCCAATAATAATGTATGATTGAAAAACTGCCATTTTGAAGCTTTAAATGAGTTAGCTAGCGTGGTCAAAAGTTGCAAGTTGTGCGAATGGAGTCATAGTCTCCAACTTTTGTGAATTGGACATTTCATGTTTTGTATCAATCATAGAGATGCACATTTTAAACAAAAATAAATGAGTCCACATAAGTATGGCACCTTCCAGAGATTGATATCTTGCCAATTGTTTTTGTTTCAGGACCACAACCCCTGAATTACAATACGAATCACATGGTCCCAAATCCGATTGGTTGGTGGGTTTGAACTGTAATGAAGAGTTGAGGCCTCGCCTTCTTCAGATCTTGCACTATTGAATATGCGTCCTCCTCTTACAAAGCCATCGTCTACCGTTTTACTTCATCAAAAGGAGAGAGAGAGAATAGCAAGAGTCGGTGGGTACTGAATGAATCTGTGGGTACTGAATGAATCTGTAGAAGACATAGAGAAAAGTAAATTAACGTTGTCGCTAAATGCTTTTCCTTTGGTATCCTATCAGCATTAATGTCTTCGATACTATAACATGTAACAGACCAGAATAACCCACTTATTTAACGGTCTATCCCGTTAATTTCATTGTGTTAGTATATTAAATTAGTAACGTAGATTTTTAGCTCAATTGAGTTAAAAAAAACCCTTCATCGACATGCAAATTCATTAATAAAATGACTTATTTTTCATCCGATCAAATGTTAAATGATACATGATTAACTTCATACTGGAATTACCCAAAAAAACTTCATACTAGGACAAAATAATACAATCTATATTATAGAAAATATAGACGGTCCGGATAGCAAAAAATAACTCACGTAGGACTTAGGTAGTGCAATGTGTGATTGTAATACGTAATGACACATTAATGTCTTCTGATCATCATGTGGTTATCGATATTCGATGCTTTTCAATGTTTATGGAAATGATGAAATAACAAAAATGTGATATCTTAACGGTTTAGATCGTCCATCATAAAAATAAAACTCTGTAATGACCTTTAGAATCCAAAGGTTGAACTTGTTGATAGTGAACTACTCCGTCTTGTGTTGTAATTAAATGTATAGCAGCCACACGACCACGATACAATCATGATGATCCATATCGTTCATTTTGTTTTCCTTGTTGATTATATCATTCACGTAAATTTAAGCTCGAGTGGGTATAGAAATCCTCTTCATCGAGGCGCAAATTCATTAGGAAAATGATATTTCCACTTGATCAAGATGTAGCCACATGAGCGTGACACAGTTATGAGGATCAACGTCATTAATTTCGTTGTACTTGTTGATTAAATCGTTCATGCAGGGGCGATTCCACATAGGAGTTAGGGGGGTCAGTCGACCCCACGGCGGGAAAAAAAAATACTACTAGTATGTTAATTTTTTTTAGGATATTCATTAATGAACCCCCATAAATTTAGGGTTGACACCACTGGATAATTCCCCAACTTTCATCCTCCCTCTTTGTGTGGCTTGTTTGAATCCTAGTTACTCGTTTTGTTCTTTTGATATGGAGAGGTTGATCTGTCTTAGTAAGGAAGTACTCCTACCATCCCAAATTGTTGCTCCTAGCTAGTTACTAAAAAAATTGTTCATATCGCCAGATAATTATTTGAATGGTTCAAAACGTGAAGCAGAAGTAACAATTTGGGATGGAGGAATTATTTGATAGTATGTCGAGACCACATCGAATGCAATTGTAGAAGCTTGTGTAAAATTTTTTCCTTTTTTTTTTTTGTATGTGGTGAAAACTGTAAACAGAGAAAACTGTTTTATGCTTTTTGATGATATTTTTTGTTCATTAGGTTGGGCTTTAAATGTGATTTTTGGTGGAACAAAATTTTTAGTTGTCATTAATGTGATATTTTCTTTGATTTATGGTTGGTAAAGGTATTTGATGTTTATAATGACCCCCGACTTCCGAAATCCTGGAGTCGCCACTGCGTTCATGTGAATTTTTTGGCCCGAATAGGTTTAAAACCGGGACGCAACTTGATAGTATAAACTAAGTATTGTGCAATAGTTGAATGTACAATAGCCACACAATTGAGACACAATCATGACGATCTAAAATGTTAATTTCGTTGTGCGAATAAATCAGGCACGTAAATTTTTGGCCCGATCAGGTTTAGGAAGCACCCTCATCGACAATTCGACATGCAAATTCATTAGAAAAATTCTTTTTTCTCAGCTAGAGAAAATATTTATTGGCTTTTAGTGAGGAAATTCTTTAAAACCTTGTGAATTTATTTTCTCGCCGGCACACAAAAATATATATTGCCCCTGTTTATGGGGGGAACAATTAGCGAGGAATTTTTGAAATTCCTCACAAATAATCTTTTTTCTTGCACGAAAATCAATATTGCATATTCACGACAAAATTTAAATTCCCTCGCAAATAACATTTATTTTTGCGTCAACCAAAATTCCTCGCAAATGTTTTAAACTTTAGTGTTTAGTAAAATTTGACTTAAAATGTCATGATTGCCTTTTGGTGAGAAATTCTATATTACCTCGCAAATAGCCACCTTTCTTGCAACAATTATGATTCCTCGCAAATCGTTTGCAACTTTAGCTTCCAATTTTTTTTTACGCGAAAATTCTTTTCGGCTTTTTAGTGACAAAATTTTTTATTCACTTTTTTTTTCGGTAATTTTTTTTTTCTATTCACTTGCAAATTGATGGCCACAATTAGCGAGGAATTTTTGCACTTCCTCACAAACACTTGTCTAGCAGGAGAAATTGTTGGCGCCAAAGTTTTAGCGACAAGTTCTACTGAGGAAAATATGCATTCCTCGCAAAAAAGGTGTCTTTAGCGAGGAAATTAATTTTCTCGCTGAAAATTTGTTCCATTACCAAGGAAATGTTATTTTCCTCGCAAATTGTCTATCTTTAGAAAGGCAATTGATTTCTTCGCTAAATGCCTGATTTCTTGTGGTGAAGCCTCCACATTTTCGGGATCTCCATACCCATCTTCAACACACTCCCACAAACCATTTGAAATAAGTTGAGTTTTCATTTTTACACACCAAAAGTCATAATTCACACTGGTAAATTACGAACACGGAGGTTGTTGAGTTCCAAAATTTTAATTGCTTGAACCCCCCTCTTCTTTAGCCGCGGGGTTTGTTTTCCCGTAACAAATCTTCATGCCTAGTTGTCGTCGTCGAACAGGGCTCTAATACACTGAAAGTAGCCTTAATTTTTTTTACTCCATTAATTATGAAACAAACAAGAGACAAACAAAGAAATGCTTGCCGCTAGCTCTCGGGATTGAGACGCACGATCAGGGTTTTCCAGGGGAAGCTCTCTCAAAGAATTTTTTGTTTCTTCTTTCCATTCTACTAATTCTAGAACATATCAAGGTCTTATATATGGACACTAAGTTGGGCTTTGGGCCACTACTAGAATTTTTCATTAATGTGCTGAAAAATAGCACAAACAGCAGACTCTATGCGTGTACGGAGGCGTAAAACTAGTTTTGTTTATACAAATCATAAAGCGTAAAAATCGACGGATACTAATTATTCCAGAGAAATGCTAAACATTACAGTACTGCTTGTTCATCACCTAAAATATCCCAAAGGTCCACATTGTCTATAAAAATGTTACTCCAATCACTCTGATCTTCTTGAACGTACACAACTATAATGATCCCCACCAGCTCCTTGTGTACCTGATTTTGCTTCTTCACCGTTATCCACCATCATGGCCTCCTCATTTGATCCGTCATTGGTCCACGTCATCATACCTCTGCTAATTTCATAATCGAACAACATGTCATCCCACCACAATGTTCCATCATCAACCCCCGGTGGTTGTGTTGGGGATGGGTTGGAGAGATTTGGATCTCTTGTTTGAATATTATCTGCAATGACAGTACTACCCATCAAAACACGTCGATTTTTGGAGAAGGTTCGTGGTCGAGGCCGTATGATTGTGGTCCTTTCAGTCGTATTCGGGGTCGTTTTAGATTTCTGTACATCATATAAAAAAATTTTAGAGCCGCCACTGAGTGTAGGGAATAGTAGTAGTGGTAGACGCAGGAGTAGTGGGTGGGTCTGTGTGTACTATTCTTGTGTAGTTGCACATGCTTATTTGGGCAACCACACCCTCCTCCTCATGGAAATGGTTGTTGGTTACCATACCAAGTTAGGCCACCAACTGGGCATTTGCTTTGTAGTTATTATTGGGTTTCAACAATAACAAATTTTGACAGTCGTAAAATCTGATTGAACGACTTGTGTTTGGCTTCAAAAGACCATTACTCGGTCTAATACTTCAAAATTATTGGTGTGCCCCTTTTTTGGGGTGTTTTTAGATGCCCTAGGCCTAGGCCTATTGGGACTTGCCCAAGGGCTGGCCTTGAACTCGTACCATTTTAAATATGCAGATTATACACACCAAATAAAAGTGTATATATATTTTATCATTTCCCTTTTCGAATATTCATATATACCACCCGATCCTTCATTCCTTCTTCGCTTCCTTGGCGCTTGTCTAGTTTGGAATGGGATGTGGAGAGGATTGCGGTCGAATCAACTCCGACACTCTCATTCCATCAATCGTTCACGTTATGGATGGAGTCAGAAACTTCACTATATATACAAGGACTAATTTTTTTTTTTTTTAAATACTTTGCACCGGCGAGCCTATAATTTATAGAAATTATTTCTATTTTATATATATAATGGTGGAGGGTTTTTTTTCTTTGCAAGGACGACCGTCCCTACTGATCCTACCATCCCCGATTCAGGTCAATGTCTCTCAAGGCATCGGTGCATGTTTTTCGTGTACTCATGTCATGTCATGTCAATATATTAGCCTATTAGGTGTCAAGTGTTGGTTTGATTCTGGAAAGAAAAAAACCAGCTCTAAAATTTCCTAAAAGGGACCAGGACAAAAACCAGCTCTTAAATTTCCTAAAAGGGACCAAGGCAAGTGGGGTGTCGATGATGGAGATGGGTCCAAGAGTTTGTCGGGAATTCAGTGTGGTGATACACTCCCTCCCCAACCACTCTTCTCTCACATGTGGTGGGACCCACATATGATGGGTCCCACCACATGTGAGAGGGGGAGTGATTGGGATGGAGTGTATGTATCATTGTTCTTACTTGGAGGGGTTTAAACTGAAAGGATCATAATCTGAAACGACGTCGTCATTATCATGCAATGACGGCTCATGATCCAATTTTTCCATTTGCGAGTTGCGACCTGTGGAGTGATATGTTTAAGGTTGGAGAAAATGTATTGAAAAATGTGAAAAATATATAGAAGTGTAAAAATATATTAATGGGGGTGTTCCACTAACTAGTTTTTAGTTTTTTCCAAAAATCAAGACAGGTCATCCCTCACAATACATCACATAAAAAAGTGTAAACACAAAAACTAAGACAGTTTTAAAACAAAACTCCCTTAGTGAGACACTTAGTGCTGTTTTCTTCTCGTTTTTTTTTTTTTTTTTTGTAATTTTCTTTATCTTATTGGCAGCCTAGTGACATGTGACCCAATATAAAAATAAAAGGAGACAATTAACAAAGGAGGGAGCAGTGGGGCGGAGTTAGGGGCAGGGTGGCACACATGTCACCTTCGGTTTCAAGAAAAAAATTATTGTACATTAGTAATAGATTAGGCATCTACCAGTTACCGGTATTAAAACCAACTTTATGGTTTATAAAAATGATGTAAAAATAGCATTTCAAAAGATGAAGGTCTATAATCATAAAAAAAAATATCTCAAAAATTCATATAAAGACCACATAAGAATCGAATTAAGCTAATCTTGACTTCCAATAACCTTTCTTTTTATATTTTGTGATTGAAAGTATACAGCAATACCAATAGACTTTTGTTAAACCCCTCCTGAACCTAAATCCTGATTCTGCCATTGAGATGGAGGGAGAATTAACTTCTTTACTTGTGTTGGACCATCTCTAGCCCATACTCAATTTCAAACTCAGTACCAAAATTTGAGTACAAATTTCAACATCTCACTCCAGCCCTTAACTCAAATCCATATCAAATTGAACTTGTACTCATATTTTTAATCAAATCAGGTGAGACTCAAATTTACAACTATACTATTAATAAAGCATTTACTCAAATTTACGCTTAAATTTACATTTGACCAGTGGGGTGATCCATACCAAATGAAGCTTTTACTAAAAATGAGTAAAAATTTAAGTAAAGGCCGGAAATGCTCTTAGTCTCCCATAATTCTGTTTAAACAAATAAAACTCTCAAATCATAAAGCATGAAACTCGACGGATACTAATTATTCCAAAGAAATATCAACTGTTACGGTACTACTTGTTCATCGCCTAAAATATCCCAAAGGTCCATATTGTCCATAAAAATGTCACTCCAATCACTTTGATCTTCTTGAACACAACTGTAATGATCCCCACCAGCTCCCTGCATACCTGATTTTACTTTTTCACCCCTACCCACCATCATGACCTCCTCATTCGAACCGTCATTGGTCCACGTCATCATACCTCTGCTAATTTGAGAATCAAACAGCATGCTATCCCACCACAATGTTCCATCATCATCGCCTGGTGGTTGTGTTTGGGATGGCTTGGAGAGATTTGGAACTCTTGTTTGAATGTTATCTACAATATTGACAGTATTACCCATCAAAATACGTAGATTTTTGGAGAAGGTTCGAGGTCGTGGCCGTATGATTGTGGTCATTTCAGTCGTATTCGGAGTCGTTTTAGATTTCTGTACCTCTCCCCTCTGGTCCGTCGATCTCTTGTGTAGATGGGTATTCCAGTAATTTTTCACATCGTTCGATGTTCTTCCTGGAAGCCTACCCGCAATTAAAGACCATCTGTTTTAAAGAAAGGAACTAATTGATGTAGTAAAAATGAAACTGGAATGATATATAATAATTGGGGAATAAAATGTTGTTGTAATTAATTAATTGATGTACACCTCACAAAAAAGTTGTTATTATTGAAATACATGTTATTGTCAAGATTTGATTATGAAATACCTAAGTACATATTGATGTGGGTATGATCACGACATAAACTAGCTTGTTCTCAAAATACATTATTGAAAGGCTACCATCATCGAAATGAATTTAGAAAGTTCTCACAAATAACTTGAATATAACTTGTAGTTTTGTTACTTCGAGTCAACAAATTTCTCTCTCTGATAAAAAAAAAATTTTTCTTAAATATATATATTTTAAATAATTATCTTATAATTATCTTCAATTTTCACAACTGTAAGTTTATTTGAATTTATTTTATTAAAACTATAAGTTTTATTCGTAGTGGTAGATATATACCCACGTGTATAGAATGAACCCGAGGCCGGAAAAAAATGTAACTATTTTTCATTTTACTTATTTGCTTTGCTTTGCATTTTTTTTTTCTCGATTCTGTACTGCGAATGGGTACAATATTATTAGTGAAATCATTATAACAGATTTTGGCATGTGGTCAAAAAACGCGCCAAAAATTCCTCTGAGAGACAGAGAGAGAGAGAGGGAGGGAGAGCGAGCGAGCTTGCCTGTTGCCTAGCAGCTTATGAAGCCTGATAATGAGATCAACTTCATCCAGAGTAAAATTTCCTCTCTTTATATTTGGCCTCAGATAATTCAACCATCTCAGCCTACAACTTTTCCTGCATCTATTCAATCCTAAAAGACCAACCAAAAAAAATCAGTATCAACCATGAAGTCGGAGACTGTCTTTGACTTAAATTATTTATTCTGGAAATTAAATTCTTGTCTTTCACAAAATTTTTTAGTTTTGCATTATTTGATCAATTTCTTTTTGGATGATGCATATCTTCCTTGTCACAAGAAAACTCCTAAAATATCAAAATTATGAATTAAATTTTTAAACAGTTCAATGAAGAGATTAATTTTGTCTCCACTTGTTTTCAACTCTAGTCCATTTTTTCCCACGTGTTTAGTAGTCGAGAAGAGATCGAAAATTCAAATGTCCTGACTAAAAGCTTAAAAAAATTGACGGAATAGTAAAATAAAGTTATATATCAAGCCAAATTCCGGCGAGCCGTATTATTAAGACTCTCGTAATGGTTTATATATGAAGATTCTGTATTAATCCACTTTTGTAGGTATATGGGGCCCATCTAAGAAACTCGTTTTGGACCCCGAAATTTTTGAGCCGGCACTAATGAAGAGGAAAATTACGTACCTGCTTTGTAAGGAATTTGGTGCCACTTCCCCTCTCCATGCTTCTCAATGCACTTCTTGAGAAGAGAGTCTTCTTCCTCAGTCCAAGCACCCTTTCTCACTCCCAATGGAACTAGGTCCATTTTCGTAATTATGTACTTACGTTGCTCCTTATAATTGAATCATGCAACTTAATAAGTACGTGAAGAAGTTTCGGACAATATCTTGACTTTATAGAAGTGCAAAGTAAGTAGACAAATAATAGACATCTCTCTCTCTCTCTTCCACATTCTGAGGCTCCAAAAATATCTTGTGCGTGCATTTATTCCCACCACAAAACAAGAAAAAGTAGAGTATTTCTTTGTTAGAAAATTTCCAAAGGGTAAGTGCTGTTTGGCTGCCAAAAATTGCATTTTGAAAAATGAACTAGAGATTTTATTTTTTTTTGAACGGAGAAAAAACTAAAAAATGATTGAATGAAATAAAGAATATATGCTGATTTTTAAAATTATATTTGAATGAGCTTTTTGAATTTTTGATTATACGTTTACTTACAAAAGCCTTCTGCAAACTTGATTCTCCATAATGGAGGAGCAAATGGAGGATGAGTTTGAGTAAGGATTTTCTCCAACATAGAGGATTAGAGATGAGAGGGGGAAAATGAAGGAATAGAGTGTAGGTCGGGATGATCTTAAATCATCTAAAAACTCACACATTTTCATTCTAATTCAAAATAATATTATACAATCAACGGTTCAAAATCTAAAATTTAGAAGATAATTGACTGCCAAACGCCCTCTATGTGGAAAGAGAAACTTACTGGAAGAAATGGGCAGTTTTGAGTTTCAAATTAATTTTTGTCATTCTATTTTTCTTATACAAATATGTGTTATTCATATATTTATTAATGTTTGATAAAACTAATTTTTTTGTGAATGTTATACTGTATGAGCTTTACAAAATAAACGGTTTCAGTCATTGTTTTAACCCAATAAAACCCAACAATGGCCCAAACTAAACTAAACTAAACTAAACTCAACAAGCGTTCTGTCATTCTATGTGGGTCATAGTACTATAGTAGTAGTTCTTTCCTACTCCTTCTGTCCCTAATTTCTTGTGCACTTTCATTATTCATGACATTTTAAAAAATTATTTACATTTTTAAATGCATAATATTATATATACTCAACATATATCTCGTCTCATAGTTCTGAATAAGTTCTATTGAACAAAATTTTCAAAATTGCAAAACACATTATAGATTAAAAAATATAGACAATTAATAAAGGACACACATACACATAAAGAGATAAGAATTTGGGACGGAGGAAGTATATTGTACTGTTATTGAATAGTAAATCAATGAACAGTCCACTTCGATTTTTAACCGCTAAAGTGTACTTGTGACACCGTGTACACTCTTTCTTCGTGTACTTTTTCAATCTTCAATGCAGAATAAGAAAGAAGAAAGAAAGTACTGGAATTTCTTAGCTTTTCAAATTTCATTTCAAATATGGGCCATGTTGGTGCAAACGAATCATCATTTCAGAATTGAGACCAAGTTCTTTACACGTGAGTGGAGTTTATGCGTTCATTATAGCAATTTAGGGATCCGGGGACCCTCGTAACTGTAGGATTGTAGCTTGCAATCACAGTTGTCCGTTCGGTAATTAACGGTCTGAATTATTTTACATATAGGGTTCCGCTCCCGCAATTTTGACTGTTCATCTTATAAATAACTTAAACAAATGGTGAGGTTCACAAACGGCTGTGATGGAGAGCATGGGATTTTCATGTGAGGGGTAAAAAATTTAATCTCTTTGGAAAATCCGGTGAGCCGAGCAGTTCTATTAGAGAGAGGTAATTCTTGGTTCTAAAAGTTGAAGGTGGATTTTTGATATGATTCCTATGATTAACTGTTGATTAATGCATGAGATCGATCATGATCTTCTATATATTTTTATTTTTGGCAAAATCTTCTTTCTTTTACTCACTCAGACGCTTCCTGTTACAGTTTCAATGAGGCAATTTTAAGGTGGAATTTATACTAAATTATTAGTTTCTTTTAAGGGATTTGATATTCTTTTAGTAATTTTTTTTTATATTATAGAATCTTAACATTTTTTAGAATTCATCATTTGTCTCTACGACCGAAAATAAAAAGAAAATACAAATAGACTAAAGTTGAAAAAAAAAACAATTAAGATGAATTTGGTTATAATTTGTTACTTCTTTTTTTTTTTTTTAATTTCATTTGCTAACGAATCATTAAATTTAAAAAAGCTGACACAAAACCTAACAAAGAGTTAAGAATGGTAGAATATTGGCCTAAATTGTCTCTAATTTTTTGCAACATTGTGTCTTTTTTTGTTTTGTCATTAGTATATATAATTTGCCACATTCACAAGAATCACAACTGTGACTCAAAAAATACATATTTCTAGCCAGCAAACACGATCGGGTAGAGCCGTAGAGGGATGAATTTAGACCACACTTTTGTTGGAAAATTGGAATTTTTCCATTAATTATTTATGGGTTTTGACCCTTAAATTAAAGTGGGACCCACACCACGTGAGGTGGGCCCTTAGCAGCAATTGACACTCCTATGTTAGGAGTTTATATTGGTAGAGGAATGAGCAAATTCCAATTAGAGATGAATGATAAATTGTCTCTCAAATTAAGTGGGCCTAAATTTTTCCAAGGAGGGAGCACGCACTCTTTGTGGGCTATGGGCTTCGACCCAATTACCACACGCACGCCGCCGCCGCCGCCTGCTTGGACCGGACCATGACCGGGACTATAGGTTCGAGGTCCGTGGTCCTTGGTCTGGGCTTGGGCTTGGCCGCCTGGCTAGGCGATTAAATGGGCTTGGCCTTAGTTCCCTCGTAATTGTGTACAACCCAGAAATTAGTGGATTTGGGTACGAGTCGTACACACTTGAATGGACCCACAATAGAGTGGAAAATCAGTTTTGATTTCGTAGTTGTGCTCATTGAATTCTCACGGAGCAATGGCCTACTTGATGGCAAAATCAAATGTAATGATATTGCTCCTTCAATTGCTCTTGGAAATTATATATAACGGCAGTATGATATCAATTGGTGATATCAATTGGTGCACTGAATTGCAATGTCGGTTTTGCAATTCAAGAGCTAGAATTATGGAGGCTTTAATCCCCATGAATGAGAGAGGCTCCTCTCAACTCCTATATAAAGGCAGTCCTTTCTATTGTTTCGATACACAGAAAATCAGTCTCTTGTTCCATTGTTCTTCATTCAGTTTTTAGGATAGCTGTGCAAGACAGACATCGTCTGATAGCTGTGCAATCCTGGAAGGACCGAGACTTCTTGTGCCGGAATTATATTCTCAACGGCTTAAGTGATGCGTTTTATAGCGTATACAGCATCAAGAAGACTGCTAGGGAACTGTGGGAGTCCCTGGAAAGGAAGTACAGAACCGAGGATGCTGGCATAAAGAAATTTGCTGTCAGCCGGTTCTTGGACTTCAAGATGGTAGACTCTAAGACAGTAATGAGTCAAGTCCATGAAATCCAGCTAATTGTACACGAGGTTTTAGCCGAAGGAATGATGATATGTGAACCTTTCCAAGTGGCGGCTGTTATTGCTAAACTACCAATTGATTCTTCTAAATCTTTTTCTAACAACGCCAACGTGGAAACCACTTTTTCTTGCAACTCTTCTTGATTTTCTGTAATTTTCTCCACCAGTTCTTCGTCAAAAACTGGTGGCTTACTCCAATCCACTACTGGATCTGGAATATTATTTGTAGTAAAAGGCCACTCAATGGTAGCCTCCGTTGTCCTCTCCCTCGGCTGATAGTTACCCGCCAAAGGTTTGGTGAAAGAAACGTCATCCGATACCTCCTCTTTTTTCGGAAACCGAGGTATAACAAGATAACGGCGAGGTGGATTCCCCCCAACAGTTAGGGCAGCAATTTGGTCGGCTAGGGCAATCACGTTCGACACATGTTGTTCTAATTGTTGGAACCGCACCTCTAGTTGTGCTTCTCGCTTGGCACCATCGTGCTCGTACACATACTTGACGTCAACTTGTCGATCATGACGATATCTTCATGCCATGACCAATCAGGAATTGAGCCTAAGCTCTGATAACAACTGACGCAGCTAGAAACGTGAACAAGAACAAAGATCACCCCCACGAATAAGTAACAACTCTTCTACAATCTAATAACGTGCAGATTAATAGAATTATAGGAAAAAGAGATACTCTCTCTTGTGAAAAAACTCAACATATTAATCAACTCCCTTGCCCTAAGGCTTACATCAATTATTTATACTAGCCGCAACCCTAAAACTAAAAAGGAATTAAAATTACTAGCTAGCAACCCTAATTCTTGTAAAACAAGGAAACATAAAATATAAAACCTCAATTAGAAGAAACTAGGAAACAAGATACTTCTAGAATATTTTGACTAAATTATAACATATTAAATAAAAATACTAAATGTAAATCAATATAAATAAAATATGACTTTTCTTGAAATCCACCCTGCATCAATGGGTTTGGGACACCTTGCCGCAGTACCCTTGAAACACTAAATAATTTTTTTCTTGAGTAGAACTTTCGCTGTTTCAAGCCCCAAAGAGTTCACATGGTTGTTTTTATAGGCTTAGATTAGAAGTTAAATGGGATTTTCTCCCTCTTATATTTCAAGTTAGAAACTTCATACATGCTTGATAAGCCCTAACCGACCTCTTTGAACAGCTCGTACGGAAGAGCTCGGCTCGTCAAATAACTCAGCTAAGTCATACGTAACCGAGATGAGAAAAAGGGGCGATGCTTCTCCTTGATTAATCTGAAAGTACTTAGAAGGTTTCTATCCCTAAATTCACCGGAACAAGATAACCCTGAAAAGGTACACGAAGTTTATCGGATCCAAAAGGGATAAGAAGTCCAATCTCCATAACGAAAAACAAGCCTATCACACTACAGGGATGAAGGGATAAACATCAATAGTCAGGGAGCAAGACTCCAGGTCCTAAATGTAAACTTAATTTTTGGATCTAGAACAATCATGGTTTTCACAAACATAAAACATAATGCTGAAATTATAAGTACATGCTTAGGATTAATTGACCATAATCCATGCCAAAAAGATAGGTGGTAGATTCGGCCGTGATTAAGAGCAAAACTCTTAGGGAGAAATAGGTTTCTCTCTCTTTCCACTACATACGATATGTTCAGTGTATATTGCTTGTAGTGATTGGAAAATACTGAACACAATTCTTTTATTGGCAGAGAGAGGACCTACTCCTCTTAATTTCTTCATCTCTCCATCAACCATCATCAATAGGGAGATAAATATTACAGTGCGTCAACAATAATGCAAACAGATCTAAAGGGTGTGTCCTTTAGGTGGGGAACATATGGGTCACATTCTTACATTCTCCCACTTGGCCCATATGATCACTGACGTTAGTGCTATGTACGGTAACATTAGGCGCGCAATAATCCGTATTTAGCCTTGCTTTAATTAATTGATCACAAGCATAGTACTATCATTAAACAAACTACTAATGCGAGTCATAGCAGTTCTACATTAGTATGCGACATAGTTCCTTTTATGCACCACAACACTAGCAACTTGTCTAATATAGCAATAAATATGGACTATACGTCTTTTGTCAAAGACTAGTCCTGTTATTCATCATTCACAAATATGTACGTACACTTAATTAACAGGAACAACATCAAAAACACATTATTGAGATCTCTCAAAGTGTCAGATAACATCATCATCATAATGCAGTCCATAAAACATAAGTTATTATTACTGCAGGGTATGCACAAGACTCCTTCAGTTAACAAATCTCTTTAATGTCTTTGCATTAATCCCTTCCTAAGTGGATTTGCAATCATTAGTTGGAAGTTAACCCCTTCCAATGACACTACTTGTTTATGAAATTCTTCTCAAAGAAGAAATTAGTTGCGGAATCATAAACTCTTAGCGACTTGATAATGGTGTCGACAACCCCAAATCCTAAAATAAATTTCCCAACTGCGATTAATGAAGTATGGCCTCAAAGCTTGCCACAATTCAGCAATGAAAGTCACGTAAGAACTTTTGTTTCCTTTTCCACATAATAGGAATAGAAGTAGACTTACAACTATTAATGAAAATTGAATTTAAGTAATTAGTAAAGTTAAGATTACCGGACATCTCAAATTTGAGCATATAATCTTAAATTTCAAAATAAAAACTTTTAAGTGCAAACAACAAAAAATTACAACTGACAAGTAAAAATAGCATGATCAGAAAAAAATAGAAATACAAACTTACTCCCACTGCCATTTAGATTTGTACACTTATCAATGGTGATATTTTGTAAATCCAATAATAGTATCATTAAACTTAAGATACCATAATCTCAAAACTCATTAAGCCCATAAAATGACTTCTTAAGTTTATAACCTGATGCTCATTACCTCAATGAGAAACCTTCATATAAACTTTATTCAGAGACGATTATGTTCTCATCCTTTTAGTGTAACTCTAAAACATTAAAAGTTACACATACTAATATATCATTCTCGTAAATACATTAAATAATCATTTAAATAGCAAATCTCATATTTATTGGAGCATATTCATAATGCTATTTCTGTAATTGTTCTACAGATTCTTAATTGGTGACAATCCCATTATGGAGTGATTGACAATTATTTTGTTGTTCCATGGCTTTATGTTGCGGAACAACTAAAAGAACAACAACACCAATCTTTCTTAGGAGTTGAGTAACATGTATCTTAACCCTTCCCACTTTACATGGTATATCGCTCCCACTGATTTCACCATTCATGAAGAATTTGAATGATCAATTTCTATAATTCACATTCTTTTCATGTGAATTAGAAATTCTGAACATCCTAAACTCTGTTTCCTTTTTATACACAATCCAAAAGGTATTTTAGACTGCCTTACTAAAACTGGATTTTAGCAGGGTCTCATAACATTCTTTTCACTGCCTGAATACTTTGGCATTTATTTTTTCACTTGTCTTTCAACCCCAATAATGCACACCTTGAGATCTTTCATGCAATAGAAAAGTAAACATCTCAAAATTTAGGAGAGTGTAGCCAAAAGTTGGACGGTATAAACAAATAAGTTGGTCATTTCATACACAACCACTCGGGTTAGCTGAGTGGCCAAACTCGTGGTCTCCCTTAAGGAGGTCACGGGTTAGAGGCTCAGCGCGGTGGATTCAATCTTTGAATACCCGCCTACCTTGTTGCTAAAAATACTTTTGGGTGATGCATTTTGCAAAATACTACATGTATTAAAAATGAAAAATTCTCTTTTTACGTCGTTCATGTCACAAGATGAATGACCATTCACGTGACTACATGCCAAACTAACATTAAGAAGCAAGACAAGGAGAATTTTAGTTAAAAGATCATCAGACTTTAGTTTGTGCAAATTATCAAATACTTTCATACAAAAAAGAAGAAGGTATTTTTGACATTAATAATATTTTGCTTCCAAACTATCAAACACAAGATAGCAAAAGAGAAACTTAATTTGTAAATTTATAATGAAACACAAATTTCTTGAAACAAAGACAAATAATGAAATAAGCACAAATGATGATCAACTTTTCAATACTAAAAAAACAAACCTCTTTAATATAAAATTCTCCAAAAACAGTCAACGAAAACATTTTTCTTAGTGTTTCAGAAATGTGAAAACTTTTTGCTCTTACTCTTAAAACAAGTAGTAGCTCATGTAGTAGCTCATAATCAAGCCTTTGATATTTAAGAAAGAACTTTGATTAGGTAGAATAGATTCGAAACAAACATACAACTTAAAATACTTCTCCTCGTTTTCAAATCAGTTCTACTTTACTGACAAACATTCTGATAATATCTCAACTATTTCCAGAAGTGACATATATCGTTGTCTTTTCTATTCCTTTTAGTCTAGGATCTTTAGGAGACCCATTAACACCATATGGTGTTTACTTCATGTCTCATTCAGGCTTCCTTTACGTTAATTCTCAACTACTTTAGCTGAGTAGCTAAATTCAACATTTCAATAGCATTCTCAAAGTATAAAAACTAAATTTAATCGAGGTGAGTGTAGTTATAATGTCCATAAAATGGACTTGCTTAATCTCATACTTTATCACAGTAAAAAGAATCTCATTTTGACTTGCTTGAAAAGTAGTGGAATATTTCTCAAAATTAATACTTTATCAAGATCTTGTATACAAAGAAAACTGGCCATACTTTCAAGTATGAGAAAATCATCCATTTGAAATAGGCAAAACATAGAGATGCGAAATAAACGTAACTGTTGATGCACACATAAACATATGCTCAATACAATAATGCTTTGAGTTCAATAATTTGACAATAAGTCATCACATTAGTTAATATATAGTACCACCGTGATCTACCTTTGGGAATAATCTAATGGCATACTATTAGCAATTATGGTGATTCCCGATCACCAATAGAACGAATTGCCGAATATTCAAAATTAAGTAGTGCTGCAACCTTTGGGCAATACGTTCCATCTTAATCTCGAATATCCAATACAATTATCCTATTCCAATTTCCTAATCACTTAGAAATGGTGCACCTTTAGGCCAACCTAATATATTTGCGATTAGAAATTGCGATTTGCAAAGTCATTATTTTAACACTTAGAATGGGAACAAGTTTCGTATAATTTGATATTTTTAAGTCATTCCGGTTAGGCACTTTGGTGACTAATAAACCGTAGCATAATATAAATACCAAATAATTAAGTGTTAAGTTCAGTAATTTTAATTGAAATCTACGAAACATTCCGATTTGGTCACTTTGGTGACTAACAAATCGTGTCTTAATATAGATTTTAATTAAGATAATGACTTTTACAAGAACATTAAGTGATTTAATAAATCACAATTTTAACACATGATCATAATGGGTGTGAAAATATCATAATTTGATTAGCATCTATAAACATACCGGTTGGATCACTTTGGCGACTACCACCGTATCATTATAGAGAGTTAAATCCATAAGGTGACTCTCTATGGACATGAGGTGAAAATTAAAATATTCAAATGAAAGCTCACAATATGATTTGATATCTAATAGCCATTATGATTGGGTCAAGAATGTTACCCTTTATGGCCATAAGGTGAATAACGAATTATTCACAAATAAATTATATAACATGACCAGATATCTACAAATCGGTATCATTGGGTCACTTTGGTGATCACCAAATCTATCATAAAGTAGATTACTAGTCAATAATAAATTTCATCATCACATTAATACACATGATCCAACATAAACCTTCACATGATCGATCCAAAAGGGAATACCAAATAATTTAGTATTTCCATAATACAAAAGTCCATCATTGAAATTGTAGATCTATGGGATATTCCGGATGGGTTACTTTGGTAACTACCAACCATATCATAATATAGATTACAAATCTGAGTAACTGGCTTTTGTACAATTATTTAAACTGTTCAGTATAAAACACAGTTATATTGCAAAAGACATGGGGTGACCGATTATAGACTTGAGCTGTCAAGGAGATGCAAAACCACTGTTCAAAAACAGTCAAAACTCTCTCCATCTAGGGGATTTTTTTTTTAGACAAGCTTTATGGAAACACTATAACTCGGAATGTATATATATATAAATTTAGAGTCGTGTAAAAGGTGCTTAATGGAACAAAACTCTGTTTATATTAGCAATAAAGAATGGTAATGAGAGACACATCTACGGCCTCACCCTTTTACCATAAAGCAAGAAACAATAAAGTATTATGGTGGGTAATAAAATAACACCCATAATAGTCCCATAAGGTCCCGATTGGCTGGGGGTTAAGGAGGGGTATAAGTTATACCCCTTGTTTTTATCCCGGTTCCACGCACTTATCCATAGTTTGGGTACCAAATGGGAACCCGGTTAGTTTTATACCCCTATCCAAATAATACCCCTCTCGCTTATAAAACAATAACACCCCCCGTTATAATTTTATCCCCCCTTATACCCCTGCCAAATTACCCATATAACCCTCCTTATACCCCGCCAAATTACCCATATAACCCTCCTTAATTATACCCCCTCCCTCCCTCTCGTTAACTGTTAACAAACCGAATTCCATTTTTAATATTTTACGAACTTATGCGATTTCCTTCGGATAAAAAAATGAAGTACTTTCTCGTATAATTTTTTATTTATTTTTGCACCAAATTAAACTACTAATCGAGATCTTTAATTCGATATAAAAAAAGTTTGAAAAATTTTATACTTTAGAATTTGACATTGTTGGCTTGCTTTGCAATATCCTTCGGATGAAAAAATAAAGTATTTTCACATTAAGTTTTTTACTTTTTTTTGCACCAAATTAAACTACAAATTGAGATTTTTAATTCGATACAAAAAAATTTAAAATTTTTTATACTTTAGAATTTGACATTGTTGGGAAATAACATAAAAATTACTGATTAGTTATTATTAAAAACGTATAATTAGAAAGAAAAAAAAGCAAAAAATTATTAAAATGAATAATAAAAAATAATAACTGAATATTTTAATTTTAGATATAATTAATAAAAGGAATTATTTATTGAAAAACATAATTAATTGAATTAGTATTGTGTTTATGTATTTATTTTATCATAAAATCTAATATGATTGTACAAGGGCAAATAAGTCATTTGTCAAGTTTTTACATCAACCGCTCAACTTTATCCCCTTTATTACAAATTCATCCAAACTACATATTATTTAATCCCCCTTCATAAATGTTACATCACTGTGGGTCCACCCTTTCTAAATAATAGTACCCATTTTATTATTTTATCCCCCTTACTATTTAATCACACAAAAACTTATCCCGCATCCAATCGGGAGGCCTAAAAGAATGTCCACCACCGAACAAACTAGGCGTAGAATTCCAGATACACTGATCATGCAATTTTTTTTTTGCCACAAGTGGGCGGTCCCCATACTTTTTAAACGAAAATGAAAATGATAAGGGAACCGACCACCGTGCACCGACCACGTACCGACGGCGTCGCCGACGCCTTTGTGGGTCCCAACCGGTCGATCCGAGCCGTTCATCTTTCTCAAAATCAAATTCCGAGTGGGCCTACGCAAGAATCGAGGCAATCGGACGGCTGTATGAGCTCGATCCAAAATCACCCCATTTCGATCCAAAATTTTGAATGAAATGGGGGTGATTTTGGATCGAGCTCACACAGCCGTCCGATTGCCTCGATTCCCGCGAAGGCCCACTCGGAATTTGATTTTGAGAAGGATGAACGGCTCGGATTGACCGGTTGGGACCCACAACGGCGTCGGCGACGCCGTCGGTGCACGGCCGTCTGTGCACGTAGCAGCGTTCTTTTTAAACATTCACTCTGCCAAAGTGAACTGAGGTGGAGCTTTAGGGAAAAGGCAAATGCTAACAACAAAATATTTTTCCTTGGTAATGTAAGCTGCACATGCAAACATTCAAGTAAAAAAGATAGAGTGGCTGTAAACACTGGTTTCTATATGCCAGCACCATAAGTTTTGACTCTACTTTACAAAGCGACCGACTGGATCCATAAAACAACAAAATATTGAAGACTTATACACTCTTGCAGTTCCAAAACGATTTTTTAATGTCTTTGTTCTTTTCCGACATTAGGGCATCCACAGTAGGTTTCCTAAAAATTACTCCTAAGTTGTATCATAAGATACACACATAAGCATAATTGAGGTCTACTTTTCACTCCTACAGCTTGTTAAATTTAGAGAGGATGTGTGCACTCAATGTGCTAGCATTAATATTCTCAATTTTGTGAAAAAAATATTAGAAGCAACTTTTTCCCCGCAACTTTTTCAAAGATTTCATATTAAAAAAACATTTAAAGACTTTGGCACCACTTGGAGTTAGCTAAAATGTTACCTAAATTTAACTATTGTGTTAGGAGCCAAGCTTAGGAGTCACCTTAAGAGTTTGTATCGGGAGCCCATTGAAGGCAATACTTGAGTACATGGCTAGGTAGATGTTAGGAGTCTCACTTAGGAGCCATTTTGAGAGCCCACTGTGGATGCCCTTAGTAGAAATATTTCACGGGAAAACTCTATTTATGCCTAAAACAATCTGGCAAAGAACAGAGTAAATTGTTCCTTCTCTTCTTTTCCGAAGAAAAATGACTGTGAATGCCTATCACCAGTTTGGGCAGAGAGTCAAAACAAAGTATGCACACTGAAAATCAAGCAGCCGACACACACATCTATCGATCAGGTTCTATTTAAATAGATTCTAACATTATATATGTACCCATATACATATTCAGAAAATAGCTACCTGGTGATCAATTTATCACAGCAATGGAAAAACATGATGTTCTTGAGCAAGTGCTCTGATACCACATGTAAACTTAATTTCTGGATGTAGAACAATCATGGTTTTCACAAACATAAAACATACTGTGGAAATTATAAGTACATGGTTAGGATTAACCGACCGTGATCCATGCCAAAACGCTAGGTGGTAGATTCGACCGTGATTAAGAGCAAAACTCTTTGGGAGAAATAGGTTTCTCTCTCTTTCGACTACATATAATATGTTCAGTGTATATTGGTGTAGTGATTGGAAAATACTGAACACAATCCTTTTATTGGCAGAGAGAAAACCTATTCCTCTTAATTTCTTCATCTCTCCATCTACCATCATCAATAGGGAGATAAATATTACAGTGCATCAGCAATAATGCAAACAGATCTAAAGGGTGTCTCCTTTAGGTGGGGAATATATGGGTCACATTCTTACCTTAAAATGACTCTATCACCCCGAATGCCTATAAAAACTAATCAAATAGTTAAAGAAAGGTATGCCATTCTAGACATTCAATAATTAACCGATAATTTACCCCATACAATCTACTGACTTAGGCATTGGAGGTTGGTTGGCTAACACCACACCGGTGTCCCAAGTTTAATCTTGTTTTGCAAGTCATTGTACGAGGAGCGCCGGAAATCGCTTCAAACTTTAGTCTTTTTGTGCGTGGTTGCGCGTGTGGTGTTCTCTTTTCTTTTGTTGGTATCTTGCCAACATCTTTCTTTGGGTCTCGGGTAGCTCTTCTTTGCCTTTGTTTCTATTAATCTTTGTCCCTTTTTAAGAGATCAATAAAATTTCTTTTGCTAAGAAAAAAAAAAAAAAAACTTTAGTCGCGCTTGTTGAGAAAGAGCTACTGTATGTGTCAGCGTTAGTATCTCGATAGTGGGGTCCATTTTAGACCCGCAAGGATGATTATCCATTCAAACTGATTTTTTATTGGGGTAGTCGTAAAACTATTTTCAGATTAATAATCCATACACATCGGTATAAATCTGATCGATATCTATAGTATTATGGTTCTATCTGTCTCTCCTTGCGACTAGAATTGCTTTTCAATCATTCTATAAAGACAACCATTTTACACACAGTTAAACTAAAATATATAATTTTTAAACTTTTTGTTTATCGAATTAAAGATCTCTATTGGTAGTTTAATTTGATGCAGAAAAATTAAAAAATTATGCACGAAGTACTTTATTTTTTGATCCAAAGGATTTTGTAAAACAACTCAATAGGCCCAAAAAGTAAAATACTAAAGTATATAATTTTTCAAATTTTTTGCATCGAATTCAAGATTTCTATCAGTAGTTTAATTTGGTGTAAAAAAATTCAAAAATTATGTGCAAAAGTTCTTTATTTTTTAATCAAAGTAATTTGCAAAGGGGTAGAGGCGTAACCACCCCACCCTCCATAAATATGGACAAGGTTGGAGCTGTCTAAATCTATGGAGAGGCCCACATTATGGAGGGTGCACATTTTGCACCGAAACCAAGTCATATATGTCACATCAAACCCTTATTCAAGCGGCATAATTATGGAGACTCTTTTTTACCACATCCAAACGGCCTCTTAAGAGTAAAACAGTAAAAGTATCTTGCCGTCCCACAAACCCCGCTGTTATCTCACCATTCCGCCGTCGCTGCCTCTCCCTCGCCGTTGACGCCTATCTCACACCATCCCACCGGCTCTGCCTTTCTCTTGCCGTCCCACCGTTACTGCCAGAGCTCTGGTGAAAAAAACCTACCGAGTTTGTTCTCATTTTTTTAAACCCCCAAATCTGATTTAGGGCTTGTGAAAAAAGGTTCCTTCTTCTTGTTGTGGTTATTGAAGAATATTAGTTACAAGAATTGATAATTAAAAGTAAAAACATTAGGGCTCGTTCCTTCAAGATTTGCTTCAATATTAGGACTGTAATACAAGATTTGGGCTCATTCGTCAAAAGCATTAGGCTGATATTAGGGCTATAAAAGCATTCTTCAAAAGATTTGGTTCATATTCTTCAAAATTCCTAATACTATATTTTGGGGGATTAAAAAAATTCCTTCATGTTACAGTCCTAAATTTTCTTCGTTGAACTCCTGAATGAGTGTTACCTAGAATAGGTAATTGAAAGTAAAAGCATTTTGAATTTGGAAGTAATTTTTGCGCCAAATTTTTTGCCAAAACTGGAGAGAGTAGAAGAGGAGTGAGACTGTGGGACACCCTCCATGTCAGGTCAGATCTGTGCATGGTCGGTCTCTTGGATTGGATCGGTCCCAATAGAATTATTGGAGATTGAATAGTCCCACGAATCGCTTTCTCAAAAGCTATACACGAAGAGCCTTCCGTTGCCATACATTCTCCCATTCATGAACTGCTTTTGCTTAAAAGCCAAAAATTGAATTATTGGATTATTCGTTTTGTCTTTATTCAATTTTTTTTTCATTTATTAGTTTTGCGTTAAGATTTTGTGGTTTTTTGATTTCTCTCGTCGAGACGAATCCAAAGAGTATACAATTGTGGTCAAAATTCAAATTGTTTTTAATAAAGCCAATTTTTTGAGTTTTGACCATAATTTTATACTCCCTCCGTTCCATAATTTTAGTCCCCAACGAAACTACGTGCAATTTTCAAACTAAAAAATAATGTACTTATGAACATAATTTGTTTAGCAATATGGTTCTTGTTTGATAGATCTCATTGTGAACTTTTAAACGGTACGAAAAAAATCCAAAAATTATTTTATAGATGCATTATTTTTTAGTTTGAAAATTGCACGTAGTTTCGTAGGGGACTAAAATTATGGAACAGAGGGAGTACTTGTTAGATTCGTCTCGTCGAGAGGAATCCAGAAACAACAAAATCATGACGCAAAACTAACAAATGCAAAAAAAAATTAAATAAAAACAAAACATATAATTCAATAATCTAATTTTTGGCTTTTAAGTCAAAGCAGTTACCCGTTGCTTTACGTACAGACAACAGAATCTTATGTAATTAAACAAGAGACAAAAAACTGTTGGCAAAGCCCCCACTCTTCATTTAAAGCAATTACTCCTATTCAAAGCAACTGCACTTGTCAATGAAATTGCGACGAGGTTGATTTATAGCCAAAACTTTTCGCAGAATGGAACAGCTTTTACAAGATTTTTATGCAAAATACCTACTCCATCTGTCCTTAATTTTATTATATCCGGAAAAGCTCTTTTTATTGTTCCAATTGAAAAGTAATGGATAAAAACGAACGAGTTTACTTTTTCACTTTTACTTTTGAAAGTAAATACATACAATAATGATATTTTGAAAGGTAAAATGAGCAAAGAAAAAATACGACAAGTAATATTACAATTTGACCTTTTTTGTTAGGGGTGTTTGAGAGCCTCATTTTTTGGCTTTTTGGATTTTTCTTTTTATAATTTTGGCTTTTTAGATTAGTGTTAGAATGCATTTTGCAAAATGGTTTAATTAGTGTTTGAGAGATATATGATTATAATGAATTATGAGTTTGATTTTTACCTTGTTGCCCTTGTCCTTTTTTATGGTACTAGTGGAGTCACACGTGCGTTGCACGTGGTAAATTGTTCGTTTTTTCACTGTTATTATGTTGATTCTATCTTTCTCGTGTTTTCTTGACCCAAAAAAAAGTTAGACCTTATTTATGGAATTCTCGTAAACTAAAAGTTGCGAACAAACAAATGTCCTATTTTCTGAATATGTATCTAGAAACAGAGTATCTTTAGCCAGAAGTACAACAACATTGCCATTACAATCATAGATGTTATAACAGAAGTTCGTACATAACAATAAACCCAGTATTATCAATGAAGTCTTAGTACAAGTCACAAGGGAAAAATAGTGTAGCTGCTGAAATGATAATTACCAATTCAAGAATCCAAAAGTTGAATAAAAGAAGGGGATTGCGGATGTACAATTAGTATATATTAAAAAAATCAATTTTCATCTGCCTCACTTCCACCACTATGTGCTTCATGACTTGCCCAGCAAATGCTTCCATCTGGGGCTGAAATCTTAAACCTATCCAATTAAAAGAATATAGAAATCTCAAACACTTTTCCCTCTCCTACTCTGTATTTCGATCATCAACATGTGAAGGGATTTAATAAGGGAAAGAGAATTGTTAGGAAAACCAAAGGATAACTTCCAAATTTTTACTTCATCTTTTTCTCTCACATAAATCCCTCCATCGATGATCCAAGTACAGCTGGAAGGTCATGAATTTTTGGAGGGGAAGTGACAGTTACAAGTACATATCCAACCCCAAGCATCCTCTATTAATCAATTCCTCGTTTCGTATGCTGAATTTTAAGAACATCAAATTCCCAATCAATCTCTCTGCCGTTTTGCTCATACGCTTTTGGACATGTAAAAGATGAAAAGGGGGCTCGCAAGGTAAACAACAGAGTGAATTGTGAAGCCAATATTCTTTGTTAAGCAACTAAAGCTTCGAATACGAGCCATTCTAAAAACACTTAATACCAAAATACAAGGGTAGAAGTATCTAACACTGATTGAAAGAATTGACTGCAAGCAAGGAATCACGTCATAGGTGCAAGAAGATAATATGCAATGCTATTTTAGGGAATGCCAAGGTTTTAAGAATTTTGATGGCACTTGACATTAATGACAATAACTGAATTCCAATATTTATCTATTGTTGTTGGGGTTATTATTTCAACAAAACAGAAGCTAGTTTCTACAAAATTTATGCTAGTCATGGATATGAAGTTCCGTGGAGTTCAAAAAAGCAATTTTAGGTGTAGGCAACCTGGCCAAGCAAAGAACTTCTGTCGCATTTTTTTCCTCAACCATGATTTTAGACTTGGTTGCAATGTGAAGATTGATGGACAAGCATAATGATTTGTCCAAGACAAACTTCGTTATTTGCCTAAGTTGATAGAATATATTCCTATCTTCACTTAATAGCCTTGTTGGCTAACCCTTTGGATGACTTGAACACTGTACTTTCTTATATGGAACTATCCCCTTGTGTGGGTGTTGAGTGTGGCTTCAAAATGGTGCTCGCAGCATCTCTGGACCGGACCAAGGTAATTGTGGTCCGGACCAGCACTCGTGGTACGATTCTGGAGGTCGCAGCAGTGTTCGTCCGCAGTTGGTCCGCAGTTGGTCCGGACCGGGTCCGGACCAGGTCCGGACGAAGGGTACCGCGGCGCTCCGAATGATCTCAGCAATCTTGGTCCGGACGAGCCGGGTCTTGGTCCGGACCAAGGCGACGTACAGCAGCTTATTAAAGTGCGTTTTATCAGTTTTAGGGTTAAGAAGTCTAAACTTGTTTAGAGAGAGAAACCCAGAGAGACTGAGAGAAACATCGAGAGGAGATTGGAGATTGTAATCCTTATTGATTATAGTGGATTGATTCGTCCCTTCCCCCCGTGGATTAGCTACACAGCCTGTGTAGTGAACCACGTAAATCTCGTGTTCTTGTGTGCTTGGTTTTCTTGCTTTCTTAGCGTTCTTCATCTTTATTGTTCTTGTTTCTAGATTGATTGTGCTTGCTAGAATAGTTGTGACTTCCGCAGTATCGCACAACAAAGTGGTATCAGAGCTCTTGGTTAGGGTTTCTAGCAGAGTACCCAGTTAGGGTTTCAATCTAGGGTTTCACTAAAGATGTCGAATACCAAGTATGAGGTGGAGAAGTTCACCGGTAAGAATAACTTCTCTTTGTGGCAGCGGCGTATGAAGGATATCATGATCCAACAGGGTGTCTCAAAGGCTTTAGACGGGAAGACGAAGAAGCCTGCGGAGATGACAGACAGTGTTTGGGATGATCTTGACGCTAAGGCAGCCAGTTCTATTCGTCTAAACCTAGGCGATGAAGTTATTCACAACGTGTTAGACTCAGAGACGGCAGAGGCGATCTGGAAAAAACTCGAGGGTTTGTACATGAGGAAGAATCTGACCAACAAGCTGTATGTCAAGAAACAGCTGTATGGATTGCAGATGAAGGAAGGTACGAATCTATTAGAACATTTAAATTCCTATAATATGCTGAACTCGCAACTGGTGGGTTTTGGAGTAACGCTTGATGAGGAGGATAAGGCTATCCTGTTGTTAGCATCACTGCCTCCTTCATATGATCATCTGGTGACTACAGTTATGTATGGGAAGGAAACCTTGTCACTCGATGAGGTTACCAGTACCCTTTTGTCTCATGAGAAGATGAGGAGGGATGATAATGTTGATGCAGATCAAGGTCTTTTTGTCTCTAAGCCACAGTCGAGCCGAGGTAGAAGCAAGTCAAAAGGGAAGGGAGGTTCAAATCGGGAAAGGTCGCAGTCGAGAGGGAGGTCGAACACGAAAAAGGATGTGGAGTGTCACTTTTGTCACAAGATGGGGCACTACAAAAATCAATGCGAGGATTTGAAAAATCTTCTTGCAGAGGCGAAAAAAGGGAAGAAGAATATGGAATCCGTTAGTATTGCGGAGGACAAATCAGACAGTGACGTCGACGCAGATTTACTCTCCGTTTCTTCAGGTAGCAATTTTCTTTCAGAGTCATGGATTTTGGATTCTGGTTGCTCTTATCATATGTGCCCTAATAAGGAGTGGTTTGACAATTATAAGCCTTGCAATGGTGGTACGGTTCTAATGGGTAATGATTTAGTTTGCAAAGCCATTGGAATCGGTACCGTGAAAATTAAGATGTTTGATGGAGTTGTGAGGGTTTTGGGGAATGTCAGACACGTGCCTGAACTTAGGAAGAATTTAATCTCTTTGGGAGCATTAGATTCAGCTGGGTGTATGTACACAGCACAAGGTGGAGCAATGAAAATTAGCAGAGGAGCTTTAGTGCTAATGAAGGGACAGAAGGTGGGTAATTTGTACAAATTGATTGGGGACACAGTTGTAGGTGGAGTTGCTATCTCCACACCTGCAGAATCTAGCACTGATGACACGAGACTTTGGCATATGCGGCTTGGCCATATGGGTGAGCGTGGTATGTTGGAGCTTCATAAGCGTGACTTGTTGAAGGGAATCAAGGCGTGCAAGATGGATTTACTGTAAGTATTGCGTGTATGGGAAGCAAAGACAGAGTCGGTTTCAAGACAGTGTTCATACAAGCAAGGAAGTCCTCGATTATGTTCATTCGATGTCCTGGGGTCCAGTTACCATATCTTCTCACAGTGGTGCTCATTACTTTGTCAGCTTCATTGATGACTATTCCAGAAAGGTATGGGTTTATTTTTTGAAGCATAAGTCTGATGTGTTTGCTACGTTTAAAACTTGGAAAGCACAGGTTGAAACTCGGACAGGGGAAAAGATAAAGTATTTAACCGACAATGGGACATACGGGAAAAGGAGTTTTTGGCCTTCTGCGATTCGAGGGGATTACTCGACACTACATCAAAAGGACTCCACAAAGAAAATGGAGTAGCGAAAGGATGAAATGAGAACCTTGACAGAGAGGGCCGATGTATGCGGTTGAATGCGGGGTTGCGAAGGTATTTTGGGCGAGGCGTCAACACGGCATGTTTTCTCATCAACAAGTCTCCTTCTTCAGCCATTGATTTCAAGATCCCACAAGAGGTTTGGTCAGGTAAACCGCTTAATTTGTCGGATTTGAGAATCTTTGGTCTGCCCGGCTTATGTGCATGTGCCGGATAAGGAGAGGTCGAAGCTTGATCCCAAGTCCGAAAGTGTATCTTTCTTGGGTATGAAAAGGGTGTCAAAGGATACAGCTCTGGGATCCCGAGGCACGGAAAAGGGTGATCAAGGGACGTTGTGTTTGATGAGGCATTTATGTTGAATCGGAATGATGAGACAGAATGGGGTCCAAGGAGAAATCCGTAGTCAAGGTGGAGCTTGAGGAGCCCGGTTCATTCAAAGTGATACAGTGATGTTAATCACGACCCACAAAGAAGAAGAAGAGGAGCCTTACATCGCGAAAGGAAGGGAAAAACGGGTTCACAAACCTCCGATTCGGTATGGTTTTGAGGACATGGTTAGTTTCGCTTTGGTGGTCGGGCAAAGGGAGATCCATTGTCTTACAAGGATGCTACAAGCAATCGACAACGACAAATGGCTTGTAGCAATGTCGAAGAGATGGAGTCGCTCTACAAGAATAAAACTTGGGAATTGGTGAAATTGCCTAAGGGGAAGAAGGTTGTTGGGTGCAAATGGGTGTATCGAAAAAAGGGAAGCGTTGTCGAGAAAGAGGGTGAAAAGTACAAGGCTCGGTTAGTTGCTAAAGGTTATTCACAGAAGGAAGGAGTGGACTATAATGAGATTTTTTCACCGGTTGTGAAGCACACTTCTATCCGTGTAATTTTAGCAATGGTCGCGATGCATGACATGGAGTTAGAGCGACTTGATGTTAAAACCGCTTTCCTCCATGGAGACTTAGACAGCAGTTTACATGCAAATGTACCAAGGCTTCAAGGAACCCGTAAGGAGGAGTATGTGTGTTTGTTGAAGAAGTCATTGTATGGCTTGAAGCGATCTCCTGTGCAAAGGGTACAAGCGCTTTGATTTGTTCATGGTGTCGCATGGGTACACGCGCGCCGTGAGTATGACTGTGCATATACTATCGTGTCCTTTCGAGATGGTTCTTATATTATACTTGCTTTATATGTTGATGACATGTTTGGTAGCAACAAAAAGCAAGCAGAAATTGGGAAGTTGAAGTCGATGTTGAACAATGAATTTGACATGAAAGATCTTGAGCCGCCAAGAAGATTCTTGGGATTGAAATTCACCGTGATGTAAAAAGTTAGTTGAGGTTGTCTCGAGTGGTTATTTGCGTAAAGTGTTGCAGAGGTTCAACATGCAAGATTCCAAGTCCGTAAGTACCCCACTTGCGGCTCACTTCAAACTTTCGCCAAGATGAGTCCTAGTTCGAGGATGAGATAAAGTGCATGGAGGAGGTGCCCTATGCGAATGCAACTGGGTGTCTCATGTATCGATGGTGTGTACAAGACCGACATATCGCATGCGCTTAGTGTGGTCAGCAGTATATGGCAAACCCGGAAAGGAGCATTGGAATGCGATTAAATGGGTTTTCGATATCTCGCGGGCACTCGTGATCTGGGATAGTGTTTGATCGAAAGAGGCTTCGAAGACGTGTGGTGGGCTATGTGGATTCAGATTATGCCGGGAATCTCGACTCTCGTAGGTCGATGACAGGGTATGCATTTATGTTTTCCGGAGGTCCCGTCTGGAAGTCTACTCTTCAGATACAAAGGGCTTTATCAACTACAGAGGGCAGAGTACATGGCAAGGGATCGAGGCAAATGAAAGAAGCAGCTTTGGCTTAAGGGGTTGGTTAGTGAACTTGGTTTCATGCAGATGTGTGTTCTTTGCATTGTGACAATCAGTGCAATTCACTTGGCGAAGAATCAAGTATACAAAAAGGACAAAGCATATTGATGTGCGGTATCACAGATTCGGGAGTGGTTAGC
Organism: Vaccinium myrtillus; assembly: GCA_016920895.1. NCBI lineage: Eukaryota > Viridiplantae > Streptophyta > Magnoliopsida > Ericales > Ericaceae > Vaccinium > Vaccinium myrtillus. The sequence goes on from CM029277.1 coordinate 10,416,663, forward strand.
ATCGTGACCTAACTTTGTCAAAGGTTCACACCGATGAGAATGCGTCTGATATGTTGACGAAGCCGGTTCCGAGGGAGAAGTTTGAGCATTGCTTGAACTTGCTCCATGTTCTCCGTTATTGATTGAGGACTTGAGGGTGGAGCACTCATACCCGTAAAGGGAGTGCAGTTGGGGGTTACATCAAGCTTTTCTTCAGGATGGTTCAGTTTGAAGCCAAGGTGGAGATTTGTTGAGTGTGGCTTCAAAATGGTGCTCGCAGCATCTCTGGACCGGACCAAGGTAATTGTGGTCCGGACCAGCACTCGTGGTACGATTCTGGAGGTCGCAGCAGTGTTCGTCCGCAGTTGGTCCGCAGTTGGTCCGGACCGGGTCCGGACCAGGTCCGGACGAAGGGTACCGCGGCGCTCCGAATGATCTCAGCAATCTTGGTCCGGACGAGCCGGGTCTTGGTCCGGACCAAGGCGACGTACATCAGCTTATTAAAGTGCGTTTTTATCAGTTTTAGGGTTAAGAAGTCTAAACTTGTTTAGAGAGAGAAACCCAGAGAGACTGAGAGAAACATCGAGAGGAGATTGGAGATTGTAATCCTTATTGATTATAGTGGATTGATTCGTCCCTTCCCCCCGTGGATTAGCTACACAGCCTGTGTAGTGAACCACGTAAATCTCGTGTTCTTGTGTGCTTGGTTTTCTTGCTTTCTTAGCGTTCTTCATCTTTATTGTTCTTGTTTCTAGATTGATTGTGCTTGCTAGAATAGTTGTGACTTCCGCAGTATCGCACAACAGTGGGGCTTCCCACTCCCCTCCACTCCACACCAGCACCAAGAAAAGAAGAATATGTGCCTTACAGTTCCAAGAGGAACAAGACAAAGTTATGCAAATAAGAGTTTGGCAACTTTAATGCCTTAAAATTAAGTGCGGTTGATATGAGAATTACATAAGAGTGACACATAGAAACATACTTGTAACAACGTGTAGGTAAGATCAACATAATTAACAATCAAGACTTTCCATAAGAGGAAAGTACGGTAACCAAAATAAGGAGTCAAATGACAAAAGACCCATGGGTTTCCTCATTTCTAGGTACACAAAAAGTCGGGATGTTTAAAATTGCTTTCTTGTATATTTCATTTATATAAATAAAAAAACTTTTCTTTAGTATTTTTTACTCAAAAACCTGGAGCAAACATCATCTTGTACATATATTTTCTATTTATGTATTAAAATGTCTTGCCTTGTGCTTTTGCCTCTGAAAACTTTGATATAAAGCATAGTGCCTTCAGTTCTCAACCTAATTAGGCACTCGACGTTTATTGCAGCAGGGTTAACTGTACAAGTCAATCATATGGAGTAGTTAAAGCATCAATGTTTACACCTAAAAATTTAACTTAATTTCTTGAGTGACTTGAAGTTGTTTTCTGCCCATTAGCAGAAAGCATATATTTCATAGAAAATTTGGTGGAGATTTGTAGATAAGACACGACAATTCTCCTGGTTTTATTTGAAAACAACTCATGCAAGTTCCCAATTGAAAGGTGGCATATAAAATCAAATTACAAAGAACAGCCCATAATAAACAGAGGTTGCGGGATAAATAAAAGTGAAAGGTATGATGTTTACATGTAAGAAAAAGAAAAAATAAGGATCAAATAAGAAAAAGCAAAATGAGATCAATGATCGAATTACAAAAGAATCAAAATTCGTCGCTTTAGGTTAGAGTATCTGAACTATAAATTCTAGAACTGCTTTGCAATTGTATCTAGTCATTTACTATCTTATAAACAAAATAATATCATAGTACCAAACAAAAAATACTTAAGATGATTCATTAATCCTAAGCGAATCTTGGATTTGTAAACACAAAAGCAAATGCTAGAAATATTAAATCACTAAAAGTCTAAAACATACTTCAGTTTTAGTGTAACCAACCATTCCACAGTTAAAATAAAATGCCAAAGACTTTTGATGCCACTATAACTGATAAATCACATAGCAATACATAAAGTACTCCAACGAAACAAGAAAATTAACTACAAAGAGTTGGCTCACCACTTGATTTGAAGGAGAAATAAGATCAGTGTCCGGGCCATCAGTTCCAGAAATCAACAAAGCATGAAAAAGCATAAGAAGTACAACCAGAAAATGACAGGGATTCGTGAGGAATTGAAGATGACTAAGATTCGTTTCTCTTTCTCATGGCCTGGTTTTCCTAAGCCTGAAAAAAACATAAAAATCATGTTATCAACTTTTTTTTTTTTGGATCAACAAAAGAAGAATTTTATAAAAGCTCGAAAAGGGTACATCGAGGAAGAAGAGAGAGAGAGAGAGAGAGAATCAACCAAGGGTTGATAAACCAAAAGGGAGAGAAAAAAGGGCAAGGAGCCCCACAAAAAATATATACAATGGATAAAGAACTATAGGGGAAAGTAAGAGATCTGGGGTAAATTCCAACAGTTGCTCCAACCTCATCCAGAAGGCAGCCAAATAAGAGAGCAATTCAGAATGATGAGGACTCTTCAGAATAGCAGAGCTAGATTTTGATGGGTCTAATGGCATCAAGGTTACCCAGGAAGTCCTCGACTGAGTAAGTTCGCAGATCATTCAGACCTTTAATCCATAATGCAATCCTGATTTTAACCAATTCTGAAATTTCCTGCCATGTTGAAACTTTGTTATTAAAGATTAAGTCATTTCTGGCCTTCCAGATTAACCAGATGATTGCAAAGAAGCAGGAGTCCCAGCATTTCTTTTCAAGATTTTTAAATGGAGTGGAAAACCAGATGTGGGAGAGAGCTGCAAGGTCAGGAGGGCAAACCCAGAAGAAGCGCCACCACTTGATGATGGAAGACCAAAATTTCCAGGCAAAGAAACAATGAAGAAGAAGGTGTTGGGGCGATTCATCAGGAACAGAACACAGAGGGCAAAAATTTTGGCTGAAGGTAATGATGTTGCATTTAGCCAAAAATGATCTTGAAGCAATTTTCTTTTGAATAGCAAGCCAAGCAAAAATCGATTTTTGCAGGGCATAGATTTCTCCAAATGTGATTTAGGCTTGAATTCTCCTGAAAAGACTGTTTCTCCCATTCACTATAAACTGATATGACTGAGAAGGTGAGGTTAGCATTCCAATTCCAAGTGAGACAGTCATCTCTAGAGTTATTGAAATCTGCACCATCCAGAATGAGCTTGAGATTTACTAGAAGGTCTAGTTCCCAATCAAATAAGGCTCTTCTGAATTGTAGATTCCATGAGGCATCAGGCCCAAACAATTCACAAACAAGAGATTCTTTTTGAGTGGAGAGAAGGAATAGTCTTGGAAAATTGGCCTCCAAAGTTTGATCCCCAATCCAAGCATGAGACCAAAATTTTGTAGCATTACCTGAGTTGACCTTTATTTTGAATCCATGAGAGATAATCTGGCCAATGATAGTTTCAGGATTGCCAATGTGGCAGATATCTTTCCAAATGTTAGAAATACTCCCATGATTTGGTAGAAGAGGCTTCCAAGTGTCCAAGGCTCCATATTTGCTTATGATGGTTTTGACCCAGAGAGAATCTCTATCCTTGTTATATCTCCACCACCATTTAGCTAAAAGAGCTGAGTTGTGTTCCAAAAGTCTCTTGATGCCAAGCCCCCAAACTGTTTGCTTTTGGTGATCTGATCCCAGTTAACCAGATGAAGTTTTCTCCCCAAAGAAAATTCCTTTGTATTTTTTCCAAAGATTTAGCTACTGAGATAGGTATTTTGAAGATAGACCTGTAATACAAAGGGAGATTGCAAAGAGTGGATTTGATTAAGGCCAATCTACCACCAATGGATAGATGTCTGCTTTTCCATTTAGAGAGTTGAGCCTTCATTCTGTCCACAATAGGCTGCCAGGTGGAGATTCTTTTTGGATTAGCTCCCAAAGGAAGGCCCAAATACTTTGTAGGGAGGGAACCCTGCTTGCATCCAAAAGCTTGAGCATAGAGAGGAATAAATGAGGCTGGAATATTAATACCAAAAATCATACTTTTGTCAAAGTTGATCTTCAGCCCTGACATGACTTGAAAAAATCTGAGGATTCTCTTGATCTCTCTTAGCTCCTCAAGATTATTGTTGCAAAAAATGAGAGTATCATCTGCAAATTGTAGATGGGTGAGAGAAATTCCATTGGTGCCCATTTGCACACCAGATATCAATCCTTGTTCCTTGGCTCTTTCAAACATTATATTCATGGCTTCCACAACTACATTAAAAAGAGAAGGGGAGAGAGGATCTCCTTGCCTCAAACCCCTTTGAGGGTGGAAGAAATCAGTGGGAGAACCATTGATGAGAATGGAGAGTGAGGCTGAGGAGATGCATTCATGGATCCAACTACACCATTTTTTACCACATCCAAGTTTCATAAGCATATTAATGAGAAAAAGCCAATTGACACAGTCAAATGCTTTTTCAAAATCAATCTTAATGATTAGGCCTCCTGAATTGCATTGCTTCCATTGATGAATGACTTCATTTGCAATAAGTACTCCATCCAAAATCTATTTGCCACTAATGAAAGCAGCTTGTGCTTCACCAATAATAGAAGGGAGAACAAGCTTGAATCTATTAGCAAGAACTTTAGACAAAAGCTTGTAAATGCAACCCACCATTCCAATAAGTCTAAATTCTGAGAAGTTTGATGCCCCATCTGTTTTGGGAATGAGTGCAATGAAAGTAGAGTTGATCCCTTTGGCCAAATTTGCATTAGAATGGAACTCAGAGAAGAAATCAAAGATATCTTTTTTCATGAAGTGCCATGCTTTTTTAATGAAAGCAAAATTAAAGCCATCAGGACCTGGAGCTTTTGAGCTATTACAATCCTTAAGAGCAGATTCAATCTCATTCATGTCGAATGGCTTTTCCAGAGAAAGAGAATCAATAGAGTTTAAAGTTCTGGGAAAAACACCTTCAAGAGTAGATCTGAACTTGTGGGATTCTTTGAATAAGTTGAAGAAATAATCCTTGGCTGCTTGTTTGATGAGTCTAGGAGATTCCACCAAGCCACCATTGCTTCTAATTGAGCCAATTAAATTCCTTCTGAATCTGTTCTTGGCTGAAATCTGAAAAAACTTGGTGACACTACTACAAGTTTGCAACATAAAAAAGGGTTACCAAGTTTTCAAGCATAAAAAAGAAAATCAACAAAGCATGAAAATGTTATCAACTTGAAAACGTATAGAAGAAGGTTACCAAGTTTGCAAGCATAAAAAAGGGTTTGTCTATATCCTTTTCACACATTTTTATACACTTTTCACACATTTCAATACACTTTTTAAGACTTAATATCAGCCCAATGGGCTGATTTTAGAATTTTTCCTTTCAAATATGGGCCATGTTGGTGCAAAAGATGGAAAGAATCATCTCGTTTTAGAATTGAGATCAAGTTCTTTACACAAGTCCAATGGAGCTGATTTCTCCGGGGCCCCTCGGAAAATTATTCTAAGATGATTGAACGGCTCGGATCGTTCGTGTGGGACCCAAAAGTGGGTTGCCGAAACCCATTTGTACATGGTCTGTACAATGTGGTCTGTACCCCTTGATTAACCGTTTTGGCGCCAAACACAACCTTAATCTCTTTGGAAAATTCGTACAGCCGAGCAGTTCTATTAGAGAGAGGTAATTGTAGGTTCTAAAAGTTGGAAGTGAATTTTTGATATGATGCCTATGATTAACTGTTGATTAATGCATGAGATCAATCATGATCTTCTATATATTTTTAGGAAGAGATTAAGTTATTCCCACCGCTGGTGGAAATAATAGTTTTCTTCAAATCAATTGTATTGTGACACTATTTGGACACATGACATAATACAATCGATTTGGAGGAACCTCTTGTTTCCGCCGGCGGTGAAATAATTTAAACGGTTTTAGCAAAATCTTCTCTCTCTTACTCACTCAGACGCTTCCCATAATTTTTTTTTAAGGGATTTGATAATCTCTTAGTAAACTTTTTTGTTATAGATTCTTAAAATATTTTTAGAATTCATCATTCGTTTGTACACAGAAAATAAAAAGAAAATATAAATACAATTTTTTGGTTATAATTTGTTACTCCTTTTTTTTTTTTTTTAATTTCATCTGCTAACGAATCATTAAATTTAAAAAAACTGACACAAAACCTAACCAAGAGTTAAGAATGGTAGAATATTTGCCTAAATTATCTCTAATTTTTTGCAACATTTCGTCTATTTTTGTTTTTTCATTAGCATAATTTGCCACATTCACAAGAATCACAACTGTGACTCAACAAGGACATATTTCTAGTAAGCAAATACATTCGGGTAGAGCCGTAGAGGGATGGATTTGCACTACAAATTTTAATAGAGGGGACGGATTAGGAGGGCGTGTTTTTAACTTGTTATTGGTACCTGCATAGCGCTCGTGACCAGGTGCAGATCAGGGGTCCAAGGGGTGTTTGGCACTTATACACTTCTCTCCATTTTATTTTTATTACGCTTTCAGATTTTTTTTTTGTAAAATTATTATAAAGTGGTCCCTGTAAGACAGGTCAAATTCGTAATCCTGCGTTCCACTCATGACTAAGGTCTAGGCCCTACTTTGTTGTTTAGGGTACACCGATTCATACTCATGGATTTATACATTAACCAAAAAAGAGTGGTCAAAATTCGATATAACAAGAGGTATCTCATGCGATGCACAACGAAATGTATTTTTGTTTGATCGGCGAAAAATAAATTATATTAAAACTCGACAAAGTATACATCAATAAAAAGGGAGAGCCAATGAACGAGAAAATAAGTACTCCTTTTGATGAAATAAGAATCTTTCTGTGATTAATAATTTACCATTGCATATAAAAAATATGTTACGAAATCAAAATTTAAGTGTGAGGGAAAGTTAAAATGTCTACTTTTTTTTTTGTTTGAGTGAGGAAAAAATTGAGGGAAACAAACTAGGGGAAAGGAATATAAGTTGTTGAACTTCAATTTTGTACTTTATTTTAAAATTTGGGTGATAATTGAGTGCCTTGAGGCCCTTTTTCTAATATTACATATTTGTGACGAAATCTATTCACTCTGTCTTGCACCCAATCACAATATGGGATAGGATGGGATCTGGGACACGTTGTCGTGGTACCCTTGAAACACTGAATAATTTGTTCTTGAGTAGTACTTTCGCTGTTTTAAGCCCCAAAGAGTTGACATGGTTGTTTTATAAGGCTTAGGTGTTGTTGATAAAGCTGAAAAACTGAAAATTGACAATTAAGTACTGAAAACTGAATGCTGAATTTGTTAAGCTAGTTGATATGCACTGAATTTTAACCACTGAAAAATAAGTTGTTCGATGTGTACAAGGAGCTAAAGTATTAATTCACTGATTTTTTTACTTTGCCTTTTATACATCCATAGTGGAATGCAAAAATCAAATCAATAAATGGAAAAAAGTATACTTATCCAAATAAAAAAATATACACAAGATTGACAACATGGCTCAAGGATGGAGTTGTTACTAATGGTCACCATATTTTCTCTAATGGTGATTATGGTGGCTTAAGGATGGAGTTGTGGAGTGGTGGTTGGGGGGAACGTGGTGGTGGTGGAATACTGATTAGCGTTGTGGCAGTTCAGTGGCGGTAGAGTGATAGTAGGAGTGTTGGTGGTGTAATGGTGGTTGTGGATTGGTGGCATCTAGTGGTTGGAGGGGTGGAATGGTCTTGGCGGTGGACGAGGGAGGTGATGGTAGGAGTAGTTGTGGTGGAGAAGTGATGGTGATGGTGGGAGTAGTTGTGGCAGTGGTGATTGTAGTTGTGGTAGGAGTGGGGTAGTGGTGGTAGTGGCATTGGTGGTGGTGGTAGTTGTGGCGGGAGTGCCAAAGTGGTGCTGGGAGTGGTGGTGGTGCGGTGGGGTGGTAGTGTAGGCTGCATGAGAGTGTTTCTGGTGGGAGTGGTGATGGTGGGATGGGGTGGTGTAGTGGTGGTAGTGTGGGCGGTGGAAGAGTGTTTATGCTAGTGGTGGTGGAAGTGACAGAGTAGTGGTGGTACCTATAGTACTAGTGATAGTGGTGGCGGTGGTAGTGGTGGAGCGCTGGCATCGTGGTGGTGGGAGTGGTGGGGTGGTGGTGGGTGATGGATAGTGGGAAGGGGGGGTGGTGGTGGTGGTGGCAGAGTAGTGGCAGCGGTGTGAATGGTGGTGTAGTGGTGGTGGGAGTGGCAAAGTGGTGGTGGGAGTGGCAAAGTGGTGGTGGAGTGGTAGAGTGGTTGAGGGATGGTGGTGGTGATGGAGGCAGCAGAAGAGTATATCTAGTAGTGGTGATGGTAGTAGAGTAATGGTGATGGTGGGAGAGATGGTGGTGGTGGTAGTAGAGTTGTGGAGATGGTAGTGGTGGTAAAGTAGCATTGGTGGCGACGACTATTATAGTAGCGGTTGTGTATAGCTTAGTGGTAGAGGAGAAAAGAGTTGAATGAAAACACAAATTCAAAGCTACTTAATTTATATCAACTTTTAAGCTTACATTTTAAGTGTCACTTAATCTTTTAAGTAATGTAAAATGTAGTTAAAAACCTACTTAATCATTTATTCCTTAATTCGAGGGAACACGATGGGTCCGAGAGGAGTGGTCCTCTCAGGATGAAGGTGCTCTCGCAAGGACGGCTGATTAGCTAACCGCTGGTCTGCCATCTCGCCTATCTCTGTCTCTAGCTCCGAAATTGACTCAAACTCTGACTGGAAGAGCGGATTACTGACACTAACTGACTCAAATGACAACTCTATATAAAAATCACTAATGGGAATAGACTCTGACTGGAGTTCAGCTAAGTCTGACTCTGAACTAGAAGATGAAGAACTAGACAACACAGGCTGACTCGACTCCAGTTCTCTTCTCACTAACCGATGTGTCGGGTCGCGATAATAGAGAGGGTCCTGTTTTCGACCTATGGTGACTCGACTAAAAGACAAAATTAACTACGACTCTACACCTTTAAACACTCGTTGCCGTCCCCGGCAACGGCGCCAAAAATGCTTGACCGACCAGGTAACTAAAAATAAGACGAATAAAGACGCGTCCCAAGCGTAGGACTCTCGACCAGTGTAGCACAATAAATCCGGAAGTACCGGAGTCGAACCACTGAGACGACTTAAGTGCTTGACTCAAAAGTGTGAAAGTGCAGTTTTACCTGGCTCTTAGGTAGCCACCCCTTGATTTGATGGAATTAATTAACTAAATTACTAATCTAATGTAACTGAATGCAAATTAATAAAGAGAGTGCAGCTGAGGGGACCCGGCGTCCGCGTCTAGTCTAATCGATATTTACTCGGGCCATAATTACACTTTTACTGATTTTAGAATACAAGAAAGGCTTCCTAACAAATGCGCACCACCTGTCACCAGATTCCGTGCACATTCGAATTCCGGTAATGCCTGGGTTTGTTCGTTAGCAAAGTTTCTAGTTCCCAAAATTGCTTGAAAGTTGAGTTAATTCGGCCCCGAGGTGAAACATTGATAAGTCTAGCCGTACGGCGCCTTCGCCCCGCAGCCACACTCAAGGCGACTACTCACTCATGCTTATAATAACTACAGAAATCAAATTGAACCTAGATCTAGTCATGCTTGAAGAATAAAATATGGAAACAATAGAAAGTGATACCGTAAATTGCAAGGGAAAATCAAACTTGATTGTTAATACGCAAAAACCAATCCACAAGCGGAAATTCTGGAAATCTGGAACGAACTCGAACGTAGAATGCTGAATGAATAACTGTAGCCGAAAACTTTAAAACATAAAACCTAAGGAAAATTCGTGGAGCCCTAATCTGAGTTTTTACCAAAGTATTTATAATAATCTCGCAATCCTAATAAAAATCAAACGAAAATCCGAAACTATTCTACGCGAAACGACCGAACGACGCCGTTCATTGAGCCACGATAGCCGCTCGGTAGCGCTACAGGTAAATGTAGGTAGCGCTACCGCTGCCTTACCCCCGCTTTGACTGCTGCTCATTCCGTTGACCGCTGACCATATGTCCTTAGGTAGCGCTACACCACTTTTGGTGTAGCGCTCCAAAACCTTCTGTTCATTTTTGGGACCTTTTGTGCCCAATTTGAGCGCTCCATAGAATTGGGGTAGTGCTCCCGAACGGGTTTCGATCACTTCCATGCAAAATCCGCTTGCTACCTACTCTTGATCCACGTGCATGTACTCCCAATTTCTCAAAATCGCACCCGCCACCTTAGAATACCTGCAAATTACGCTCAAGACACAAAAACACCACGGGCACATATCAAATGGAAAATAAAGCTCAAAACGCACGTTTAACATACAAAATCACCCTACTTAGGCGCTCATAAGCAAGCTTCCCACGCGCCTATCACTTACCAACGTCTTTCTTTGGGTCTCGAGTAGCTCTTGTTTGCCCTTGTTCCTTTCAATCTTTGTCCCTTTTGGAGAGATTAATAAAATTTATTTTGCCGAGCAAAAAAAAAAAAAAAAAAAAAAAACTTTAGTTGAGCCTGTCGATAAAGAGCTTTGTGCCAACATTAGTATCTCGAAAAGAAGTGTGATTGTTCCCTTAAAAATTAGTCGATGCATGTGCCCCATATTCTTGTTCGGACACAATCAATCAACCATATACCTAGTGACAACAACGTATCACTAAAAGTGTGTTGCTAAAGGAAATTCAGTGACAGCTTTTTGTAAAAGGATTAGTGACAACTCGCTAAAAAATTGTCACTGAATACCCTTTAGTAACACACTTTTAGTGACAACCTAGTAACAAAATTGTTGTTGTTAAAGATCAATTTTTTTGTAGAAAAATTATATATAGATAGTACGCTTTTTTGGTTTGGGTGTTTAATAAAATGGGGGGATAAGAAGAGAAAAATTATATATAGACAGTACGCTTTATATATATACCTATCTCTATATAAAATTTGACTTGGTTTGGATGTTTAATAAAATTGGGGGATAAGAGGGGGTGGATGATAAAATAGGGGGTAAAGGGGATAAGGAGGGGTGAAATCGTAAAAAAATCGCCCCTCTACAGTCGGATAACTTTTGGGGAGGCCAAGGGGTGCCCAAAAGTTATCCCCCTTAAGCCCTCATAGAGGGATGACTTTAGAGGGATAACTTTAGAGGGGTAAAATCTCATCCCCCTAGTTTTTCGTTTTGCCAAACTGTGGATATAAGTTGGAGCGCAGGGATAAAAGGGGGTGAAATGTTATCCCCCTTCCATATCCCCCCTCCAAGCAAGGCCTCATATTGATGGCTCATTTCCTTTCAATAACTCCAACCCTTTTATTTATGGGCACTCTAATACCTATTCGTATCCTATCCCTCTCCCTAATTCTTGCCCTCTCAAACTTAAGGGAAAAAAAAGCGTACTGCCTATATATAATACTCTAGTCCCTAATATCTTATCTCCTATTATCCCCCTATTTTATTAAACATCCAAACCAAGTCCTATTTTATCCCCGTGCATCCAAACCATCTATTTTTTTTATCCCCCACCATAAACATCACATCAGTGTGGGCTAACTCTCCAAAAATAATATCCCTCTTATCTTATCCCCCTCTATAACGTATCCCTTTGTAATTAATCCTCCATCCAATCGGTGCCTGAGGGTTGAATCTTTCTCTTCCAAACCAATAATAAGGTATGAGCTCAAGGGATTGGGGGGGAGTGATGCGCAGCCCGTGCTGCACAAGGAGCTGTGCGGCTGCTTCTGGCGTCGCACCGACATCTGTTCGACGATCGGAAACGTCCACCGCATAGAGCTCGTCGAGTACTACAAGTGTGACAAAAATTAACTCGATCAGACATCGTTAAGTGCCACATTGAAACACAAATAACTTGAAAAAAAATGGGTTCAACGGTTTTCATCCAGTTTTTCAAGTTTATGTGTTTCGATTTTTTTTCAAGTTTTTTGTGTTCTAATGACACACTTAATGATATCTGATTAAATTGATTTTTGGTACACTTATAGTACTTGACGAACTTTACGCGGTAGACGTCTCCGATCGTTGGAACGATGCCGGTGCGGTGCCGAAAGGGACCGCACAGCACGCTGTGCAGCACAAGGATGCGGGGAGCTGCGCAGCACCTCCCGGTTCCGAGCTCAGGACTTGTCATCAGGACCGGCCCAGAGGGTAGGCTGGGTAGGCCCGAGTCTTGGGCTCACCAAAAATAGCCAATTTTTAGGGCCCCAATTAGGTATATATATCTTCATAACAAGTAATAAATATATAATGTCACACTACAAGAAATAGAGAACCATTTGGTATAGTGGAAAGACTTATGTATTTCTTGGTAAATGCGAGGGTTTAATTCCCACGGGTCCTACTTTTCCTTTTCTACCTTCAACCCTTTTCTTTTTTCTTACCATAGTCAGTTTTCCTTTTCTACCTTCTCTTCCTTTATTTTTTCTTACCATGAGTCAGTTTCTACCTTCTCTTCCTTTTTTATTTCTTACCATTTATGAGTCATTCTTCCTTTTATTTTTTATTTTTTTACAATAGTTAGTTTTCTTTTTCTCCCTTCTCTTCCTTTACATATGCTTCCACAATATGTGTGAGTAATGTTTTTAACCAACTTTTCAAAGTTATATTTGAGAAATATTGTTTGTTCTTGCGTTTAACAAAGACCTATATCCCTTAATTGAAAAATCGCCATTTTTTTTTGTGGCTAATTTGAAAGAATCAAATATTTCCAACCAAGCAAAGGGGAAAAAAAAAAAAAAAAACACAATGAAACCATCATTAATCCAAAAAAAAAAAAAAAACCCACAAACTGAAGGAACAAGAAATAGTCAACTTAAACCTCATAATCATCGTCAAGCTAAAGACATTCAGGTATTTTGGTTATTACCCAACTAAAGAGGAGGTTATTGTGGTCTTTCAACACACCTGGTAAAAATGAGAAAATGAGAAAATGCAAAAAGTACTTGAGGACCTCTTTTTCACTTCTCTCTTAAGTTCAAAAATGGAAACACGTTCTCCTAAATTCTATTTTGGATGAACCTGTCAAACATCTAAAAGTGATAAAGGAAAAAATGAAAACGTATAGAGAAGGTATCGAAATAGGCCCTTCACCAAACCATGGACTCGGACTGACTATGGGCCACAACAGTACGTTTTTTTTAAAATTTAATTTTGGGAGGATAAGATGGTAAATTAGGGAGAGGAATAATATATTGATAGGTATTAGGGTGCCAATAAGTAAGAGGGTTGGAGAGATTAAAATAGAATGAGCCATAAATAAGTGGAGTGGATTTTTCTCTTCCAAGTCCGAAAGTATAAGGTATGGGTTCGGGATTAGTTATTCAGATGGAAGTCATTGATCCCAGTAGCTTTTGAGAAAGTGATTCTCTTTATAGAGCTCTTTTCGAACTGGAATAGTAGTACTGCTTTTTAAGCCAGTTTCTTTCAGGAGTACAAAATAGCGCTGCATCAGCATTAACAAAGCTTCTCTTTATATTGTTTTTGCAACCGTGCATTTTTTCGTTAAGCAAGAGCTCTACCGCTTGAGCTCTACTGCGATACAAGAAATTGAAAATGCAAAAGTGTAAACCAAACTTTAAAAAGTATAGATATTCTTTCTTAGAAAAAATGAATCTAAATTAAAGCCAAACTACCCCTTGATTCATGTAGTGCAAACATGTGACTATAAGTTACAGCAAACCACAAATTGGCACGGTAACATAGGTGCCAGTTGGCACGATAACATAGCTGCCAATCTCAGTGTGCAAGTGTGTGTGAGTATGCAGTGCATGAGTGAGTGTAGCTCAGAAATTCCAGCCCAGAACTGCATGCCGCAACCGCATCCACACAGAGAAACACATCAGCCCAGAACTGCACAGTCACACACTCACACACACCTGCACTCACATACTCACACACTCACATACTCACACACTCACACACTCACACACACCTGCACTGACATACTCACACACTCACACACACCTGCACACTAACACACACATGCACTGCACTCCACACTCTCACTCACACACACACCTGCACTGCACTGCACACTCACCCTCACCCTCACACACTCACTCACACCTGCACTGCACACTAAAACACTCACACACACCTGCACTCACACACTCACACACACCTGCACACTAACACACACATGCACTGCACTACACACACATGCACTGCACTACACACACCTGCACTGCACTACACACACCTGCACTGCACTCCACACTAACACTCACTCACACCTGCACTCCACTGCACACTCACACACACACACTAACACACACCTGCACTGCACTCCACACTAACACTCACACAATGCGCACACACCTGCACACTCACATGCACTGCACTACACACTTGCACACTCACACTCACTCACTCACACACACACACCTGCACATTCACTACACACTTGCACACTCACACACTCACTCACACACACCTGCACACTCACACACTCACACACACCTGCACTACACACTCACACTCACACACTAACACACACACACACTCACACACACCTGCACTACACACTCACAGTGCACTACACACTCACAATACACACCTGCACACTCACACACTCACACACACCTGCACTACACACTCACACTCACACACTCACACACACCTGCACATTCACACCTGCACATAACTTGCACCTCTGCCCAGAAATACCCAAAAACTAGAAACATACACAATCACATAACCTGCAGTTGCACTACACACTATCACAGAAACCACAAATTCCAGAAATAACCAACAAACAGCCATTAGGATTGCTCAATAGTCATCATAGCCAATTATTTTACATTTGGGCTCAAGGCATATGGGCTCAGGTTTTTTTAACTAACATCACAACCCTATACATTTACAAACAAACCAGCATTACACCTAAATGCCTCATAAACAAGCAAAGGCTCAGAAAATCTCATCATAGCCCAGAAGAACACAAGCATAACTTCAGCACTGCCCAGAATAACATTCATTAGAAGTGTCTATGGTAGTAATGCGGTCATCATCTACATGGACATTGTGGAGGTGTTCTTGTTCCCATTGCGTGTACTCCAACTCAACCGGATCATTGGGCATCTCTCTTTTAATTAGGTTATGGAGAAGACAACATGCCGTAACGATACGGGTTTGAGTCTGGATGGGGTAAAAGGAGGGAGACCTCAATATTGCAAATCGCATTTTCAAAACCCCAAAGCTTCTCTCAATGACATTCCTAGCAGCGGAGTGCTTCATGTTGAAGTACTCCTCTTTGCTAGCCGGCATGTGACCTTGCCTCCAAATGTTAAGCTGATATCGTTGTCCTCGATACGGTGCTAGAAAACCCTCCCCGTTTGTGTATCCGCCATCCACAAGATAGTAATGTCCTGTAACCAATCGAAGTTACGACAATGCAATATTTGAACGGAGGGTTCATAAATGTAATGGATGGAACGGAAAGGGGATAAATTGCAACATACCACGGGGGACTTTCAAACCATTGGGTCTTGCGATGGCGTCTCTGAGGATTCTAGAGTCAGTAGCCGACCCTTCCCAACCAGACAAGACGAACACAAATTTTAGGTCTCGCGTACAAACACCTAAAACATTTGTGGCAATGTCTCCCTTCCTTGACCTATAGTGAGGCTTGTCGACTGTAAGGGGGGTTTACTGGCACGAACGTCCCATCCAAAGCCCCAAGACAATTCTACGACAATTTGAGTAGTTTGTTGGAAGTAGGTACATGCAGTGGAATTGAGGAAAGCCATTGGAGTAAGTAGATATTTTTTTAATGGAAGTGTACCTGAAACCAACTCCATCTATTGTCATGGTAGTTCGCAGGTACGGGCTCAGGGTTTACAAGGAGCATTTTATGAAGGCGTAAGATAGCTTGGAGTACAACATTAAAATGTATACTTATCGTTTCTGTCGATCTCCAGAACTGATGGTGGGTACGCCTTTGCTTCGTATGGTGCGCAAGGATCCACAGGAAAATAGCTACCCTCTCCTCAAGTATTACGTACCTAGAGTCCCCTAGCCCAACACTTCGCACTAAACAACATAATCTAAAAAATGTGTATGTTTACCCTCAACTGATCATGGCACTCAAGCTCACTACTATTAACAAGCCTATTGACAGCATTTACTTGTGTCTGGTAGAAGTCGGGATTTTGGGTACACTCTGGACGGGGATACTGAGCCGTTGATATGATGAACAAGTAAAGGCGAAACATCCCCATTGCAGCCTGAATGAAGGTGTTTAACGCAATCATTGCTTCTTGCTCTTCTTTTCTCCGTAATTGTTTTCTTGTGAGTCTTGTCATCCTAAATACCTAACAACGGTTTCACGAGTATGATTCAAGCCTTTGCAATAAATAGGGCTGCAAATTTCAAGTTTTTTTTGTCTATGCCAGTTCATGTGAGTTTTTATATGTTTTTTGTTCTTTTACCAAACGATAGTTTGACGAAATGGTTGGTTCACTTATTTCGCAAACCAAATATAACCACAAACGATATTGTCATGGCCTTATTTTGATATTTTGTATAAGGTTTGATGTTCTGATTTACTGCCTTGTTAAGGCTTATCTTAAAGACCAACATCAAATTGGATTAAATACAAAAATTACTATATAAATAGGACTAATTTAAGGTCTGTTTATTTTAAAAATTTTAAAACACATATACACCACAACTAGGTTTGAAAATGTATAGTCCCAAAACAATCTCAACATTGAAACAATCTTTCAAAACCCTAGGATTTCCCATTTTTTTAATGAAAACCCTAGTTTTTGTTCCACACATTGAATCAAAACCCTAGTCTTTATGAAGCAACAAATTTGTCAAAACCATACATCTGTTTTACTCCGAAAAGTACTCAGATCCACAAACACAGTTTAATGATAGAGAGGTATTTGAGATGGAGATGGAGCAACATAAATCGAAACCCAGATAATCGCAACAAAATCGCAACCCAGAAAACTGCACAACAGAAAATACCAACAAAATCGACACAAATCTTCCATACCTGAGATGTTTTGATGAAGCAACAGATCGCAACCCAGAAAATCGCAACAAAATTGCCACAAATCGCAACCCACAAGCTCTGTTCGAACCACTGCTGAATCACTACAGCAATGGTGTGAATCGACTGTGTAACGGGGATAAGCAGGGGTGTTATCGTCAAAATTCCTCCCTTCTACTCTCGGATAACTTTTGGGTAGGGTGAGGGCAGCCCAAAAGTTATCAGGGAGGACAACCTTCTCGATGGAAATGGAAGACGGGGTGAAGAAATATCAGGGACGAACAATGGGGTTGCCAAACTCGGTATAAGGGTGGGGTCTCCCTGATAAGAGGGGGCCATAACTTATATGGGGGGAATATCCCCCATCCAAACACCC
This sequence comes from Vaccinium myrtillus, assembly GCA_016920895.1. NCBI lineage: Eukaryota > Viridiplantae > Streptophyta > Magnoliopsida > Ericales > Ericaceae > Vaccinium > Vaccinium myrtillus. The sequence continues at coordinate 10,434,021 of CM029277.1, forward strand.
CGTAGGAGTATTCAAAGCAGCTGCGCTTGTCAATGAATTTGCGACGAGGTTGATTCATAGCCAAAACTTTTCGGAGAATGGAATAGCTACCTTCTTTACAGGATTTTTATGCAAAATACCTACTCCCTCCGTCCTTAATTTTATTTATCCCAAAAAGCTCTTTTTACTGTTCCAATTGAAAAGTAATGGGTAAAAACGAACGAGTTTAATTACTCTTTCACTTTTACTTTTGAAAGTAAATACATACAATGATGATATTTTAAAGGGTAAAATTAGCAAAGAAAAAGTACGACAAGTACAATTTGACCTTTTTCATTAGAGGTGTTTGAGAGTTTCATTTTTTGACTTTTTGGATTTTGCTTTTTATAATTTTGGCTTTTTAGATTAGGGTTGGAATGTATTTTGACTGTGGTAGAGTATTTTGGAGATGTGTGCACTGTGTAGAATGCATTTTGCAAAAGGGTTAATTAGTGTTTGAGAGATATATGATCATAATGAATTATGAGTTTGATTTTTACCTTGTTGCCCTTGTCCCTTTTTTTAGGGTATTACAATATGTGTGAGTAATGTTTTTAACTAACTTTTCAAAGTTATATTTGAGAAATATTGTTTGTTCTTGAGTTTAACAAAGACCTATATCCCTTAATTGAAAAATCGCCATTTTTTTTTGCTAATTTGAAAGAATCAAATATTTCCAACCAAGCAAAGGGAAAAAAAGAAAACAATTCACTTAATTAAAAAAAAAAACACAATGAAACCATCATTAATCCAAAAAAAAAAAAACCCCCACAAACTGAAGGAACAAGAAATAGACAACTTAAACCTCATAATCATCGTCAAGTTAAAGACATTCAGGTATTTTGGTTATTGCCCAACTAAAGAGGAGGTTATTGTGGTCTTTCAACACACCTGGTAAAAATGAGAAAATGCAAAAAGTACTTGAGGACCTCTTTTTCACTTCTCTCTTAAGCTCAAAAATGGAAACACATTCTCCTAAATTCTATTTTGGAGAAACCTGTCAAACATCTAAAAGTGATAAAGGAAAAAACGAAAATGTATAGAGGAGGTATCGAAATAGGCCCTTCACCAAACCATGGACTCGGACTGACTATGGGCCACAACAGTACGTTTTTTTAAATTTAATTTTGGGAGGATAAGATGGTAATTAGGGAGAGGGATAAGATATTGATAGGTATTAGGGTGCCAATAAATAAGAGGGTTGGAGAGATTAAAATAGAATGAGCCATAAATAAAAGGAGTGGATTTTTCTCTTCCAAGTCCAAGGTATGGGTCCTGGATTAGTTATTCAGACGGAAGTCATTGATCCTCTCTCCTATTCCAGTTCGAAAAGAGCTCTAAAGAGATTGATGAGTAGTCCCACGAATCTCCTTCTCAAAAGCTACACGAAGAGTGTTCCGTTGCCATAGATTCTTCCATGCACGCTTAAAGGACATGACAGAAGATGACGTCGTCGTTCAATGAACCTTTACTGCTGAGTTGAATCTTTTTTAAGAATATTCTGTTCTAGTCTTCTAGATAAGTACAACTGCTTTTCAAGCCAGTTTCTTTCCAGAGTCCTTCTACCTGCACAGATGTGCATGCACAAATGGTGCACAGATGGGTCTCGGGGACCCACTTTTGGGTCCCACACGGACGATCCGAGCCGTTCATTCATCTCAAAATCAAATTCCGAGGGGCCCACGCGGAGATCAAGTCGATCGGACGTCCCCAAGTGCTCGATCCAAAATCACCCCATTTCGTTGACCCATCTGTGCACTATCTGTGCATGCACATCTGTGCCTTTAGTTTTACCGTTCTTTCCACTAGGAGTACAAAATAGCATCAGCCTTAACAAAGCTTCTCTTTATTTTGTTTTTGCAACCGTGCATTTCTTCGTTAAGCAAGAGCTCTACCGCGATACAAGAAATTGAAAATGCAAAAGTGTAAACCAAACTTTAAAAAGTCTAGAAATTCTTCCTTAGAAAAAAAGAACCTAAATTAAAGCCAAACTACCCCTTGCTTCATGTAGTGCAAACGTACAACAGAGTTTTATAATTAAACAAGAGACAAAAAATGGTGGCAAAGTCCCTAGCACTCTTCATTTAAAGCAATTTTACTCCTCACGGTGTTCCCACCATTTTGTGGTACAATCCTAGTCCTAAACGTGGCCTACTTGCTCGGCCAAAACCTAGGACACCCTTACACTCTCACGTGGTGCTCAAGTTGAGTACGTGTTTTGTTTGTGGTTAAGTGTTTTCCTATGTACTGATTGAATTTTATGCCCATGGTCTGTTTTTTGGGAGAACATAGTAAATGGGTCTTTACTTAAGTAAGGACATCAATTTTTTCTTTAGTGCCAAAAAGACAAATCACCTATATATTCAAAAAATGCCCTCACTAGCCAAGGAAAGTGCTTAAACCCCCAAACCTAATGAAAGTGCTTAAACCTAAACCCCAGGGTAACCTATGAAAGTGCCTAAAACCCTAGGGTACCCTACGAAAACGCCTAAACTACTAAAACTCTATAATTGAAAAGTGCACCCTAAACCTGAACCCTAGGATACCCTATGAAAGTGCCTAAAATACTAGGGTACCCTATAAAAATGCCTAAACAGCTAAAGCCCTATGCTTGGAAAGTGCACCTTAAGTGCTTAAACCCAAAATGCCTAAACCCACTATACCCTACCCCAAAGAGCCTAAACCCCCTAAAATTGAACCCACCCCCAAAACTGAAGAGAGGGAAATTAATTTTGTCCCACCCACCCATGACCCACGCATGAGAGAGATAGAGAGAGACTGACGGGTAAAAATTAATTCAGTGTCATGTCGCTTTCAATACACTCACCTGTCGCTTTCACTTTCAGTGGCTAGTCGGGATTCCTCCACATGTGCGCAGAAGATTCCTCCACATTAATTTTGTACCGCCTTTCGTTTTGTACGCAGGAGATTCCTCCACATGTGCGCGCGAGTGGTGGGGGTTCATTAAGGGTATTTTTGTCTAGTTTTGTCCTTGAGCCCTCAAAATTTTTCTATCAAGGTATTGGAGGCAATAAAATAAGTTAAACTGGACTAAACACCATTTAAAGCCCCAAACTTGGCCTTTAGACCAATTTTTTGGTTTGAGTTTTAAGATTATGATTAGAGTTTATTTTGAATCAGCTAGAATGTTTGAAATATATGTGCAAAATGCATTTTGCAATAGTGTTTGGGAGATATATGATCAAAATAAATTATAGATTAGTTTTTACCATGTTGCCGTTGTTCTTTATTATGGTTCTTTATTGTAAATTTTTTTATTTAAATATTTTGAAAAAGAAAATAACACATTTTTTCAAAAAAAAAAACAATTTCGAAAATACTTTTTGAGAAAAATTCCAATATTATCAGAATATTTTCGAAAACAATCCCATTTTTGTTAATCCTACCCAGTCCCACCTCCCCCCTGGGATTATATAGTACCCCGCATATAGGGATAAAAATAATCCCGGGATTAATAATTCACACTGATAAATTAAGAACACGGAGGTTGTTGAGTTCCGAAATTTTAATAGCTTGAACCCGCCTCTTCTTTAGCCACGGGTTTGTTTTCCCGTAACAAATCTTCATGCCTAGTTGTCGTCATCGAACAGGACTCTAATACACTAGTTTTGTTTATACAAATCGTAAAGCGTAAAAATCGACGGATACTAATTATTCCAGAGAAATGCTAAACATTGCAGTACTGCTTGTTCATCACCTAAAATATCCTCCCAAAGGCCCACATTGTCCATAAAAATGTCACTCCAATCACTCTGATCTTCTTGAACACAACAGTAATGATCTCCACCAGCTCCTTGCGTACCTGATTTTGCTTCTTCACCGCTATCCACCATCATGGCCTCCTCATTTGATCCGTCATTGGTCCACGTCATCATACCTCTGCTAATTTCATAATCGAACAACATGTTATCCCACCACAATGTTCCATCATCATCCCATCAAAACACGTAGATTTTTGGATCTCTTGTTTGAATATTATCTACAATAACAGTACTACCCATCAAATCACGTAGATTTTTGGAGAAGGTTCGTGGCCGAGGCCGTATGATTGTGGTCCTTTCGGTCGTATTCGGGGTCGTTTTAGATTTCTGTACCTCTCCACTTTGGTCCGTCAATTTCTTTTTTAGATGGGTATTCCAGTAATTTTTCACGTCGTTCGATGTTCTTCCTGGAAGTCTACCCGCAATTAACGACCATCTGTTTTAAAGACAGGAGCTATTAATGTAGTAAAAATGAAACTGGAATAATAGATAATAATTGGGGAATAAAATATTGTTACAATTAATTAATTGATTTACACCTCAGAAAAATGCTATTGTTATTACTTAGTTATTGTAATACATGTCGATGTCAAGATTTGATTATGAAATATGTAAGTACATATGCATGTGGGTATGATCAGAAATTACGAACCCGTTCGATGAACAAAACTATACATTTTATCAGAACTTGTAGTCACATATGTCAAAGGATATATTCATTGGTTTTGATAAGCACTCTCTCCGTACCAAATTACTGGACACCCTTTTCATTTTGGAATGTCCCAAATATATGACCCATTTATAAAAACATCCACAAAAAATAGTTTCACTTTTCAGTTTTATCCTTAAAAGTATTTTTTTATCTCAATTGGCTTGTCCATTATCTTTTATTTTATAATGGTTTTAATGATTTTGAAAACTTTGTATAATAAAACTAATTAATATCTATCAAACAAAATCCATATTACATATGTTTTGAGTTTCATACGAAAAATTAGCCCCACGAAATTGGCCTCATTAATATCGACTGGACTTCGGGGCAAAACAAAAAAGGCAATACAAAGTTTTCACACATCTTAATTAGTTGGATTCCTCAAAAGAGTCAAACAAATTAGGACGGAGGGAGTATGTTTTATGTTAACATAACGAATCAATGATGACATACTTTTCTGGGTCCTCAAAATTAAAGATGAGTTCTATAACGTGCAGGGCCAGCCTAAGAGTTTAGAGTGTCAAATGCCTAGTCCAAAAATTGTGTCATAAGAGTACAATATTTAAATAATATTTTCAGTAACAATCACAATACGACAAAGCCAAAATAATAAAAAGTTTTACTAATCATTATATAATAACAGATAAGTGAATTTATTTTATTAAAACTATAAGTTTTATTCGTAGCAGTATACGGGATAGGGCTCCGAGCATGGAATGGGGAAAATGCTACCATGCAATGAACGCGAGGGCGGAAATAAATATAACTATCTTTTATTTTACTTATTTGCTTTGTTATTTTTTGTTATTTTTTTTCCGATTCCGTACATAGTACACGTGTACAACATTTGTAAAATCTGTTGGAAAATTGGAATTTTTTCCATTTTATTTTTATGGGTTTTGACCCTTAAATTGAAGTGGGACCCATACCGCGTGAGGTGGGCCGCTAATCTGGTAGAGGAATAAGAAAATTCCAATTAGAGATGAATGAGAAATTGTCTCTCAAAGTGGGTTTAATCGGCCTAAGGGTTGGATTATTTGGAGTACCCAAATTTTCCGATGGAGGGAACGCGTATACTATGTTGGTATGGGTCTCGACTTAATTATGGCACGCGCACTGCCGCCGCCTGCCTGGACCGGACCGTGATCGGGACTGTAAGTTCGAGGTCTGTGTCCTTGGCCTGGGTATGAGCTTGGCTGGCTGGCTAGGCAATTGTATGGGCTAGGACCCAAGCTCCCTTATTTTATACAACCCAGGAACTTGTGAGTTCTGGTTCGGACCCGACTCATTTAAATTACACTGATGATAAAATCAGTTATGTAATCAACCCTCAATGCCGGTTACCTAATGATTGAGTAAGAATTCAATACTCACGTTACACATTTGAATTGCAAATTGTAAATTCAATGTTGGGTTAATACCCACGTTACAATACTCTGCCTGTTGAATTCATATTGTGATAAGGATATTGCAATATCAATTTTGGGAAATAAAGTTACCAGATTACAATTCAAAGTCTCACGGATTGAATAGCAATTCTATTGCTTTATGATTTGCACTGATTGCATCAGTTTTTTTGCAAATCCATTTGCAAGGTTTAATTGCCCCATGAATGAGAGAGGCTCCTCTCAACTCCTATGTAAAGGCAGTCCTTTCTACTGTTTCAACACATCGAAAATCAGTCTCTTGTTCCATTGTTCTTCACTCAGTTTTTTCGGAAGAGAGTATAGACATTAGTTCGTTCGACAGGGCAATCCGGTTGGTGTTACCGTTTGATTGTCGTAAGCCACTGTATCCTGGGAAGCAGACGTCGGTCAACCCCTCAAACACTTACGGTGAGGCGGCAAATTTGCTTTAAGGAAACCGTGTGAAACACGGGCCCTGACTTGTTTTTCGGTTTGCTAATTTTTCCCGGTTTCCATTATTTCTTGTTCACATTTTTTTAATTTCCAGAATTTAATTATGTGTTTACTGTTTTTAGCACTGATTTTTCCTACAAAATCACTATAACAGATTTTGGCATGGGTTCAAAAAACGAACTGAAAATTCCGAGAGAGAGAGAGAGACAACACGCTTGCCTATTGCCTAGCAGCTTATGAAGCCTGATAATGAGATCAACTTCATCCACAGTAAAATTTCCTCTCTTTATATTTGGCCTCAAATAATTCAACCATCTCAGCCTACAACTTTTCTTGCATCTATTCAATCCTAAAAGACCAACCAAAAACAATTAGTATCAACTATGGTGAGTCTTTGACTTAAATTATTTATTCTGGAATATTCTTGCCTTTCACAAATTTTTTTAGTTTTACATTATTTGATCAATTTCTTTTTGAATGATGCATATCTTCCTTGTCACAAGAGAACTCCTAAAATATCAAAATTATGAATTAAATTTAAAAAAAATTCACTGAAGATTAAATAAGTGAAAGCAGATAGGTTTTTGAGATTTATTCTCTTCTTAAATTTTTTTCGACTCTAGTCCATTTCTTCCCACATGTTTACCCGTCGAGAAGAGATCAGAAATTCAAGTGTCCTGACTAAAAGCTTCAAAAAGTTTTCGGAATAGAAAAATAAGGTTATCAGGCCAAACTCTGGCGAACCGTATTATTAAGACTTTCGTAATGGTTTTTTTATGAAGATTCTGTGTTGATCAACTTTTGTATAAAAAAGCCATATGGGGCCATCTAAGAAATTCGTTTTGGACCCCGAAACTTTTGAGTTGACACTAACCAAGAGGAGAATTACGTACCTGCTTTGTAAGGAACTTGGTGCCACTTCCCTTCTCCATGCTTCTCAATGCACTTCTTGAAAAGACAGTCTTCTTCCTTAGTCCAAGTACCCTTTCTCACTCGTAATGGAACTCTGTCCATTTCCCTAATTATGTACCTACGTAGCACGGTAGCACCCTTTAATTGAATCATGCAACTTAATAAGCACGTGGAGAAGTTTCACGCAGAGAAGTTTTTCATAATAATCGTACATATACAGTTTACTGAAAAATGTTCGGATGAAGCCCTTCAAGGTATTTTCTTTTTTGCAATTCCTCGCGGCGGCCCTTAAAAACACGTTTTAAACACATTGAGTGGCTTGGATCATTGCGATTCGACCCCGATCCATGAGGTCCGCACGAAATCCTTATAAAAATTGTTTTTGAAAAATCCGAACCGTCCAATGTGCTCAAAAGGTGTTTTCAAAGATCCACGCGGGAAATATTCAAAAAAAAAATACAAGGAAGGGCTTGATCCAAGCAGTTTTTCGTAAAAACTGTATATTCCCGCGTGGATCCTTGAAAACACCTTTTGAACACATTGGACAATTCAGATCGACAAAAAATTGCTCGGATTGTAGGGTTTCGCAAGTCTGCAGTCCGGACTAGAAGCGGTCCCTATATATATATATATATACAAGAAGTTTCATATGAGAGCTCTCTCACAAAAAAAAGTGCGGAAAATAGTTGTGGGCCGTTGGATCCTACGCCTTTCACGCGATCCAACGGCTCACAACTGTTTTCCCGCACATTTTTTTTTGTGAGGGAGCCCTCATAAGAAACTTCATGTATGTATATATATATATATATATATATATAGGATAATGATCTATTGAGGGAGTCCTTAGGATAATTCCGTGCGGACCTCACCATTCCGGATCAAATCTTGACGATCCGAACCGCTCAATGTTTTTAAAATGCATTTTTAAGGGTCCACGCGGAAAATCTTCAAAAAAAAAAATTCATGATTTTCATGATTCGAACTCATAGAGTCCCGATCTAGTCCGGGATCCCTAAGTCCGGAACTCATAGTTCCGGATCAAATTTTCATGATTTGAACCGTCCAATGTGTTCAAAAGGTGTTTCCAAGGGTCGGCGCGGTAAATCTTCAAAAAAATAAATACCGGGAAGGGCTTGATCCAAACAGTTTTTTGCAAAACTGTAAATATACAATTTTTTGCAAAACTGTAAAAATACCGGGAAGGGCTTGATCCAAACAGTTGTGAGCCATTGGATCCTATGCCCTTCACGTGATCCAACGGCTCACAACTGTTTTTCCGCATTTTTTTTTTGGGAGGGAGTCCTCATAGGAAACTTTTTGTATGTATAGGGTAAGCTTCTCCTCCGGACTCCGGACTTCCGGACCTCCATGATCCGAACATTTTTTTGACGATCCGAGCCGTCCAATGTGTTTAGAAGGTGTTTTCAAGGGTACACGCGGGAAATCTCCAAAAAAAAAATACCGGGAAGGGTTTGATCGAAACAGTTTTTCACAAAACTGTAAATATACAGTTTTTGTGAAGGACTACTTGGATCAAGCCCAACCCGGTATATATATAGAGAGAGAGAGAGTCCCGATCTAGTCCGGGATCCCTTAGTTCGGAACTCATAGTTCCGGATCAAATTTTCATGATCCGAACCGTCCAATGTGTTCAAAAGGTGTTTCAAAGGCTCCACGCGGTAAATCATCAAAAAAAAAATACCGGGAAGGGCTTGATCCAAACAGTTTTTTGCAAAACTGTAAATATACAATTTCGCGAAAAACTGCTTGGATCAAGCCCTTCCCGGTATTGTTTTTTGCAGATTTCCCGCGTGGACCTTGGAAAACACCTATTGAACACATTGGACGGCTTGGATCATGCAAAACCATCTTTTAAAACCTTCAAGCCACCCAAAAACCTTCAATCCGGGATCCTTGACTGGATCACCGGTGTATATATATATATACATATAGGAAGATGTTCTATTGAGGACTCCCTCAAAGATCTCCTCCGTGAGGACCACCCCTTTTTGGATTTTTTGGACCAAATTTCGACAATCCGAACCGCTCAATGTGTTTGGAACATGTTTTCCATGGCCAACGTGAGGAATCACAATAAAAAAATACCCGAAAGGGCTTCATCCGAGCGGTTTTTCATAATAACCGTACATATATAATTTATCGAAAAATGCTCGAATGAAGCCCTTCCGAGTATTTTTTTTGGACGAATCCTCGCGGTAACCCTTAAAATCACGTTTTAAACACATTGAGTGGTATAGGGTAAGCTTCTCCTCCGGACTTCCAGACCTCCATGATCCGAACATTTTTTTGACGATCTGAGCCGTCCAATGTGTTCAGAAGGTGTTTTCAAGGGTACACGCGGGAAATCTCCAAAAAAAAAATACCGGAAAGGGCTTGATCAAAATAGTTTTTCGCAAAACTGTAAATATACAGTTTTTGCGAAAAACTACTTGGATCAAGCCCTACCCGGTATTTTTTTTTTGAAGATTTCCTCCGTGGACCCTTGAAAACACCTTTTGAACACATTGACCCATACAGAACGGTTCGGATGACCCAAAAACAATTTTTAACGTGAAAAAAATACATTTTTTCTTATTAACGGGAGTCCTTACTAGAAGATTTACCTATATATATATATGTCAAGGTGGGAGAAAATGTGTTGAAAATTTTGGAAAGTGTATAGAAGTGTGAAAATATATTAATGAGTGTTGTTTTTTTTTGTGGTCATTTTCTTTATCTTATTGGCAGCCTAGTGAATGGTGACATGTGACCAAAGGAGACAAACTAAAAGGAGGGAGCAGTGGGGCGGAGTTAGGGGCGGGGTGGCACGTTTCACCTTCGGTTTAAAGTAAAAATTTATTTTACTTTAATAGATTAGGCAAATTTAAAAAAAAAAGAAAGAAAGAAAGAAAGAAAGATAAAAAGAAAAGATAGAGACTAGGCACCTACGGGCTACCACTATTTAAACCAAAATTATTGTTTAAGCCACATCCGAGTGGATTGGTGGTTTCCATCGTCGATGTTGTACAATTTTTCGGATTTTATACTTTTCTTTGTTTTCCTTTGTTTTCTCGTATTTTTGGACCGCTAGTGTCCTTTTTAGTATAAAAATATAAGTTTTTTCGGTTAAAAAAAAATGATGCAAAAATAGCATCTCAAAAGACGAACGGTTCTAATCATAAAATTAATATCTCAAAAACTTTCATATAAAACCCACATGAGAATCAAATCAAGATAATCTTGACTGTCAATAACCTTTCTTTTTATATTTTGATTGAAAATACAAAACAATACCATTAGACTTTGTTGAACGCCACTCCTGAACCTAAAATCTTGATTCTACCACTAAGATGGAGGGAGAATTATCTTCTTTACTTGTATTAAAGACCATTTCTAGCCCATACTCAAATTTCAAACTCAGAAGATCAAAATTTGAGTACAAATTGGAGAGGGTAAAGACTGATTACCCTACTACTAGGCACAACACGTGCCAATAATAGTCACCACGAGAGGGTGAATGGCTCGGCACCACATAGGGAGTCCGTGATCTCTGTGCCGAGCTGAACTGGCCAGGTGAAAGGTCAGAGTAATCAAGTGGACTAATAAATCAGGATGCACTAGCTCGGCATAAAGGCGTAAAGGGATGGCCTGGTATGGCCGATCTAGGAAGACTACGTATGCAGCTCAAACAGCATTCTGGAATACATGGATCAGCTCGGCGTGATGAGTTGGGCTATGTACGGGTTATTCCGAGCTACGTGGAAGCACGGCACCACCATGAATAAGGCGGTGAGACATTCCAGAATATTCCACAGCTACTCCTTATGAGATAAGGAGTAATCCCGTAGAGAAAGGGATTAATATGGGAAGTCCTAACGTGATTAGGAGTATACCACATATAGGAAAGAATCCTATATGGAAAGAAATACCTCTGCTAGACGAAATCTAGCAGGATATGGACGTTATCTCTTAATAGGCAAAATCCTATTGAGGAAAGGATTCCTAAGAAGAAAAGGAAACAGGGGCACGAGATGCCTAAGATGAAGAATATCTACACCTATAAATACAAGACAATAACCATGACAAAAGGTACGCTGTAACACCCAGTTATACGCATTGTGTTCTTGGCTTGAGTAGTAATCCAGTACTAACTTAAGCATCGGAGGGCCTTTGCCAACAAGAGGCAAGGGTGCTCTAACCTATTCTTTGTCTTGCAGATTTAGGGTCGAGCCAAGCCTGCACGTGATACGGGCTGACGTGGAATTACACCCCCTACAATTGGCGCCGTCTGTGGGAAACGCTTACGAAAAGCTTTATTCCTTGAAAAAGAAACTCAACAATGGTGATTTCAGAACCTCTTCTGTGCACCCCAAGGAGGGAAGACGCGGAAGACAATGGCGGAACCACCCTTGTGTACACTACGAGAAAGAATACAAGGGTGGACAAGGCTCTGCAATTCTTAGAGCTCCGCATGAAGAAACCCGCTACCCGGGAGGTTCAACATAGGACATATCCCCGAGATTCCAAAATTCGGGGATACACGCCCGAAAATTATGAGTCCCCAAGAACCGGGGAAGGGCGAAAGCACTCAAAGACTCCACCCGAGAGACGGGAAGCCTCCAACCGACGTGAGCGGAGGAGGAGCCCCCAAGGAAGGAGGGACGTAGACACACGAAGGACCGTGAAAGAGAGGATAGCCTCGATAGAAAAGAGCAGGAGGCAGAAGAACTGGCCCGTGAAGTCACTCGACGAGAGCGAGAGATTCAGGACCTAAAAAAACAACTCCAAGAAAAAGAGAAGGACCTACGCTCACGGGACGAGATCCGTGCAAGATTTAAAAGGATAGGAGTTATCGCCAGTAACGATATCTCCTCGACCGAGCTCTCTCCACGAAAAGGAGAGAAAGAAGCGTTTCCGTTGAGAAGAAAGAAAGAAGAAAGCATGCCGGGGACCGATACGAGAGATCTGGTTCCAATGAGCATCACCCCGAACAGCACGAAAGAAGAAGGGAATCCCACCGAGCTGATGGAGGCCCTAGAACCGCACGAGAAGCGCCTAAAGAAGCCCTAGGCCAAATCTCAAAGTCACCACTAGCCCACCGGATCCGAGCGAAAAGACACCGAAAGCGGGTGAAGCATTCACCCTTTATCTCTTCTGAAACCAAGACGGATCCGGTGGCCCACATTCAAGACTATCAACAAAGCCATGTTCATGCATGAGCAGGATGATGCCCCGCTATGCAAGATGTTCCCCTCCAAATTGGGAAGGTGGCCCTGAGTTGGTACCACAAGCTCCCAGAAGGGTTTATCATATGTTGGGCACAACTGGCTGAGGAATTTACTGCTCGGTTCCTCACTAGCCGAGCGGCTCCAAAGACCTTTGATACACTGACCTCTATGAGACAGAGGGGCGAGGAGACTCTACGACAGTATTCCAAACGTTACTGGGAAACTTTCAACGAGATTGAAAACTGCAGTGAAGAGTATGCTCTGGCAACGTTTAAGACAAGTTTGCCCATACACAGTAAGCTACGAGAATCGCTTACCATGCGTCCAGTAAAAATAGTGGCCGAGCTTATGGAAAGGATCCAGGAGCATGCACGAGTAGAAGATGACATCCTGCAAGCTGGAGGGAAGATTGTGGCGGGACAATCCCAGCTTCTAGAAAAGAAAGCGTTGGAGTCAAAGGTGTACAGGAAGGAGTACGCAACAGGACGAAATGATTTTACACAGCAAAGAAAGGATAGAGTTGATCCGGATCCAAAGTCATACTTCAGTGTCATGGCAACCTTTAACATCCCGACCTACAAAATGCTTTACAGATTAAGAATGAACCATGGTTCAAGAAGCCTTCAAAATGACAGCAATCCGAAAAGAGGAGGGCTACCAATCAAAGACTGCAGCTATCACGAGACCGGGGACATATGATCAAGATTGTGTGGAATACAAGAAGTTCTTGGACGAGAAAGTGGCGGAGGGTCACCTCAAAGAATTTTTGGCGACAAAGAAACATGATGCCGAGCCGATCGAAGAGATGGACTACGAGAAAGGTCCAAAGGGGACCATCCATATGATACATGGACCGGTGGCCCCATACACAAACAACGAGATCGAGACACATTCAAAGAGTCAACGGACAAACAAAGCAAGTCATGAAGCTCGGCATGAAGAGACCAAGGACTGAGGAGTAATGGAGATCCCGATCACCTTCACCGATGACGATCTTGACGGGGTAGTGGTGCCCCATAACGATGCTTTGGTAATCACCCTACGAATAGGGATTATGATGTGGAGAAAATCCTCGTGGATCAAGGGGCTAGTACAGAGATCATGTATTACCACACACTTTAAAAGATGGGACTCCCGACGAGCTCATTACAAAAATGTTTAGTTCCACCGGGTCGGTTTCTGGTCTTGCAGACAAAGATGGCCTATGGGAAAGGTCACACTGCCCGTCCGAGCTGGATCAGTGGTCCTAAAAACTGACTTCCTTGTGGTAGACATCCCTTCCTCCTATAACGTGATTATAGGAAGAACCTGGATGCACAAAATGAAGGCTGTCTCCTCAACTTACCACCAAAGGATCAAGTATCCTGGAGCAGATGGCATTGAGTGCATTAAAGGAAGCCAGAAGGTAGCCGACCTGTGCTTCAACATGGTAATAAGAAAATCTCCTAAGGCCGAACTGGTGCAGACAATCGAAGTACCAGATCAACCAACACTGGAGGACGTCGGGGGTGACCCTACCAAGAAGATGGTAGAAGGGTTAAAAAAGGTACAGCTTCAAGGAGATGATGAGGAGAGATACTTTTTGATCGGCGAAGCACTTGCCGAACAGGAAGAAGAAGATTTGGTGGCCTTTCTAAAGGACCACATCGATGTTTTTGCATGGACTCCTCAAGAGATGCCTGGGATAGACCCCAAGACAATCTGCCACCATCTGAATGTGGATCCTCAGCACAAACCAGTTGTGCAGAAAGCACGAAGATCGGCACCACAGCACGCAGACGCCGTGATCGAAGAAGTAGATCGGCTGCTCGAAGCGGATGCCATACGAGAAGTGAGCTATCCAGATTGGCTGGCTAACACTGTTGTTGTCAAAAAGAAAAACGGGAAATGGAGGGTCTGTGTTGACTTCACTAGCCTTAATAAGGCATGCCCCAAAGACAGCTTTCCACTTCCTAGGATTGATCAACTAGTGGACGCCACCTCAGGCTATGAGAGGATGAGTTTCCTTAACGCATATCGAGGATATCATCAAATAGCTATGCATGAGCCAGATCAAGAGAAAACTTCTTTCATCTCACCTAGAGGGCTCTACTGTTACAAGGTTATGCCCTTTGGGCTAAGGAACGCTGGAGCAACCTACCAGAGGTTGGTTACAAAGATGTTCAAAAATCAGCTCGGCAAAACCATGGAGGTCTACATCGACGACATGGTGGTGAAAAGCGAGTTAAAACCTAATCACCTTGCCGACCTGAAGGTAACTTTCGACATTTTGAGGGAATACAAGCTAAAACTAAACGCCTCCAAGTGTGCCTTTGGAGTCAGCTCGGGTAAGTTCCTAGGGCATCTGGTGACTAAAAGGGGGATTGAGGCCAACCCAGATCAAATCACGGCTCTGCAAGGTCTTCAAAGTCCAAAGACCACGAAGGAGGTCCAAAGGCTAACAGGGATGGCAGCAGCACTTAACCGTTTCATCAGTAAATCCTCAGACCGTTGTAGACCTTTCTTTCAACTTTTGAAGAAGAGAGAAGGATATGAGTGGGGAGCCGAGCAAGAACAGGCATTCCAGGAGTTGAAAATTTACCTGTCAACACCACCCTTACTCTCTACTCCAGAAGCTGGGGAGCGGTTGATATTATATCTAGCAGTATCTGATCATGCTGTCAGCTCGGTTCTCCTACGAATAAAGGGGATAGAGCAGTCTCCGGTCTACTTTGTGAGCAAAACACTGTTAGATGCCGAGACACGTTATTTACCCCTGGAAAAGCTGGTGTACGCTCTCATCGTAGCTGCAAGAAAACTCCCACATTACTTTTTACAGCATCCCATCACTGTGTTCACTGAATATCCACTAAAGGCCTTACTCAGGAAGGCAGACTTCTCTGGACGAATATCCAAGTGGTCCATCGAGCTCAGCCAATTCGACCTTGATTACCAGCCTAGAACAGCAATTAAAGGGCAAGTCTTAGCTGATTTTATAGCTGAGTTCACCCCAATGGTGGCTCCACCACCACCAGCTCTCAACGCAAAGGAGCAGATCAATCCCACCGAGCCGTCAAAAAGAGTGGCCGACCTGTGTCCAGAAGAATGGAGGCTCTATGTCGACGGATCGGCCTGCAACAAAGGGTCAGGAGCTGGAGTAGTGTTATTCTCCCCAGAGGGACTGGTGCTAGAGCAAGCACTACGGCTGGGATTCAGTGCCACCAACAATGTGGCAGAATATGAAGCCTTACTTGTAGGACTCAGGAGCGCTATGGAACTCAAGGTCAGAAAGTTGAGGGTATTTTGTGACTCACAACTAGTAGTAAATCAGCTTTCAGGGGAATACGCTGCAAGAAGTGAGAAGATGGCTGCATACTCAGAGATAGCCAAGGACTTACTCGACAAATTTGACGTCGTCCATATCCAGCAGATCAGTTCGGGACAAAATGCACATGCAGATTCCCTGGCCTGCTTGGGGTCAGCAGTCAAAACGGAGTACCGCCGCACAGTGGCTGTGGATTATCTAAACGAGCCAAGCATTGGAAGAGCGGTAGAGATGGTGATGGAGACAGAGCTCGGACCGAGCTGGATGGACCCAATAGTGGCATACCTTCGAGATGGGACCTTGCCAGAGGACAAGAGGGAAGCTCACAAGATCAGAATCAAGTCAGTACGTTTCTGGCTCTCTCCAGAAGGTAAGCTTTACAGAAAGTCTTTTCTTGGCCCATATTTGTTATGTGTACATCCAGCTCTAGTCCAAAAATTCCTCCATGAAATCCATGCTGGCACGTGTGGAGGACACACGGGTGGGAGATCCATAGCCCACCGAGCAATATCCCAGGGATATTGGTGGCCTTATATGCAAGAGGATGCAAAAGCCTTCGTGAAAAAGTGTGAGAAGTGCCAACGATATTCCCCTCTCATCCGAGCTCCAGCAGAGGACCTGCTTCCCCTAACGAGCCCATGGCCATTTGCCCAATGGGGACTGGACATCGTGGGTCCTCTCCCTATGGCAACAGGGAAACGAAAATTCCTACTCGTTGGCACTGACTACTTCACTAAATGGATAGAGGGGGAAGCCTTGGCCAAGATCACGGAAGCTATGGTGGAAAAAATCGTTTGGAACAAAATCATTACAAGGTTTGGAGTACCATACTCCATGATCTCAGACAATGGGTCCCAGTTCGGAAAAAAGTTCAAAGCTTTCTGTGCCCAGTACGGCATCAGGAACTACTATTCAACTCCGGCTTACCCACAGAGCAATGGGCAAGCAGAGGCTTCAAATAAGACTATCCTGAAGAGTCTTAAGAAAAGGTTGGAGAAGAAGAAGGGGAAATGGCCGGACGAGCTACCAGCCGTTCTCTGGGTATACCGGACCACCCCACGGCGGTCTACGGGAGAGACGCCGTACTCCCTTGCTTATGGGACAGAAGCTGTTATACCACTGGAAGTTGGCCTGCCAACCATCCGCACCACTCTTGTAGAATCAGGTGGCAATGATAAAGCCTTGGCCGAGCAGCTTGATCTCGCCGAAGAAAAAAGAGAGCGTGCACTCGTTACACTAGCAGCATACCAAGAACAGCTACGAAGGAGCTACAACAAAAAAGTACAGCCAAGAGAATTCAAGGTTGGGGATATGGTCCTAAGGAAAGTTTTGGCTAACACCAAAGTGTCCACAGATGGGAAGCTTGGGCCAAACTGGGAGGGCCCATACAAGATTACAGGGATTGCTGGAATCGGAGCCTATCGCTTGGCCGACCTGGACGGGGACCCAGTACCTCGGCCATGGAATGTCCAGAATCTGAGGAAGTTCTACCAATAGTTTATTTATGTGATTACGAATATAGTCACATCTGTTTTTCAGTAAATTCACGTCCTTTTTTAGAACCTTGTTGGGATTACGAATGAAATCACCAATGTCAAATCATTTAGACTTTTTTCTATTATTCCAAGCCTTAATAAGATTTCATCTTTTTTTGTTATCATGGTCTTGCGTAATATGAACCAATAGTTACTTTAAATATTGGATTCCTATTGGGGAGCAGAGAATATGAGTATTCCAATCATGCAACGAATAATGCAAGGAATCTCTAAGTATGAATACACTTAGAGATTTGCAACGAATATTGCAAATCTTATCTCTAAGTACGAAAAAACTGATTCGAGCAACGAATATTGCCAAATTGTTCTAAGTATGAAAACACTTAGGAAATTGCAACGAATAATGCAAGGAATCTCTAAGTATGAATACACTTAGAGATTTGCAACGAATATTGCAAATCTTATCTCTAAGTACGAAAAAACTTAGACGAGCAACGAATATTGCCAAATTGTTCTAAGTATGAAAACACTTAGAGATTTGCAACGAATATTGCAAATCTTATCTCTACGTTCGAAAAAACTTAGACGAGCAACGAATATTGCCAAATTGTTCTAAGTATGAAAACACTTAGGAAATTGCAACGAAAACACTTAATTGCAAGGATTTTCTAAGTGTAAATACACTTAGGGATTTGCAACGATTACTGCAACACACTCTAAGTATGAGAAAAATACGGGGTATGCAACGAATACTGCAAAAGTACTACAACACTTAAAAAAGCAAGAATTTAGTATCACAGGCCACATACGGCCAAACAAGGTCACACGGGACCAACCATCAGAACCAGTGAGCAAGTACGAGAAAAACTTAAATGAAGTAGCAACAGGCCACAGACGGCCGATCAGACCACGCAGGGTCAACCAAGAGAAAATAGCAAAGGCACTAGGCCTCTTCACTGAGCCTTTGAGCGTCAGTGGCAAGGGTGGGATCTTGATTACCTCCAACAGTACCATCAGCAGCATCGGCAGTTGTGTTTTCTTCCATAGGGGTTTGCTCCGAGAGGGTTTCAGACTGAGCTTCAGGAACCGGAGGAGTTTGATCAGCAAGTTGAGCCTGAGCGGCTGCCATCTCACTCGGCAGCTCCATATTAGCCCAAAGGGGAGAGGATTCATCAACGCCGAGCTTAGTAAGACAACGCCGCCAGGCCGTCTCCCAGATGGTGTCCTGGACAGTTGGCATCTGCGCCTTGTAATCCTCCGTGACCTCCAGGACGGCTCGATCGTACTCCGCCTCAGCCTTGGCCTCCGCCGCAGTCAGCTGATCACTCAAACCGAGCTCTACCTCCTCCGACCTCTTCCGCAGATCGGCGTTCTCACCCCTCAGCGCCTCCACCTCAGCTCGGGCTTCCCTTAAGGATTGGGAGTACTGAGCACTCTCCTCCTCTGCCTTCTCTGCCCTCCCCTTCTCCTTCTCCAGCTCCTGTTGCATCACCTTGGCTCTCTCAAAACCAGAGGACGCTTTCTGCATGATCTACAATTTACAAGGATATGGATTAGGGCGACAGATACGAAAGCCAATTTTTATAAACGAGACACTGACCAGACTACATACCTTAGCGCTGGATTGGAGGATCGTTTTCATTAGGACGTCATAGGAGCTGTTCTTCTCCCGCTCCATGTCATTTGGGAGGAGAGCAGCCCTAGAGACGCCGTATGCCACCTCTGTAGAGGATATCTTGTCAACAACAGTAAGAGGAGCACCACTGGGGTGAGCTAGAACAGGAGCCCAGGACTGGACAAGAGGAGGAGACTCAGGCACTTGCTGCGTGGAGCTCGGCCCATCAGTCCTCCTCCTCTGCGGGGAGGGCTGAGCATCTGGAGAACTTTCAGTTGGCCTCTTCTCCCTTTGCCGATCGGTAAGAGAGACCGTTGCTGGCACAGGCGGAGGAGGGACGGTACGAGCAGCTGGTGGAGCACGGGGAGCTCCGCCCAAGGTCAGAGTGTCGAGGAGGTTGATAGGCCGGCGAGACATACCTTCTCGGTCCGGAGAAGGAGAGTAGCCTGGAGAATCGTCGAGTCTCATGAGACGGGTGCCCCGCTTCGGTCGAGACCGAACGACCGCACGGTGATCAAATGCCTCTTCTTCAAACTCCTCTTCTTCTTCTACTCTCGCCTCCCGGATGTCTTTGGCCCGGATGGGGATGGCGCTTGGTATCTCGGGTATATGGGCAAAGGTGACTTGCCGTTGGAGGACCTCGGGGCTTGGGACCGAGTGACCCTCCTATTAGCTCGGCCTCTGCGGGAACGAGTCCTTTCTCGGTCGGCTGGTCGGGCTGTGGCAATCACGGAAAAAGGTGGTGGCCAAGCGTGTCTAGATCTATGCTCTCCTTCTTTTCTTATGTTGCCCCAAAGAAGAAGGGGTATAACCCAAGGTGGTGGGTCGACGCCAAGGCCAACAGTGTTGGTTCAAGCCGTCAAACCAGAGCCTTGGCGATATCCTCACGGTGGAGCTTGTCGTGGATTATGCGGCCACCGTGATTGAGGTTAGTCAGCTTTGCAAAACAAACATGACAAAAGCAATAATCAAATTACAGATCCCAGGAAGGTAAAGAAATAGACCAACCAGGGAAAAGGTAATACTAACGTAATCCTCCTGCAGCCCTGGGGCAAGCCGAGCCGATGGTCTTCCCCTCGGCATCTCTAGGCTCCCAATTGCCGGTGACTACAAGGAAGTCGTCCGCCTCTCCCTTAGGAGTTCGGCAGATCGCTGATAAGCTTCGCTTGGGATCCCTTGCTTTGAAGTAATAATTCTTCTCTACTGTAGGGACTACACTATAAAGATAGTGTAAGTCCCACCAGTCGAGGTTGAGGCCGAGCAGCCTATTAAGGGCCACTGTGCCCATGACTACCCTGACAAAATTGGGACATAGCTGCCTGGGATTCAGCTGACACCTAAAACAGACTTCGCGGAAGAAGGGGTGAAGGGGAAACCTAAGGCCACCCTCCACGATAAAGATCAGGGGGATGAAGATCGTGTTGTCAACCTGACCCTCTACTACTAGGTCCTCGGACCTGCCAAGCCGGAATTGTACGTCGGCGGGAATCTCGTATGTCCTACGAAACTCTACAATCTTCTCATGGGTACTAACAAGGGCCCTGTGTCTTCCCATTTAGAAAGTAGGAATCAGGGTTTACTTCAGTTGAAACCCAGGAAGCAAGAAGATGAACAGACGAGGGGAACAACGAAGAGGACAAACACGAAATAGAAATGGAGTTCTAGAAAGGTCACTTACGTGGAGAGGATGGACCTAAAACGGTGTTCTCCGACGAAAATGGAAGACGCTTCCCCGACGAAGATCGAAGAAGATTTCTGATTGCAGAAAGCTTGACCAACGAAAATGGCAGAAGGACGTTTTCTTCTCTCTCTCTTTTGCTTCTGACGAGTGTGAAGTGAAAGGGAAGGGGAGGGGTTTTTGGGTTTAGAAGGTTTTGGGAGGGAAAAAGTAATGATTATCCCGCCCGAAACCCCATAAAAGTGGAGCGTGACGTATGAGAAACGTCAGCAGAATCGTCCTTTAGACTTATCCAAGCCATCAACGGGTCATTTCGCATTTAATGCGAGGATAACCCTGTTCCCCACGTGAGAGGGAAGCGTGCAGGAGATACATCAGGAACCGTTGGAGCTCTGCGCACTACTGATGAATGACAGTAGCAGCAGAGCTGGGGAGCAATTGGAGAGGGTAAAGACTGATTACCCTACTACTAGGCACAACACGTGCCAATAATAGTCAGCACGAGAGGGTGAATGGCTCGGCACCACATAGGGAGTCTGTGATCTCTGTGCCGAGCTGAACTGGCCAGGTGAAAGGTCAGAGTAATCAAGTGGACTAATAAATCAGGATGCACTAGCTCGGCATAATGGCGTAAAGGGATGGCCTGGTATGGCCGATCTAGGAAGACTACGTATGCAGCTCAAACAGCATTCTGGAATACATGGATCAGCTCGGCGTGATGAGCTGGGCTATGTACGGGTTATTCCGAGCTACGTGGAAGCACGACACCACCATGAATAAGGCGGTGAGACATTCTAGAATATTCCACAGCTACTCCTTATGAGATAAGGAGTAATCCCGTAGAGAAAGGGATTAATATGGGAAGTCCTAACGTGATTAGGAGTATACCACATATAGGAAAGAATCCTATATGGAAAGAAATACCTCTGCTAGACGAAATCTAGCAGGATATGGACGTTATCTCTTAATAGGCAAAATCCTATTGAGGAAAGGATTCCTAAGAAGAAAAGGAAACAGGGGCACGAGATGCCTAAGATGAAGAATATCTACACCTATAAATACAAGACAATAACCATGACAAAAGGTACGCTGTAACACCCAGTTATACGCATTGTGTTCTTGGCTTGAGTAGTAATCCAGTACTAACTTAAGCATCGGAGGGCCTTTGCCAACAAGAGGCAAGGGTGCTCTAACCTATTCTTTGTCTTGCAGATTTAGGGTCGAGCCAAGCCTGCACGTGATACGGGCTGACGTGGAATTACACCCCCTACACAAATCTCAAAATCTCACTCCAGCCCTTAACTCAAATCCATATCAAATTGAGCCTTACTCAAATTTATAATCACATCAGGTGAGACTCAAATCTTTACTAAATATTTTTAAGGTCATTTTCTCTTCCTCAAATTTACAACTATGCTATTAATAATGCATTTACTCAAATTTACGCTTAAATTTACATTTGCCCATTGGGGTGATCCATACCAAATGAAGCTTTTCCTCAAAAGTTTACTCAAATTTGGGTAAAAATTTGAGTAAGGGCTGAAGATGCTCGTAGTCTTCCATATTTCTATTTAGACAAATAAAACTCTCAAATCATAAAGCATGAAAATCGACGGATCTTATATATTATTGCATAATGACTTTTCGTGAGAAGAACAATGAGCACGACAAGTGGAAAGAAGTTATTGGGTTGTGATGAAAATACAATCACATTCATTTAAACATTCCACAAATCCATAAATCTTTTTTGAATTTCGAAATAATGACTTGATGCATCGATAGATCCCAAATGAAGGAAGAAATAAACATATCTATGATGTCTAAGGAAACCAGGAAAGCACCTTCCATTTCAAAATGAAATGTGACTCTAGAATACTCACGTATGGGTCGATTAAGATTATGGTTATATACTCTCCAAAATAAAGTACAGAATTCAATCACGTAAGGAAAGATTGACAATTATCTAATATATATAGTATGGATTTTAGCGAAGATGGCCGTGGGAGCAATATGTCCCCCTTGACTTTTTACTATTTTTTATTTTATGAACTCCAAAAATATTGTAATGATTTCAGTTTCCTAAATGGATGATTTTAATAGCAATTATATGCTGTTAGTCATTTCCTTTTCTATCCCAACAATAATAATTATACTTTTCCAATTAACCTTCAAAACAAACGCAACAAGGAAAAGGAAAAAGAATTAGTATATTTTTTCTTCCAGTCCTTAAGGAATGATTTGTCAAGGAATCAATTAAATTGACAATAGAACGTCTTTTTTTTTTTTTTTAAGGTAATGATTTGTTTACAAAGTCTACAAGGAATGATCTCTCTCACATTCTTTTTCATTTCAAACTCTATAAAATTCATACTGAGAATGCTATTCTTGCGCACCGACGTGCTAGCTATGTAGGAAGATAGCTCGCGTTTCTTGCACAACGACTTGCTTTCTATTCTTCTCTCTCGATTAGTTAGCATGAATGTTAAACTCGCATTTGTACAATTTTATTTTTTGTTAGTGTTCTTTATTTTTTGTCGCTTTACATTACTAATATAGATGATTTGTGTAAGAATAACCCAGTTGTATATTACCTACTAATATCCCTTTACGTTACCTGCTTCATAGGTTTTTTTACCACAGTGTATGATTTGGCATTGGTACAGTAGATTCACGGTGTTTTTTTATTTGAAAAATCCTTTTCTTTTGATATCTCATAAGTTTTCTTCTCTAATAAGTTGTTTACAGGATGGATCTTGAGAATATTGACTCTAATATAGATCACACCTATCAAAAAAGACAAATTGAATGTCAAAAGATTCAAAACACTCCAGATGATCAATCAAACAACAAATAAATCAATGTAAAAGCAAAAATAGCATGCAGTGTGAGATCTGTATCTTATGCGAGAAGATTAATTTGGCCTCTCAAAAGAACACCAAACACTCCATTGGTAATTGTCATCTTTATTCATGACTTTGTATGTAGATTTCGTATTTTCTCTTTAAAAGAATACACTTGCGGTTAGTGGCTTATTCAAACCGGCTAACATCCCCCAGCAACGCATAATACACTTGTGCGGCCCTGGTGTGTGTATCCGAGCCATTTGTAAGGACCCGTATTTTTGCATAATTTCTCCGGAATAATGTGGGGGTAAATGTGAGGAATTGAATTTTGATTAAGAGAGGTCAATGTGATAGTGGTAGTATGCATTTGGGTGTGTTTAATATACATTTGGAAGTTTATGGGTGAAGGTGTAATTAGTTGGGGAGTATATATGTTGTATATGGCTGATTTTTTTGTAAAATATACACCTCTTTTCCTCCCAAAAATCAGCCCCCTCTCTCTCTCTCTCTCTCTCTCTCTCTTCTCCATTTTCTTGCTAAAACCCACCAAAATACACCTCTTCTTCAAATCTCCTTCAAGATCCATGCATAACATCACCTCCATTGCGCGTATTGGAGCTTGAACCGCGTTTGTTTCGCCTTAAGAAGATTGGTTTCGGGTTGAGCTCGTTTTTGGAAGCTAGGGTTTTGGGTTTTGTGGATTTCAAGCTCAAATCTTGAGGTAGGGGAACAAATTCTACTCCCTCTAGTTGTATCTATGTGATTTGTTGTATATATCTTGCCATTGTTCATTAGATTGCTCAAAAACTCATGATTTGCTCTCATAAGTGGGTTTTGTTCCATTGATTTTGTGATCCATGATTGGGATTGTTGTTGATGAAATTGTTGGTTGTTTTACCCTCCCTTGATGTCCATTGGTTGCTTGACACTTCCAAATTTTGGCATAAAACATCAAAATATGACTTGGGATGAAGTTTCATGCTTTGTGAAAAATTCGCAGAAACTTTGGGTTTCCCAACCAGTCGTGCAAAAACCTCCAACCGGTTGGGCGCTTCTGAAAATTTCACACGAATCTGTCTCTGCCCAACCAGTTGGGCAAAAACTACCAACCGGTTGGGCTTTTCTGAAAAATTGTGCTTGTCTCTGTCTTGGTCCGACCAGTTGGGCAAAAACCTCCAACCGGTTGGGAAATGCTAAAATGCTGTATTTTTTTATTCTTCGTTCTTTCCATGATCATTGGATGTCCTGTTCTTCCCTCTGATACTTCTTTTCATCATTCTCGTTGTCATGCGAGGTTGTGGGTGAGACTCGTGGAGGTGGTTAACGAATTTAAAGAAGGACTCTTGGTTGTTTATACGTGTGAAATGAACTTGGACTTGAGGTGTGATACTAGGGTCACCAATCGGCGTATGTTATCAGAAGTATAAATTAAAGGACTCTAAAGAGGACTACGAAATTTACTATTAAATTAGTTGTGATAAATTAAAGAAAATGGACCGGGATTTGATAAGTGAATTAATATGGGTACTTATGAGATACATGGGCATTGTTGGAATATTTGAGAGACATGTGGGTATTTGAGAGACACGAGGTACTCATGGGTACTTGCGGAGTACGTGAGGGAAACTTGTTGAGTACACGTGGGACACGAGAGTGTTTGTAGGATCCGATAAGGCACTTGCTAAATAGTTAGTTGACACGTGGGTACTTATGGAATACGGGGACATACTAGTTGTATGTTGTGCGACACGTGGGAAGTAATTGACCATTGGGATGGTGTCAAGTATATGAACACACGCACACATATATAAATGAGATGCGATAGGTTGATTATTGATGTGCTGAGTGGGCACGTGGGTAAACCGTTGACGCGGTGTGGTATTGTGGTACTTATGTGAACTTGTAGTATGCCTTGGCACGTATGGGACACGTTGAGACGTATGTGAGTATTAGTGAGACACGTTGGTGCTTGTGGAATATGTTGATAAGTGTGTAGGCAAGGCGGGGTACGTGGACTCGCGGAAATATTTAGATTAGCTTATGATGGGTGAATATATATATGTATATGTAAGTACAGGTGAAATGTTTGGTGATGCGATGAATGATATGTTATAACTCGTAGTTGTATGTACGGTTTGCTATGTCGCTAGAAGGATATCCATTGGTTAATTACTTGAAGTTTGGATTGTGGAAGTGTCCTCGGGTGATATGAGAAGTACTTTTACTTCAAATGGTAAGTGTAGAAATCTACTTGTAAATGTTGGTTTTGCGTTATGCTCTTATTCGATACATGTTATTTATGCATATATTTTCTTTAGAGTCTGAAACCCAAAGGGGACACCTACTGGGCGAAGTGAATGCTCACCCCTTTGCTGTTTCAGGTTTCGCTTGAAGTGCAAGATGGAGTGCATGGTGTGCATGGCATGAAGGATCATTTGAAACATTGTAACCCTTTTTCCTTGTAAAAGAATGTAATCTTTAATGTAAAATCCGATGGGGCATTGGGTGTCGAGATTGAGATTATTACAAAAATGTAAGAAAATGTTGTAAAGTGATTTTGCATTATACTATGAGTTCTTTCATTAGAAAAATCTTAAGAAAATGTTCATTCATTTATGTTGAAAATCGAAGGCGTGACACCATTGATCTCGGCAATCAACGGCTCGGATGGACAGCTCGAAACTGCAAAGTGCGGGGATGATATCAAGTCTGTTGAAAACACATCCGCTAGCTTAGATGCCATATATCAGGGTCCCCGTTTTCCTGATTGAGAGATTTGTGGGATTTGAAATTTGAATTTAGGCAAAATGTGTTTTCCCCCAAATGTGCAAATTGCAAATTTCTACTTTTATTGGTTAGATATGAATAAATGATTAACTTCTTTGAGGAGACTACACCATTTAGTTATTTTAAACAAATAAGAGAAGTGCGCCAACCTAAAATACCCGACTACAAGAGGAGAAAATAGTGTATTCGGTTTTCCTTTCCAAAAATGAAATTAATTCCATGAATTGTGGCATATGTCAACTGATATAATTCTAAGGCTTCCAATAAGGCTTTGGCTAAATTATCCTTTTTTATTTTTTGGGCAATTTTTAATTTATTTTATTTTGCTGTGGTCGTGTGTATCACGGGTTCGGCTAAAATTCAACTATATGTAGTATCATCATGAAATAGTAGAAAAAAATCAAAACAAAACCATGTGCTATGCACCGCGTGTACCATACCCTATTTGCACCCAAAATTTTCTCCCCATGAATTAATTGGTGTACCAAACTTAAATGACACACTCCAAATGATAATCGCCCATATATTTGTATATTTTTTTTAGAAAAGAAAAAAAAATTCTTCAAAATTCTCAGCGTTTTTATATTAGTTGCTAAAAACACAATTTATATTTGTGGCTCAAAATAAAGGATGTTCTCGCAATTTATGTTATTGACTAAAAAACACATTAAAAAGAAATCAGTGATCTTTAACTGATAAGTGGCTTAAATAATCGTTGGTTTACTCCGTGCATGCTAGTACTAATTATTCCAAAGAAATATCAAATGTTATGGTACAACTTGTTCATCGCCTAAAACATCCCAGAGGTCCATATTGTCCATAAAAATGTCACTCCAATCACTCTGATCTTCTTGAACACAACTGTAATAATCCCCACTAGCTCCCTGCATACCTGATTTTACCTTTTCACCCCTATCCACCATCATGACGTCCTCATTCAAACAGTTATTGGTCCACGTCATCATACCTCTGCTAATTTCATAATCGAACAACATCTTATCCCACCACAATGCTCCTTCATCATCCCCCGGTGGTTGTGTTTGGGATGGCTGGGAGAGATTTGGAACTCTTGTTTGAATATTATCTGCAATGACAGTATTACCCATCAAAACATGTAGATTTTTGGAGAAGGTTCGAGGTCGAGGCCGTAAGATTGTGGTCATTTCAGTCGTATTTGGGGTCGTTTTAGATTTCTGTACCTCTCCCCTTTGCTCCGTCGATTTCTTGTGTAGATGGGTATTCCAGTAATTTTTCACGTCGTTTGATGTTCTTCCTGGAAGCCTACCCGCAATTAATGACCATCTGTTTTAAAGAGGAACTAATTAATGTAGTAAAAATGAAATTGAAATGATAGATAATAATTGGGGAATAAAATATTGTTGCAATTGGAGAGATTAATTGATGAACACCTCAGAAAATTAATTGATGTACACCTCAGAAAAAAGTTATTGTTATTATTGCAATATGTGTTAATGTCAGGATTTGATTATGGCCGATGACATACTTTTTTGGGTCCTTTGGGTCCTTTTTGATCATCTAAATGAATTTAGAAAGTTCTCACAAATAACTTGAATATAACTTTGTATCCGTGATTAAAAAAAGTTGTATTAAATATTTATTTTAAAAAATAGTTATCTTCTACTAATTATCTTCAATTTTCACAACTGCAAATTTATTTGAATTTAGTTTATTAAAACTATAAGTTTTATTCGTAGCAGTACATATATACCGCCTCGACGGCCTCGTGCATAGAATGGGGAAAACGCTACCACGCATTTAACACGATGCCGGAAAAAAATGTAACTATCATTTATTTTACTTATATGCTTTGTTTTTTTTTTTCTCACCCCGATTGTACTTAGAATGGGTACAATGTTGGTAAAATCAGCATACCAGATTTTGGCATGTGGTCAAAAAATGAACCAAAAATTCCAGAGAGAGAGAGAGTGAGAGAGAGAGAGAGAGAGAGAGAGAGAGAGATATTAAGCGAGCGTGCCTGTTGCCTAGCAACTTATGAAGCCTGATAATGAGATCAACGTCATCCACAGTAAAATTTCCTCTCTTTATATTTGGCCTCAGATAGTTCAACCATCTCAGCCTACAACTTTTCCTGCATCTATTCAATCCTAAAAGACCAACCAAAAAAAATTAGTATCAACCATGAAGTCGGAGACTGTCATTGACTTAAATTATTTATTCTGGAAAATTCTTGTCTTTCACAAATTTTTTTAGTTTTGCATTATTTGATCAATTTCTTTTTGGATGATGCATATCTTCCTTGTCACGAGAACTCCTAAAATATCAAAATTATGAATTAAATTTTTAAAAAGTTCACTGAAGAGATTAATTTTGTCTCCACTTGTTTTCAACTCTAGTCCATTTTTTCCCACATCTTTAGTCGTCAAGAAGAGATCTAAAATTCAAGTGTCCTGACTAAAAGCTTAAAAAAGTTGACAGAATAGTAAAATAAAGTTATATATCAGGCTAAACTCCGGCGAACCATATTATTCAGACTTTCGTAATCGTAATGTTTTTTTTATTTTTATGAAGATTCTGTATGGATCATTTTAGACTCTGAAACTTTTGGGCCGGCACTAATTAAGAGGAGAATTACGTACCTGATTTGTAAGGAACTTGGTGCCACTTCCCCTCTCCATGCTTCTCAATGCACTTCTTGAGAAGACAGTCTTCTTCCTCAGTCCAAGCACCCTTTCTCACTCCCAATGGAACTCTGTCCATTTCCCTAATTATGTGCTTACGTTGCTCCCTATAATTGAATCATGCAACTTAATAAGCACGTGAAGAAGTTTCAAGTAAGCTGCTAAAAAATCAGGGGCAATATCTGGACTTTATAGAAGTGCAAAGTAAGTTGACAAATAATAGACACCTCTCTCTCTCTCTCTCTCTCTCTCTCTCTTCCAAAACAAGAAAAAGTAGAGTATATTCTTTGTATTTCCCCACCCTTGTTAGAAAACTTCCAAAGGGTAAGTGCTGTTTGGCTGCCAAAAATTGCATTTTGAAAAATGAACTAGAGATTTTTTATTTTTTTTTGAACGGAGAAAAAATAAAAATGATTGAATGAAATAAAGAATATATGCTGAATTTTAAAATTATATTTGAATGAGCTTTTGAATTTTTGATTATACGTTTACTTACAAAAGCCTTCTGCAAACTTGATTCTCCATAATGGAGGAGCAAATGGAGGGTGAGTTTGAGTAAGGATTTTCTCCAAATTAGAGGATTAGAGATGAGAGGGGGAAAATGAAGGAATAGAGTGTAGGTCGGAGATGCTCTTAAATCATCTTAAAACTCACACATTTTCATTCTAATTCAAAATAATATACAATCAACGGTTCAAAATCTAAAATTTAGAAGATAATTGACTGCCAAACGCCCTCTATGTAGGACAGAGAAACGTACTGGAAGAAATGGGCGGTTTTGAGTTTCAAATTAATTTTTGTCATTCTATTTTTCTTATACAAATGTGTTATTCATATATTTATTAATGTTTGATAAAACTAATTTTTTTGTGAATGTTATACTCAACGAGCTTTACAAAATAAACGGTTTCAGTCATTGTTTTAACCCAATGAAACCCAACAATGAAACCCAACAATGGCCCAAACTACACTAAACTCAACAAGCGTTCTGTCCTTCTATGTGGGTTACTATAGTAGCAGTTCTTTTCTACTCCTTCTGTCCCTAATTTCTTGTGCAGTTTCATTATTCATAACACTTAAAAAAATTATTTACATTTTTAAATGCATAATATTATATATACTCAACATATATCTCGTCTCATAGTTCTCGATAAGTTCTATTGAACAAAAATTTGAAAATTGCAAAACACATTGTAGATTAAAAAATATAAACAATTAAAAAATGACACAAATGGATAAGAAATTGGAACGGTGGAAGTATATTGTACCATTATTGAATAGTATATCAACGAACAGTCCACTTCGATTTTTAACCGCTAAAAAGTGTACTTGTGACACCGTGTACACTCTTTCTTCGTGTACTTTTTCAACCTTCAATGCAGAATTTCTTAGCTTTACAATTTACATTTCAAATATGGGCCATGTTGGTGCAAACAAATTAACCATCATTTCAGAATTGAGACCAAGTTCTTTACACGTGAGTGGAAATCATGCGTTCATTATAGCAATTTTGGGATCCGGGGACCTTGGGCATTACAGGATTGTAGTCTCCAATCACAGCTGTCCGTTCGGTAATTAACGGTCCGAATTATTTTATATATAGGGTTCCATTTCCGCGATTTAGACTGTTCATCTTATAAATAACTTAAACGAACGGTGAGGTTCACAAACGGCTATGATGGAGACCATGGGATTTTCATGTGAGGTAAAAAGCTTAATCTCTTTAGAAAATCCGGGAGCCGAGCAGATCTATTAGAGAGGGGTAATTCTTGGTTCTAAAAGTTGAAGGTGGATTTTTGATATGATTCCTATGATTAACTATTCATTAATGCATGAGATCAATCATGATCTCTATATATTTTTGGCAAAATCTTCTCTCTTTTACTCACTCAGACACTTCCTGTTACAGTTTCAATGAGGCAATTTTAAGGTGGAATTTATACTAAAATATTAGTTTTTTTTTTAAGGGATTTGATATTCTTTTAGTAAATTTTTTTGTTATAGATTCTTAATATATTTTTAGAATTCATCATTTGTCTCTATGACAGAAAATAAAAATATATATATAAATAGACTAAAGTTGAAAAAAAAACAATTAAGATTAATTTGGTTATAATTTGCTACTGTTTTTTTTTAATTTCATTTGCTAACGAATCATTAAATTTAAAAAAGCTGACACAAAACCTAACAAAGAGTTAAGAATGGTAGAATATTGGCCTAAATTTTCTCTAATTTTTTTGCAACATTGTGTCTATTTTTGTTTCGTCATTAGTATAATTTGTCACATTCACAAGAATCACAACTGTGACTCAACAAAGACATATATTTCTAGTCAGCAAACACATTCGGCTAGAGCCGTAGAGGGATGAATTTGGACCACAATTTTAATAGAGGGGACGGATGATGGGCGCGCGAAATTCGTGAATTTAAGCGCCTAAGGAGGGTAGAATTAGCGCGTTAGACGTGCGGTTAATCTTCATTTTCCATTTAATGCGTGCACGTGGTTGGATTTTGTGTTTGTGCTTAACTTGCAGGAAGTTGGGATATTTTTGGCGCTAATGAGAGGTACTGGGAAAGGCCGCGACGGAACGTGAGAGCAAGCAAGGCTGTGGAGACTAAGTGGTGAAGTTAATTTCTTGAGGAAGCAATTTGGACAGTCGTGAGCGCTACAAGGGATTTGGTGTAGCGCTCAAAAGTAACACAATAGGGCTCTCAATCTGAACAGAACCTTTGCGAGCGCTACACCAAAATACCTGTAGCGCGACCGAGCTGCTTAGGGTCAACGGTCAAACAGGGAGGTCAACGGTCAAAATGGCAGTAAGAGGTTCGGTAGCGCTACACAAAAATGGGTGTAGCGCTACCGAGAGCTTAAATTAGCTAGGGAACGGTGGCGTTTTTGGTTTCGCTTGGAGTTAATCTCGTTTTTCTTCCGGATTTTAATTGTAACTAGCGGGGGTTCCGTATAAATACCCCTTTAGAACTCGAAATTAGGGTTACACAATTGATAATTTAGGTTTTATTTTCTTAACTTTGGCTGCTGTTTTCAGGATTATTTCGGATTCAAGTTTAATCCAAGTTCTTCAAGTTTTCCGGCTTTGAATTCTTGTTCTTCGAATCCGTTCTCTTGCCGCAAACTTGTGGTATCGTGTCTTATTTTTATTTCAATTGCCAAAATCATGTTTAGTTCTAAATATATGTTTGCTGCGTTTAATAAAATCATGAGTGAGCAGTTTCATAGGGTGCGGCCGCGGGGCGAAGGCGCCCCGTGGCTAGACTAATCGATGTTCACCTCGGGTTCGACATGATTACATTTTCAAGCAATTTTGGGATACGAGATTTTTCCTAACGAACAAATCCCGGGCATCGCTGGAGTCCTTGTAAGCGGGGCGAAGGAATCCGGAGCCTTCCTCTCGACTGCACACGGAAACTGGTGACAGGTGGTGTGCATTCGTTAGGGAACTTTTTCCTATTTTAAAATCGATTATTTGAGCGAAATATGACCCAAGTGAAGTTGCAGACGCTGGAGTTCCCATGGCTGTACTCTCCTTTTATATTCATAGTTAAGTAACTTCATTCATTTAGTCTATAAATCAACCGAATTGGACAAGGGGTGGCTACCTAAGAGCCAGGATAAACTAGAATTCAACACTTTTGAGTCAAACACCGTTCGTCCGTCTCTGTGGTTCGACTCCGGTACTTCCGGATATTGTGTTACACCGGTCGAGAGTCCTACGCTTGGGACGCGTTTTTAGTTTAATTCACATCCACCTGGTCGGTCAAGCAACGGATTAGGAGGGCGTGTTTTGAACCTGTTATTAGTACTTGCATAGGGGTCATGACCAGGGGCGGATCAGGGGGTGTTTAGCCCATGCGCTTTTTCCAGTTATTGTAGAGTTGTCCCTACAAGACAGGTCAAATTCGTAATCCTGTTCTCACTGTTCATGATTATGGTCTAGGCTCCTACTCTGTTGTTTAGGTATCAACTTATGCTGATTCATACTCATGGGTCTATATATTAACTAAAAAAGAGTGGTCAAACTTCGATATAACAAGCGTATCTCATGCGATGCACAACGAAATGTATTTTTGTTTGATTGGCGAAATATAAATTATATTAAAACTCGAGAAAGTGCACATTGATATAAAAGGAGAGTCAATGAACAACAAAATAGGTACTCCTTTTGATGATATAAGAATCTTTAAGTGATTAATAATTTACCATATTGTTGGAGATATGCCTTGAATTCAAGACGTTTGAAGAAAGGTACAATTTTTGGTGTGAAAATGTCTGTTTCAGCATCTCTGGACCGGACCAAGGGAAGTCGGTTCCGGACAAGCGAATCTGGGATGTTTTGGGAGCTTGCTGCATCTCGCGTCCGGACGGGGAATTTTCTTGGTCCGGACGAAGGGTACCGGTTGGTGTAGTTTTGCTCCAGCATCTCGGGTCCGGACCAGGTAAGCTCGGTCCAGTCGAACGGGGCTGCGGCTGCGCGTTTTAATGTGTTTTTTGACCAAAATTGTATACTTTCTTATAAATAGGAGCCTTTGTGGCCTCCTAGGGTTTTGTCTTGACTTGGGATTTGAGATATCTAGGGTTTGGAGTCGTCTCTTTCGTGTATGTGAGACTTTGATGCTCTGTCAGGGTTTCTAATAGAGATTTGTTCCTAGATATCTATTGGATGCTTCAAGTAAAGTTACGGGTATAGCCGGCTCTTTGTAATTTCTCCACATTGATAGTGAATCCTCTTGCTCTTTCCTCGTGGACGTACCTCTAGAGCTTCGTGCTTGGGGGGGGGGAACCACGTAAATCCTTGATCTTGTTTTGTTGTTGGTTTGGTTATATTATTTACTTCAAGTTTTGGCACAACACATACATATCGAAAATATGTTACGAAATCAAAATATAAGTGTGAGGGAATGTTAAAATGTCTATTTTTCTCCCCTTTTGGAGTGAGAAAAAAAATTGAGGGAGAGGAATATAAGTGGTTGAACTGCATTTTTATAGTATTTTATTTAAAAATTTGGGTAACTATCGAGTGCCTTGAGGCCCTTTTTCTAGTATCACACATTTGTTATGGAATCTATACACTAAGTCTTGCGCCCCATCACAACTTGTGATAGAACGGGTCTCAGACACCTTGTCGCGGTACCCTTGAAACACTAAATAATTTTTTTCTTGAGTAGAACTTTCATTATTTCAAGCCCCAAAGAGTTCACATGATTGTTTCCATAAGGCTTAGATTAGAAGTTAAAGGGGGGTTTTCTCCCTCTTAGATTTCAAGTTCAAACCGACCTCTTTGAACAACTCGTATAGAAGAGCTCGGCTCGTCAAATAACTCAGCTCGCTCATACGTAATCGACCTGAGAAAAAGGGGCGATGCTTCTCCTTGATTAATCTGAAAATACTTAGAAGGTTTCTATCCCTAATTCACCGGAACAAGATAACTCTGAAAAGGTACACGAAGTTTTACGGATCCAAAAGGGATAAGAAGTCCAATCTCCCTAACAAAAAAGAAGCCTATCACACTACAGGGATTAAAGGATAAACATCAATAGCCAGGGAGCAAGACTCCATGTCCTAAAAGGACTCTACCACCCCGAATGCCTATAAAAACTAATCAAATAGTTAAAGAAAGGTATGTCATTCTAAACATTCAATAAGAGTGCTGATTTTGGGGCTCCCTTTTTTTATGCAGACACTCCAAAATTTAATGAAGTTACAAAACTACCATTTTTAAGACATAAATTTTATTGGAGGCACTCCACTCTCAAATTATCTCCTCATTTACTAAGGCACTCCAAACGGAAAAATGAACCAAAACTAAACATAAACATTAACATTACGCTAGAATTCTCCAAAATAAATAACACACAATTGAAAATGTTGATGCTGCAAAATCTTCGTAACGGCTACAACACAAGATCTTCATATTTTTCTACTCATTATCTACCATTTTCCCCTCAAAATATTCATAACGGTTGCAAATCTATATTTTAAAACTCATAGTGAGACAAATAAAGCACATCACCAAAGTTATGAAAACTCTTGAGAGGAAAAGTAACAGAACTCCCAAGAGACTTCGCATGGACAAAATGATGGTTCTACAATCATACGCCAAAGACCACTTATGCAGGTTGTCCTGATGCAAAACATGGAGAGACAATAGCATAAAGACTCTATCAAAGAAACATTATATATGGAAGTAGGCAATTCAGTGACGTGCAGTAAAAGGAGTTGAGCAACTATATGCTTTTTTCTGATAAAAAAAAAACTACTCTTTTGGAGTGTCTGAAGTAAAGGAGAAGAATAAAGGTTTTTTGGAGTGCCTGAGTAAATAATGGAACTTGCAAAAGGGTAATTTTGGAAAACTACTGTAACTCGGAGTGCCTGCACAAAAATTGGGAGTGCGAATGTAGATTTCCTTCAATAATTAAGCGATAATTTACCCCATACAATCTACTGACTTAGGCATTGGAGGCTGGTTGGCTAACACCATACCGGTGTCTCAAGTTTAATCTTGTTTTGCAAGTCATTGTTCGAGGAGCGCCGAAAATCGCTTCATTAGTGTTGTAAACTTTAGTCTTTTTGTGCGTGGTTGCACGTGTGGTGTTCTCTTTTCTTTTGTTGGTATTTTGCCAACATCTTTCTTTGGGTCTCGGGTAGCTCTGGTTTGTCTTTGTTTCTATTAATCTTTGTCCCTTTTAAAGAGATCAATAAAATTTCTTTTGCTGAGGAAAAAAAAAAAAAAACTTTAGTCGAGCCTGTCGAGAAAGAGCTATGTGCCAGCGTTAGTATCTCGACAGTGGGGTCCGTTTTAGACCCGCAAAGATGATTATCCATTCAAACTGATTTTTTATTGGGCTAGTCGTAAAACTATTTTCAGATTAAAATCCATACACATCGGTATAAATCTGATCGATATCTATAGTATTATGGTTCTATCTGTCTCTCCTTGCGACTAGAATTGCTTTTCAATCATTCTATAAAGACAACTATTTTACACACAGTTAGACAAATATTGGAGCCCATCCCCCCGGTGGTGTAGTGTTTGTGGGACCCCGAAACTAATGTGTGTATGCGCACTGGTTTGTGTTAACATAGGTATGATTACAGATTAATTCATTGCTTTAACGATAATGCAAAACTACTCAACAAGTCAAAAATGTAAAATACTAAAAAATATAATTTTTAAAATTTTTGTGTATGAAATTAAAGATCTCTAGTAGTAGTTTAATTTGGTGCGGATAAATTAAAAAATTATGCGCGTAAATAGTTTATTTTTTGATCCGAAGGATTTTGTAAAACAACTCAATAGGCCCAAAAAGTAAAATACTAAAGTATATAATTTTTCAAATTTTTTGTATCGAATTCAAGATCTCTATCAGTAGTTTAATTTGGTGTAAAAAAATTCAAAAATTATGAGCAAAAGTTCTTTATTTTTTAATCGAAGTAATTTACAAAGGGGTAGAGGCGTAACCACCCCACCCGCCATAAATATGGACAGGGTTGGAGCTGTCTAAAAATCTATTGAGAGGCCCAAATTATGGAGGGTGCATATTTTGCACCGAAACCAAGTCATATATGTCACATCAAACCCTTATTCAAGTGGCATAATTATGGAGGCTCCTTTTTACCACATCCAGACGGTCTCTTAAGAGTAAAACACTAAAAGTATCTTCGAAAAGGGTCTAAGTGATATATAATAACGAAAAGGGTTTGCACGGAAGCCTCCCAAAAATAAAGGACCGGCCTGACATTTTTCGAACCAAGAATAAAGTGGTAGCTCTGGATTAGTCATCCGGATCCAAATTCATCGATGTGCTATGCTATTCCACCTGGCAAGAGCTCTAAGAGATTGAATAGTCCCACGAATCGCTTTCTCAAATGCTATACACGAAGAGCCTTCCATTTTTTGGCTATACACGAAGAGCCTTCCATTTTTTTTGTTCTTCTCACAATTATTGATTGTCTTATGTGTTTTTTTAGCCAGAAGAGAAAAATCCATTAACAACCAAACAAAACCAAGTTACAACCTACAAAAAAAGGAAAAAAAGAAAAATAAAAAGAAAAAACAGAAAACAACAAAGGACATAAAATACAAGAAGAAAAGATCGCCGGAGTTGTCACGCCGCCTTCGCCGTTGCCGCCGCCGATGTCAAGAGTCCGGATCTGGAAACCCTAGATCCGGCTCCTCCTTGCCCAAAAATCGAGTTTTCAGCCGCCCATAGGGAGAGGAGAGAAGCTCGAACACCATGGGGGTTGCCGGAAAACATGGGGGAAGTAATAGAGGAGAGGAGAGGAGAGGATAGGAGGAGAGGAGTGAGGAAGGAGGTGGAAGGGTTGCGGTGGGGGAGGGGGGAGGGGCGGCGGCCACCAGGGAGAGCCCTAGGGAGAAGCTTCTCCCGTACACCTTGACAGTACGTAAAAACGTTGGGCGTAGGGATCAACTCGCGACCACGCATGTGGTAGTCCGAGGTTTTTCCTTGTCTTATGATCTGTTATTAGCATATTTCAATAAATAATATTACTCTATCTGTCCCATTTAGATAGTCTCTTACGAAAAGACGTGTAATTTTCAAATAAAAATAAAGTATTACCACACGTGATCTTTTTTAATTTTTTTGAACCAAATCAATTAAAGATGTGTTTGGGATTTCAAAGCTTCCATTTACAGTGAGTGTAGACATGATAAATCAACACAGGATTTATCATAAATAGAAAAGGGCCATTAAAAATTAGGTATCTCCATCAAACACATACGCACCCCCAATAATAATGTATGATTGAAAAACTGCCATTTTGCAACCTTTAAATGAGTTAGCTAGCGTGGTCAAAAGTTGCAAGTTGTGCGAATGGAGTCATAGTCTCCAACTTTTCACTACTACAATAAACTTAAAAGATCACGGGTAAAAACCGTGATCTTTATAATTTAATCACGGTTTTAAAACCGTGGTTGATGGAGCCGTTATTAAAAGTCCTCAAGATTCAACCACGGTTTATGTCTGTGGTTAAATGTAAGTCCAAACCGATATGGAAACACATAAGGCGTGATGATAAACAAGATAAGACCACGGTTTGGACAACAAACCGTGGTTAAAGATCGTAAAAGATCACGATTTGAACAAAAAGCGTGTTTAAAAATATTATACAATTACGGTTTACACGGAAAACCGTAGTTAAATCAACAATATTATCACGGTTTGAAGATAAAACTGTGATAAAATTAGTTTTAAGATTACGGTTTGGACAAATAACGTGATTAAAAACACTATACAATCACGGTTTGCTCAAAAAACCGTGATTAAATTATAGTTATACAATCACGGTTTGGACAAAAAACCGTGATTGGATTCACTATACCATCACGCTTTGGACATACATGCCTCGTGGCATCATCTCCACAACCTCCCAACTGTTTTCCCAACATGCATTTGCTAAGAATTGAACCTCCAACCTCCCAATTCTTATCCTAACACTCCAACCACTAGGCTACCCAAGTCTTCATGTCACATTTTTTAAAAAGAATGTATATGTATTATCTTTTCATTTATTCCCTTTTATATTACAACAAATATGTAATATATTTTACATAAAATATATATTGCATTATATCATAATATATTATATTACATTAAATTATAATATTTTAATTTATAGAAATTATACAGTTGACGACGTAAATTTGGTTGCCGTAGACTAACCTTCAGCGACACCTAGTAATTTAGTAGACACTAACAAAAAATTAGTTAGTGACATGTTTTCTTTTTGGCGACTAACATTTTTTGTCGCCATTATGTCTCTGTCAGATTCTACTTTGGCGACTAACCTCATATTTTGGTTGACAAAGGCATTGCATAAGGCAACAAACATTTATTTCTTCGCCAATAGTGATGCATAAGGCAACCAAAATTAAAAAAAACCTAAAAAAAATAATAAAGTATTTACTAGTCCATCACACTTGTAATCGAAGTATGATTAAAATACGCAAACACATTTTATCAAGGTCGGAAAAACTGTGATGAGAAAGTTTTTTTATCACAGTTGTAACAAAGCGTGATTAAAATAAACACATTTTATCACGGTTTGTAACAAAGCGTGGTGAAAATAATACATTTTATCACACTTGTAATCGAAGTGTGGTTAAAATATACGAAACACATTTTATCACGGTTGGAAAAAATGTGATAAAAAAGTTTTTTATCACGGTTGTAACACAGTGTTGTAAAAATAAATACATTTTATCACGGTTGTAACAAAGCGTGGTAAAAATAAACACATGTTATCACACTTGTAACAAAGCGTGGTAAAAATAAGCACATTTTATCACACTTGTAGAAAAATGTGATTAAATTAAAAAATTATAATCACAGTTCTTTTAAACCTATGATAATTATGATTAATCACTACGGTTTTATTAGCAAAGTGACATTAAAAACTCACATTGCATTTCTTTATCACGGTTTCATCAAAACCGTAATCTTTCAAATTTTCTTAGTGTGATCTTTATCAATTATTCTAGTAGTGTTTGTGAATTGGACATTTCATGTTTTGTATCATCTTGCCAATTGTTTTTGTTTCAGGACCACAACCCCTGAATTACAAGATTTCTATGCAAAATTCGTATTTTTTTTATAACCGGATGTCCGGGCAAGCTTGCCCCATCTCGACTAATTCTGGGGCTTTGGAGATAACGACCGGGCATAACTCCTAGTGGCCCCAGGAGATTGATGACAAGGGGAATCGAACCTAAAGCCTTAGGTGCATGGAAGCAAACCCTTAAGTCACTAGGCGAGACCACTTTGCCAACTCCATGG
This sequence comes from Vaccinium myrtillus, assembly GCA_016920895.1. Classification (NCBI taxonomy): domain Eukaryota; kingdom Viridiplantae; phylum Streptophyta; class Magnoliopsida; order Ericales; family Ericaceae; genus Vaccinium; species Vaccinium myrtillus. Next base: position 10,473,730 of record CM029277.1, read on the forward strand.
ACTAGAGTAACATTACAACCTGATCTTTTGTTAGGGAGTGTTTGGAACTCTCATTTTTGGCTTTTTGGATTTTGTTTCTTGTATTTTTGACTTTTTAGATTATGATTAGAGTTTATTTTGAATCAACTAGAATGTTTGAAATATATGTGCAAAATGCATTTTGCAACAGTGTTTGGGAGATATAATGTTTGAAATATATGTGCAAAATGCATTTTGCAATAGTGTTTGGGAGATATATGATCAAAATAAATTATAGATTAGGTTTTACCATGTTGCCGTTGTTCTTTATTATGGTATTACAATCTTGAATAATGTTTAACCGATTTTTTTAATTTAGATGGAAAAATATTGTTTTGTACGGTTCGGAAAATTTGCACGATTTTTTACTCTTTTTTGTAAAGATTTTTGAACGGTCCGAAACATTTGTACAAAACCCCTAAGAGGACTCCACACGCCGTCTTTAACAATCGGTTCCTTAGATTTTTCGAAGCACTGCACTATCCCCCTGCACCAACTTTTCGAAGCACTAAACTATCCACTTGTACCAACTTCCAATAAGTTCTGTGCCCAAACGAGCCCTAACCTTATGGCAAAAATAAATTAGTAAAATGGGCTGGGATATCGCCCCCGATTATGGCAAAAATTAAAGATCTCTATTAGATAGTAGTTTAATTTGGTGTAAAAATAAATAAAAAATTATATGCGGAAGTATTTTATTTTTTTATCCGAAGGAATTGCATGAGGGGTAAGGAGGTAAAATGGGGTGGGATATCGCCCCCGAGTAAATATAAGCACCCCCTCCTCCCTGCTTTTATTTAGTGCGGCTTCTCCCCGACTATTTAGCCCGCGACTATTTAGTGCTGTGTTTTTTTGTTCCCAAACCATAAGCTAAACATCACATCATGCCCTTATCCCCCTGATTGCCTCATCCCTCTTCCTAAGCTATCATCCAAACGAGCCCTAAGCTTATGGCAATGGAACGCTCTTCATGTAGCTTTTGAGAAAGCGATTCGTGAGACTATTATTCATTGTAAAACAAAAGATTATATTATTGAGAAAATAGTTGCTTAAATACATATTTTCTCTGTTCCAATTTATCGTTCCCTTTTTAGAATTCCAACTAATCAGGAGAAATAATTATGGTATTACATGCATTTGTCGTACTTTTTGTTTCCTCTTTTACACTTTAAAACATCATCATTACATATAGTTATTCTAAAAAAGAAAATTGTAAAAGTGAAATTTCATTAGCTAAAAATTTAAGACAACAAAATAAGTGAAGTTTGAGAGCAAAGGCCAGGGACGGAGTGAGTAACAATTACTAAAGCAATTTTGATGTACTTTCAACACTTTTGAAAAGTAAATGAATAGAAAATTCAATATTTTTTGTTCTTCTCCCAATTATTGATTGTCTTATGTGTTTTTTTAGCCGGAAGAGAAAAATCCATTAACAACCAAACAAAACTAAGTTACAACCTACAAAAAGGAAAAAAAGAAAAATAAAAAGAAAAAACAGAAAACAACAAAGGACAGAAAATACAAGAAGAAAAGATCGCCGGAGTTGTCACGCCGCCTTCGCCGTTGCCGCCGCCGCCGCCAATGTCAAGAGTCCGGATCTGGAAACCCTAGATCCGGTTCCCCCTTGCCCAAAAATCGAGTTTTCAGCCGCCCATAGGAAGAGGAGAGAAGCTCGAACACCATGGGGGGTGCCGGAAAACATGGGGGAAGTAATAGAGGAGAGGAGAGGATAGGAGGAGAGGAGTGAGGAAGGAGGTGGAAGGGTTGCGGTGGGGGAGTGGGGAGGGGCGGCGGCCACTAGGGAGAAGCTTTTTCCATACACCTTCCCCCTTCTCTCTCTCTCTCTCTCTCTAAAACTTTCCTCACCCCCTTGACAATACGTAAAAACGTTGGAAGTAGGGATCAACTCGCGACCAATTGTTAACGTTGCCAATTGTTTTTGTTTCAGGACCACAACCCCTGAATTACAATATGAATCGCATGGTCCCAAATCCGATTGGTTGGTGGGTTTGAACTGTAATGAAGAGTTGAGGCCTCGCCTTCTTCAGATCTTGCACTATTGAATATGCGTCCTCCTCTTACAAAGCCATCGTCTATCGTTTTACTTCATCAAAGGGAGAGAGAGAGAGAGAATAGCAAGGTTCGGTGGGTACTGAATGAATCTGTAAGGGGGGGAATGTAGAAGACATAGAGAAAAGTAAATTAACGTTGTCGTTTAACGATTTCCCCCGTCCCGCCTCTTTTTTTGTTGGTCCCGCTATTTCTTAATTGGAAAATTTGATGATTTCCCATATAATTAATCCTCGCTAAATGCTTTTCCTTTGGTATCCTATCAGCATTAATGTCTTGGCTACTATAACATGTAACAGACCAGAATAACCCTTCATTGTGTTAGTATATTAAATTAGTAACGTAGATTTTTAGCTCAATTGAGTTTAAAAAAACTCTTCATCGATATGCGAATTCATTAATAAAATGACTTATTTTTCATCCGATCAAATGTCAAATGATACATGATTAACCATACTAGGACAAAATAATACAATCTATATTATAGAAAATATAGACGGTCCGGATAGCAAAAAATAACTCACGTAGGACTTAGGTAGTGCAATGTGTGATTGTAATACGTAATGACACATTAATGTCTTCTGATCATGTGGTTATCAATATTCGATGATTTTCAATGTTTATGGAAATGATGAAATAACAAAAATGTGATAACTTAACGGTTTAGATCGTCCATCATAAAAATAAAACTCCGTAATGACCTTTAGAATCCAAAGGTTGAAATTGTTGATAGTGAACTACTCCGTCTTGTGTTTGTAATTAAATGTATAGCAGCCACACGACCACGATACAATCATGATGATCCATATCGTTCATTTTGTTTTCCTTGTTGATTATATCATTCACGTAAATTTAAGCTCGAGTGGGTATAGAAATCCTCTTCATCGAGGCGCAAATTCATTACGAAAATGATATTTCCACCTGATCAAGATGTAGCCACATGAGCGTGACACAGTTACGAGGATCAACGTCATTAATTTCGTTGTACTTGTTGATTAAATCGTTCATGTGAATTTTTTGGCTCGAACAAGTTTAAAACCGGGACGCAACTTGATAGTATAAACTAAGTATTGTGCAATAGTTGAATGTACAGTAGCCACACAATTGAGACACAATACAATCATGACGATCTAAAATGTTAATTTCGTTGTGCGAATAAATCAGGCACGTAAATTTTTGGCCCGATCAGGTTTAGGAAGCACCCTCATCGACAATTCGACATGCAAATTCATTAGAAAAATTCATTTTTCTCGGCTAGAGAAAATATTTATTGGCTTTTAGTGAGGAGATTCTTTAAAACCTTGTGAATTTATTTTCTCGCCGGCACACAAAAATATATATTGCCCCTGTTTATGGGGGGAACAATTAGCGAGGAATTTTTGAAATTCCTCACAAATAACCTTTTTTCTTGCATGAAAATCAATATTGCATATTCACGACAAAATTTAAATTCCCTCGCAAATAACATTTATTTTTGCGTCAACCAAAATTCCTCGCAGCAAATGTGTTAAACTTTAGTGTTTAGTAAAATTTGACTTAAAAAGTCATGATTGCCTTTTGGTGAGAAATTCTATATTACCTCGCAAATAGCCACCTTTCTTGCAACAATTATGATTCCTCGCAAATCGTTTGCAACTTTACCTTCCAATTTTTTTTACGCGAAAATTCTTTCAGGCTTGTTAGTGACAAAATTTTCTATTCACTTGCAAATTGATGGCCACAATTAGCGAGGAATTTTTGCACTTCCTCGCAAATACTTGTCTAGCAGGAGAAATTGTTGGCGCAAAAGTTTTAGCGACAAGTTTTACTGAGGAAAATATGCATTACTCGCAAAAAAGGTGTCTTTAGCGAGGAAATTAATTTTCTCGCTGAAAATTTGTTCCATTACCAAGGAAACGTTAATTTCCTCGCAAATAGTCTATCTTCTGCCAGGAAATTGATTTCTTCGCTAAATGCCTGATTTCTTGTAGTGAAGCCTTCACATTTTCGGGATCTACATACCCATCTTCAACACACTCCCACAAACCATTTGAAATAAGTTGAGTTTTCATTTTTACACACCAAAAATCATAATTCACACTGCTAAATTAAGAACACGGAGGTTGTTGAGTTTCGAAATTTTAATTGCTTGAACCCCCCTCTTCTTTAGCCGCGGGGTTTGTTTTCCCGTAACAAATCTTCATGCCTAGTTGTCGTCGTCGAACAGGGCTCTAATACACTGATTTTGCTGAGAGTAGCCTTAATTGTTTTTATTAATTATGAAACAAACAAGAGACAAACAAAGAAATGCTTGCCGCTAGCTCTCGGGATTGAGACGCACGATCAGGGTTTTCCAGGGGAAGCTCTCTCAAAGAATTTTTTGTTTCTTCTTTCCATTCTACTATTTCTAGAACATATCAAGGTCTTATATATGGACACTAAGTTGGGCTTTGGGCCACTACTAGAATTTTTCATTAATGTGCTGAAAAATAGCACAAACAGGAGACTCCATGCGTATACAAAGGCGTAAAACTAGTTTTGTTTATACAAATCATAAAGCGTAAAAATCGACGGATCTATATAATAAGGGAGCTCAGGTTTTGAATCCCTACATAAATCCAAGGGTCCAAACTTAACATGCCCTAAACGAATGGCTGGGATTTGTTTTAACCTAAAGACTTAAAGACTGGAATTAAGAATTGGCGCCCAAAAAAAACGGTTGAGGAACAGCCCACCCCTACAATCTCTACCCCACTTATCCACGACTACCCCTGGAATCTCTCCCCCGTCCATGCGCTCTCTCCCTCTCTCTCTTTCTCTCAAACACAGAGCCACCCTCTCCCCCTCTATCTCTCTCAAACACAGCATTCTCCTTTCTCTCGGCATCCGATCACAGCCACACATGGTGCAGAGACATGGAATCAAAACTTCCGCAGCACCGGCGGTTCACGCAATAACTTCTAAATTTCGCACCGTAAGTAGTAAATCTTCATGAATTTGTTTTCCAAACACAACATTGATACAGTTTTTGAGAAGGGCATGTGTAACTTACTTCCCTAAAATCATATGCTTACTTGCATTTTACGTGTTTGATGAAATGTGGGAGAGACGTAGAGATTTGATTATGAAAAAAACATTGGGATTGCTAATTTTGTAATTTAATCGGGCTAGAAGATAGAAGGTATTTCAATGTGTATTCCACACATAGCAGAAACATGATCGAAAAACGAAATCTAAGTCATGGGTCACACAGTCGTGCTGAATAACAAAAACGAAATCTAAGTCATGGGTCAGTGGTTTGACGCTGATGGCTACAAAATTATTAAACTGCGGTAATTGGATCTTTCACTGATTGTGGTGCATAGAAAGACAGTTCCTATGTACGACGGGCACACAGAGTGCACACGCCCACGATCAACACCCAAATCTCTCAAAAGCATAGCATTTTCTTTGTCTCCACAAGTTGCAATCAGTACTGTATTTCCAGCTAATTTCGCAAGCTGCGCTATTTTGAGCCTAGGGGGGTCAACTGACCCATTGTCTCCGTGTGGCTCTACCCCTGCCTTTACGTTAAAACTGATTCAATTGTGGCTGTAATGTTTGGCGATAAGTTGGTGAAAAAAGAGCCAACTTAAAGGATTGAGACTCGAATAACTTTTTACCCAATTGATTTTAAGGGTATGCATGCATGATGAATCTAACTAAAATGGTTGTGTTCTATTATTCATCTTGAGGTTCTCCTAGCTCCTATTGAAAGCAAAAATTGATCAATCTTATTTTATTTTTCAAGAACACAAAAGAAAAATAACTATTTTTTAGCTCGATTGCCTATAGCTAGGTTTGAGTTCTCTCGATGTGTGGAGTCCGAGGCAATCTTATTCCATTCTCGATTGAGAATTGACGATGTTATTTTAGTTTCAAGAGTCGAGTGACGAGGAGTAGGAGCTGAAGCTCTCTCCCATTGTGTTATGGATCTTGCTCATACAGTTTTTTTTTAGTGCCTTTAGGCATGGGTGATAGGCTAGATGTTAAGAGTTATTAAGTTCCAATGCTATTGTTGGTATGTAGGTAAAAATGTAATTATGTTGTTGGTTTGGGAATTTTCCCTTCATAGTTGTAATATGTTCTTTTAGAGTAATAAGCTTAAATCATTTCCCGGCACTGTTTGAAATTTGAACGAAATCGTGGTTGGTTTTGTTTCTACCTTGGCTGCAGATTGTGAAACCCAAACTGCTGCTAGGAAACTGATCGACAGTTCTTAGAACCACCAGACCATGAAATCCGAACAACGGAGATCAGGTAGCTCTACTTTCTCCATCTCTTTTCTTTCAAACGGCTATCCATATTGTCAACAAACCCTAAGGCCTAAAGCCTTTTTCTCTCTTCTCTATAGTACATAGACCCTTAACGTTCCATATTTGAATGAAATCATGGTTGGTTTGTTTCTACCTTGGCTGCAGATTGTGAAACCCAAACTGCTGCTCAGAAACTGCTCAACGGTTCTTAGAACCACCGGACCATGAAATCCAAACAACGGATATGAGGTACCTCTACTTTCTCTATCTCTTCTCTTTCAAACGGTTATCCATATTGTTAACAAACCCTAAGGCGTAAACCCTTTTTATCTCTTCTCTATAATACATAGACCCTTAATGTTCCATATTTTTTGGCTGAGAAAAGACAAGTATGGCCAAGTTGACTGACTTATCCAGTGTGAGTCAGTGATTGGTGTTATGGTTTGTTGTTGAGTGCCTTTAGCTCGGGTTATACATGGCAGCTTTGAGTTTTGGTGGATAGCCTTTGAGTTGAAATGGGATTTTTACTGGCCTTACTGTTGCGACTGGTAGCCATTCCTTTTTTTTTTCTTCTTCTTGCTGTGAGACATCTGTTTGGTATATGTCAAAGTTTAAAATCTGTGCATTACATTGCACGCTTCGGTCTTTTTCTTTTCTATGGTACTAAATTGAGTATTCTACTTTCTTTAATTTTTTCTTATGATTTATGTATCTTTTAGGACCAGTGGTACTGATATTCTCAAAGTCGTGTTGATGCTGCTATACTTAGAACTTGCAATTTTCATTGATATATTATAGGAATGCACTGCAGCAAGTATGCACATCTATATAAAGCATTTTTTAATGCTCGCTTTATTTTATTTCATGACAACAGGTCCTAATGCTTAATTTGGTGTTACTAAATCCCTTTTTGTCTGCCCAACTTATTCTACTGCTTATCTTTTGCCGAGATAAGGTGTGGTGTGCATATTGGGTATGTTGGGAATGCAACGGGAGAATAGAGGTAGAGATGACTCTTTGTGGAAGAGAAGGCCAAAGGATTTACCTGGGAAAAAGATATCACCTATGAAATTGGTAAGGTTCTGCTATATCAAGTAGTCACTATTTTTTTAGGGCTTATCATGAGCTTCAATATTAGAAATCCTATTTGTTAGGCTAGGATTCATTTGAGATTGAAGACTATTACAATTCTTATCTGGGCTCTTGGTTTTGCTATTAAGAGAAAATCTTTCAAAAAAACTTCGCGTACGCACGTCTGCGTACGCGATATAAACAGACAATTAGCACGGACAATTGTGGATTCATGTAATCTCGCCCGTGCATAGCACGGGTTCAACGCTAGGTTAATGCAGCTCAAATGTTTTTAAGGTGGACACAAAATTGCGTCTTTTTGACATGTAATTGTTATTTCCTCCAAGGTTAATGCAGCTCTAATGTTTTTAAGGTGTACGTTAATTGTTCGAGTCGTGCCTTCAGGCACTGGCATCCGCTAGTGTAAAGATAAATTGGAGAGAAGCACTGCTTTTTGGTGTTGGAACCTAAATAGACATGGTAACAAAGATAAAATTGGCCGGAGCCGAAAAGAAGATAGATTGAATAATAAGCGCTGGGCTTGTTGGTGTGTGAACCCTTTTTTCTTCATGAATTCTTCTATTTATAGACTCAAGTCTGAACTGCCAAGGGTCTGAAGCGATTCCCGTTCCTTTGCAATGCTGCCACATGCCCCATGTTTCTTCTTTTCCTCCGAGAATTGGCAGTTTGTAGCAAAACCCATTTCCTTCATTTTCCTTCATTTAAGGAAAATGGCTAATGGAGGGATAATGGGGCTTTTACAGGTGGACTTGGGAGAGCAAGGACTATCTCTTCTATCTTCCTTGGTTTACACGTACAGAAATGATACATACACACACATTTTACGAACTGAGGGGGGTGCTGTGCATGAGATGCACACCACCGTGCTGTGCAGTCCCGTGGCGCCGCCGCGCCGGCATTTTTTCAACAATCGGAGACGTTCAGGGCATAGACCTCGTCGAGTACTACAAGTATGCAAAAAATTAACTTGATCGGATATCTTTAAGTAGGTTATCGGAACATAAATACTTTGAAAACAAATGGAACACATATGGACACAAACACTGGATAAAAACCAATTTTTCATGTTATTTGTGTTCCGATGCGGCACTAAAAGATATCCGATCAAGTTGATTTTTGGCACACTTGTAGTATTTGACGAGATCTACATGGCGAACGTCTCCGATCGTCAAAAAAATACTAGCGCGGCGACGACACTGGGCTGCACAACACGTTGTTGTGCATGAGGATGCACAGCAACCGCCCCCCAAGGTTCCCACATTTTACCCACAAATTACCCAAACACACACACAAGTGTGTGGGCTCCACGCACACTGTGTGTGTGTTTGGGTAATTTGTGAGTAAAATTTTCAAGTGCAATTTTCGAGTGAACAAAACCCTCTCTCTTATTAGTTGAAACATGTGGGCCCCATCACAGAAGTAAGCATGACATCATTTTGTGGTAGGACCCACACCAATTCAACCAATAGGAAAGAGGGTTTTGTTCACCCTCTTTTAAGGAGGGTGAACAAAATTGCTCTCAAAATTTTCGGGGTATGTATCATATCTATGTATCATTTCTATGTATCATTTCTATTACACGTATACACTAGGAGATCATGGGGTATGTGAAACTTCCCAATACTCTTCCAACTTACTGTGCACGTGGGAAAAGAAAGAAAAGGGCCATACTTGGGCAAATGGCCTCCATTATCCCGAGAATCACGACGGATTACTCTCTGATCACGGGTTTTGTCCAAGTTTCATCTTCAACAACAAATTAATTTCGGCTTCATGATAAAATAAAATTAATATAGCTCATTAATTTTCGAACCCGACTTAATCCAATTCGGCTTAAAATAATACTTTGTGAACGTTTAGGAAAAAATGTCAAATTTGAGTGTAAACACTTTCCTTTTATGTGCTTTCAATAATTGCTTTTGACCTTCCGTCAAAGCCCTCCACATTTTTGGGATCTTCATACCCATTTTCAAAATATTCTTCGGCCCTGGGGTTTATTTTTCCGTAACAAATCTTTACGTCCAATTATTGTCGTCGACATAGCTCTGATACCACTCTATTGGCTGAGAGTAACCTTAAATCTTTGATTAATTATGAAACAAACGAGACAAAAAAAGAAATGTTTGCCGCTCGCTCTCGGAATTGAGACGCACGAACGGGGGTTTCCAGGGGAAGCTCTCTCAAAGAAATTTTTTTTTTTTCTTCTTTTCATTCTACTTCTAGAACATTACAAGATCTTATATATAGATAGGAGTGCACATCGACCCGCAGCCCGTCCAACCCAGCCAGATTTTTTTAGGGTTTGGGAAAAATATTTAGGCCCATAGGGCCAGGTTGGGTTGAGATTTTAAACTCGTTTACTAATTGGGCCGGGCTTGGAAAATTCCTCTAAGGCCCAACCTAGCCCGGCTCGATTTAAATAATACTCCCTTTGTCCCATATTGTTCGGCATATTTACCTTTTTTAACGTCTCAAAGAAATGTTTATATCGAAAAATCTATAATATTTTTTGTCATTCCAACAACTTTATTTAATAAAACTAATCGACATCTATCGAACAAGATCGATATTCAATATAAAAAACTTAATAAATTAAAAATTATAGACAATCCTCTGAGAAGTCTAAATAAATAAAAAGATGCCCAACAATATGAGACGGAGGGAGTAATTTTATTTTAATACTATATGTATATGTTCTTGTTGAAACTTAGTTGCTCATGGTTTGTTTATCTTGATGAAATTGACATTGGTGAAGACGAATACTAGGTACTATGTATGTAGAGAATACCTTTGAGGTAATAGTAATTTGTTAAGAAAACTTTGAAGGTTTTTTTTTCCTAAAACTACTGTTTTATAATAATAACTCATAGTTTTTCTCCATTTTATTTTTATTGTGTTCTACAAGATATGCTGTAAAGAAATGTGAATTTAAAGGAGAGATACTCGAGAGACATTTTTACATGTTATAGTTCCATCTATTAGAGCACTTTAATTTATGAGTCTATTTTGAATATTTTAGAGAGAACTTAGCATTTTAAGTACGTTATTACGGTTGTGAATTAGCATTATTGTGATTGCTATGGTTGATTAATTTATATTTATGATACTACGCTTTAGAAAAATAAATGGTTTGTTGGACCGGTTTGAGAAATTAATATTCTAATTGGGCCAAGCTTTGGCATATTAAATGAAGCCCGATTATTAATGAGTCAGGCTTGGAAATAAACAAATCTCGTTATTATCTTGTATAAGCCCGGCCCGGTGTTTTATGCACCCCTATATGTAGACACTAAGTTGAGCTTCCGGCCACTACTAAATTTTCCATTAATGGGCCTAACTTAATAGACATCACATAACCCAGTAACAAACTATAAATGGCCCACTTAGTACTTACAAACATAACATTTTTAGTCCAAATAAAACAATATAACAAAGTATGAATTTTAACAATCTGAGTTACAATAATGATTCAAACTTCAAATCTTCCTCGCAAAAAGGAAGAAAAAAAAAAAGCGACCAGAATTCGCCAAACTACATGCTCCCACAAACACGTCACCGCTGAAAAATAGCAAAAACACGAGAATTTATGCGTGCACGGAGGCATAAAACTAGTTTTGCTTATGCAAATAAAAAACTCAAATCATAAAGCGTAAAACTCGACGGATACTAATTATTCCAAAGAAATATCAAACATTACGGTACTGCTTGTTCATCACCTAAAATATCCCAAAGGTCCATATTGTCCATAAAAATGTCACTCCAATCACTTTGGTCTTCTTGATCAGCACCAGCTCCCTGCATTCCTGATTTTGCTTCTTCACCCCTATCCACCATCATGGCCTCCTCATTTGATCCGTTATTGGTCCACGTCATCAGACCTTTGCTAATTTCAGAATCAAACAACATGTTATCCCACCGCAATGTTCCATCATCGTCACCGAGTGGTTGCGTTTGGGATGGCTTGGAAAGATTTGGATCTATTGTTTGAATACTATCTGAAATGACAGTTTTACCCATCAAAACATGTAGATTTTTGGAGAAGGATCGAGGTTGAGGCCGTATGATTGTGGTCATTTCAGTCGTATCCGGGGTCGTACTAGATTTATGTACCTCTCCCCTTTGGACCACCGATTTCTTGTGTAGAATATGGGTATTCCAGTAATTTTTAACATCATTGGCTGTTCTTCCTGGTAATCTACCCGCAATTAACGACCATCTGTTTTAAAGAGAGGAACTAATTAATGTAGGGAAAACCAAAATGGAATAAAAAATAATAATAGAGGAATAAATATTGTTTTATTTCGTATTGCAGAATGACTTTTCGTGAGGAGGGTCGTGATTGCGACAAGTGGCTGATAGTGATTGGTTATCATAATTATTACTCAATCTGTCCCATAAAATTAGTGATCCGTGGCGCTAGAAATCAGCCCCTGGAAATCACCCTGAAAATCGGCCAAAACGATGTTGTTTCTGGTGCCAAAAGGGGTAACAAAAAAAAATCACTCAAAACTACGTCGTTTTGAGTCCTTGAAGCTACGTAAATTCACAAATTACCTGGAATGCATAACCGGTACTTGAAGCCATATAAATTCGTAGAAAAACCATGAACTCGGAAAGAAAAAAACTACTACTCTTATAGGTGCTCTACATTTTGCATTTTTACCTTCAAGAGAAGAAGACCAAAACAAGAAGATTCAAATATACTTCAATCAATATGGTCGTTATGTTTAATCAAATAACCAAAAAAAATATGATATACGCCTTTTAATTGATCAAAAAATTAATCCGGACTCTTCCTGATCACTTAAATTAAATAAGCTTCAAACATAACCAGTATATTTTAGGCTGGTTATGTTGATCCGGCCCATCCGGGCGGCTCTATAATGTTTTTTTGATCAAATATAATCGTGATAGGTAATCGAAGAGACAATTAAAGGCGTACAACATATTGATCCGGACACTATTGGTTATGTTTGTTTGAAGTATACTTGGATCTTTTTGTTTTGTCTTCTTCTCTTGAAGGTAAAATTGCAAAATGTAGAGCAACTACGAGTTATTTTTTGCCGATAATAATATATAAAAAAAAAATTATGAGTTGTTTTTTTCTTTTTCTTTTTTCTCTTTTTGAGTTCATGGTATTCGGTGAATTCATGTAGCTTCAACTACTGGTTATGAATAGGTAATGTGTAAATTTATGTAGCTTCAAGGACTCAAAATGACGTAGTTTTGGTGATTTTTTGGTTGCCCCTTTTGGCGACCAAAACGACGTTGTTTTGGGCAATTTTCAAGGGCTGATTTCCAGCACCCCCGGATCCTAAAATTAGTACCCTATGAAATTACATGCAATTTTCAAGCTTAAAAATAATGTCCTTACCAAAATATATTTTTTTTCGATATAGATGTTTTATAGTTTTCGATGAGATTTTTTGGACAGTGCAAAAAAAATTGAAAAAATATTTTAGCAAATATAATAAAATTATTTTATGGATCTTGTTTTGTTTGCTTTCTATATATATATATACAATCCGGATCCCCTCAGGACTCCCGGATATACCTTAGGTCCGAAACTTCATTTTCAGCCGTTGGATCTCATCCAACGGCTCTAATAAAATAGAGGAACACGCGGGTCAAATGGTACCGGGTCCGGGTAAAATGTGCTCGCGGGTCATAACACATCACACCCGGATCCTCATTTGTTCATTTCCCGTTGAAACAACAGAAGAGAGAGAGAGAGAGAGAGAGAGAGAGAGAGAGAGAGAGAGAGAGAGAGAGAGAGAGAGAGAGAGAGAGAGGCGATCGTGAAACTAGGGTTACGAAATCAAGAGGAGAAGAAATCGTGGAGAAGACGACATCAATCGAAGGTGGAGAAGAAATCAGTTACGAAAACCAAAAGGTGTCTCTCTCTCTCTCTCTCTCTCTCCCTCGTTTGTCTGGTTCGAAGGTGTCTCTCTCTCTCCAATGTGTTTAGAAGGTGTTTTTAATGGTTCACGCTAGAACTCAGCAAAAACAAATGACCGAGAAGGACTTGATCCGAGCAGTTTTTCATAAAAAACTGTATATTCAAACTTTGAATTGCTTTGTTTTATTTTATTCAAACTTCGAATTTTAATTCATAGCCGTAGGTAAATATTGCCCCGTGCATAGCAACACTAGTGTGCATCGAACACGAGGCCCGAAAAAAAAATTAACTCTTTTATTTTACTCATTGGCTTTGTTTGTTTTTTTTTTTTTCCGGCTCCGTGCAACAAATTATCAAACACATCAAACGGGTAGGCAAGTAAAGATCACTGTAACAGAGTTTCGCATGGGGTCCGAAAACGAACCCTAAATTCCTTCAAGAGAGAGAGATTTCTTGCCTGTTGCCTAGCAGCTTATGTAACCTGACAATTAGATCAACTTCATCCGCAGCAAAATTTCCTCTCTTTATATTTGGCCTCAGATAGTTCAACCATCTCAGCCTACAACTTTTCCTGCATCTATTCAATCCTAAAAGACCAAACAAGAAAAAATTATCACCCACATATTCCTGACGTAGATGATTTATTATTGGAAAATTATTGTCTTTCGCAACTTTTATTAGTTTTGCATTGATCAATTTCCTTTTGAATCAATCATATATTCCTTGTCACAAAGATAGAATTCTTAAAATATAAAATTATGAATAACATCTTGAAAAAGTTCACTAAAGATTAAAATAATCCAAAACCGATAGCTTGTTGAGATTAATTTTGTTTCTTCTCAACTTTTTTTTCAACTCTAGTCCATTTGTTTCCCACGTGTTTACTCGAGAGAAGAGATAAAAAATTCAAGATAAAGTTATCAGGCCAAACTCCGGTGAACCGTATTTTCAAGAGAATTTCGTACCTGATTTGTAAGGAACTTGGTGCCACTTCCCCTCTCCATGCTTCTCAATGCACTTCTTGAGAAGACAGTCTTCTTCCTCAGTCCAAGCACCCTTTCTCACTCCCAATGGAACTCTGTCCATTTCCCTAATTATGTACTTACGTTGCCCCTTATAATTGAATCATGCAAGTTAATAAGCACGTGAAGAAGTTTCAAGTAAGCTGCTAAAAAATCAGGGGCAATATCCGGACTTTATATAAGTGCAAAGTGAGTAGACAAATAATAGACAGAAAATGCTAAGTGCAAAGAAAACTTACCCAGAAAGTATCCAAAATTAAAAAATGAGTGGCTCAGATTGACTTGGAGTGAATTTGAGCCACTCATTTTTTAATTCTGGGTATTTTCTGGTTAAGTTTTATGTACATATAGTACTCTTGCTCTCTTCCAAATTCTGAGGCTCCAAAATAAGTGGTTTGTGCATTCATGATTTATTCCCACCACAAAACATGAAAACTTATTAGCGTGTTCCTTTACTTTCCCCCATCCTTGTCAGAAAAGTTCCCAAAAGGTAAGCCGTGTTTGGCTGCCCAAAATTGAATTTTGGAAAATGAACTGAAGATTTTTTTTTTAAAGTAGAAGAAAATAAAAAGGAATGAAAGAACTAAACAATGATGAATTTAAATTTTATATTTGAATGAGCTTTTTGAATTTCTGATTATACGTTTACCTATACCAAAGCATTCTGCAAACTGGATTCTCCACAACGGAGGAGCAAATGGAGTGTCAGCTTGAGCAAGAATTTTCTCTAAAATAGAGGATGTTGAGTGTGGCTTCAAAATGGTGCTCGCAGCATCTCTGGTCCGGACCAAGGTAATGGTGGTCCGGACCAGCACTCGTGGTACGATTCTGGAGGTCGCAGCAGTGTTGGTCCGCAGTTGGTCCGGACCGGGTCCGGACCGGGACCGGACGAAGGGTCCTGCAGCGCTCCGTTTGATCTCAGCAACCTTGGTCCGGACGAGCCGGGTCTTGGTCCGGACGAAGGCGACGTACAGCAGCTTATTAAAGTGCGTTTTTATCAGTTTTAGGGTTAAGAAGTCTAAACTTGTTTAGAGAGAAAAACCCAGAGAGACTGAGAGAAACATAGAGAGGAGATTGGAGATTGTAATCCTTATTGATTATAGTGGATTGATTCGTCCCTTCCCCCCGTGGATTAGCTACACAGCCTGTGTAGTGAACCACGTAAATCTCTTGTGTTCTTGTGTGCTTGGTTTTCTTGCTTTCTTAGCGTTCTTCATCTTTATTGTTCTTGTTTCTAGATTGATTGTGCTTGCTAGAATAGTTGTGACTTCTGCAGTATCGCACAACAAAGTGGTATCAGAGCTCTTGGTTAAGGTTTCTAGCAGAGTACCCAGTTAGGGTTTCAATCTAGGGTTTCACTAAAGATGTCGAATATCAAGTATGAGGTGGAAAAGTTCACCGGTAAGAATAACTTCTCTTTGTGGCAGCGGCGGATGAAGGATATTATGATCCAACAAGGTGTCTCAAAGGCTTTAGACGGGAAGACGAAGAAGCCTGCGGAGATGACAGATAGTGTTTGGGATGATCTTGACGCTAAGGCAGCCAGTTCTATTCGTCTAAACCTAGGCGATGAAGTTATTCACAACGTGTTAGACTCAGAGACGGCAGAGGCGATCTGGAAAAAGCTCGAGGGTTTGTACATGAGGAAGAATCTGACCAACAAGCTGTATGTCAAGAAACAGCTGTATGGATTGCAGATGAAGGAAGGTACGAATCTATTAGAACATTTAAATTCCTATAATATGCTGAACTCGCAACTGGTGGGTTTTGGAGTAACGCTTGATGAGGAGGATAAGGCTATCCTGTTGTTAGCATCACTGCCTCCTTCATATGATCATCTGGTGACTACAGTTATGTATGGGAAGGAAACCTTGTCACTCGATGAGGTTACCAGTACCCTTTTGTCTCATGAGAAGATGAGGAGGGATGATAATGTTGATGCAGATCAAGGTCTTTTTGTCTCTAAGCCACAGTCGAGCCGAGGTAGAAGCAAGTCAAAAGGGAAGGGAGGTTCAAATCGGGAAAGGTCGCAGTCGAGAGGGAAGTCGAACACGAAAAAGGATGTGGAGTGTCACTTTTGTCACAAGATGGGGCACTACAAAAATCAATGCGAGGATTTGAAAAATCTTCTTGCAGAGGCGAAAAAAGGGAAGAAGAATGTAGAATCCGTTAGTATTGCGGAGGACAAATCAGACAGTGACGTCGACGCAGATTTACTCTCCGTTTCTTCAGGTAGCAATTTTCTTTCAGAGTCATGGATTTTGGATTCTGGTTGCTCTTATCATATGTGCCCTAATAAGCAGTGGTTTGACAATTATAAGCCTTGCAATGGTGGTACGGTTCTAATGGGTAATGATGCAGTTTGCAAAGCCATTGGAATCGGTACCGTGAAAATTAAGATGTTTGATGGAGTTGTGAGGGTTTTGGGGAATGTCAGACACGTGCCTGAACTTAGGAAGAATTTAATCTCTTTGGGAGCATTAGATTCAGCTGGGTGTATGTACACAGCACAAGGTGGAGCAATGAAAATTAGCAGAGGAGCTTTGGTGCTAATGAAGGGACAGAAGGTGGGTAATTTGTACAAATTGATTGGGGACACAGTTGTAGGTGGAGTTGCTATCTCCACACCTGCAGAATCTAGCACTGATGACACGAGACTTTGGCATATGCGGCTTGGCCATATGGGTGAGCGTGGTATGTTGGAGCTTCATAAGCGTGACTTGTTGAAGGGAGTCAAGGCGTGCAAGATGGATTTCTGCAAGTATTGCGTGTATGGGAAGCAGCACAGAGTCAGTTTCAAGACAGGTGTTCATACAAGCAAGGAAGTCCTCGATTATGTTCATTCAGATGTCTGGGGTCCAGTTACCATATCTTCTCACAGTGGTGCTCATTACTTTGTCAGCTTCATTGATGACTATTCCAGAAAGGTATGGGTTTATTTTTTGAAGCATAAGTCTGATGTGTTTTCTACATTTAAAACTTGGAAAGCACAGGTTGAAACTCAGACAGGGAAAAAGATAAAGTATTTCAGAACTGATAATGGGACAGAGTACAGGGAAAAGGAGTTTTTGGCCTTCTGCGATTCAGAGGGGATTACTCGACACTACACAGTCAAAAGGACTCCACAGCAAAATGGAGTAGCGAAAGGATGAAATGAGAACCTTGACAGAGAGGGCCGATGTATGCGGTTGAATGCGGGGTTGCCAAAGGTATTTTGGAGGGCGATCAACACGGCATGTTTTCTCATCAACAAGTCTCCTTCTTGACCATTGATTTCAAGATCCCACAAGAGGTTTGGTCGGAGTAAACCGATTAATTTGTTGGATTTGAGAATCTTTGGCTGCCCGGCTTATGTGCATGTGCCGGATAAGGAGAGGTCGAAGCTTGATCCCAAGTCCGTAAAGTGTATCTTTCTTGGGTATGAAAAGGGTGTCAAAGGATACGAGCTCTGGGATCCCGAGGCACGAAAAGGGTGATCAGCGGGGACGTTGTGTTTGATGAGGCATTTATGTTGAATCGGAATGATGAGACGAACTGGGGTCCAAGGGAGAAATCCGTAGTCAAGGTGGAGCTTGAGGAGCCCGGTTCATTCAAAGTGATACAGTGATGTTGATCACGACCCACAAAGAAGAAGAAAGAGGAGCCTTACACATCGCGAAAGGAAGGGAAAACGGGTTCACAAACCTCCGATTCGGTATGGTTTTGAGGACATGGTTAGTTTCGCTTTGGTGGTGCAAGGTGGAGATCCATTGTCTTACAAGGATGCTACAAGCGATCGACAACGACAAATGGCTTGTAGCAATGTCGGAAGAGATGGAGTCGCTCTACAAGAATAAAACTTGGGAATTGGTGAAATTGCCTAAGGGGAAGAAGGCCGTTGGGTGCAAATGGGTGTATCGAAAAAGGAAGCGTTGTCGAGAAAAGAGGGTGAAAAGTACAAGGCTCGGTTAGTTGCTAAAGGTTATTCACGAAAGGAAGGAGTGGACTATAATGAGATTTTTTCACCGTTGTGAAGCACACTTCTATCCGTGTAATTTTAGCAATGGTCGCGATGCATGACATGGAGTTAGAGCGACTTGATGTTAAAACCGCTTTCCTCCATGGAGACTTAGACGAGCGATTTACATGCAACGGCTTCAAGGCTTCAAGGAACCTGTAAGGAGGAGTATGTGTGTTTGTTGAAGAAGTCATTGTATGGCTTGAAGCGATCTCCCCAGCGGTGGTACAAGCGCTTTGATTTGTTCATGGTGTCGCATGGGTACACGCGCCGTGAGTATGATCATTGCATATACTATCGTGTCCTTTCGTATGGTTCTTATATTATACTTGCTTTATATGTTGATGACATGCTAGTAGCAGACAAAAAGCAAGCGAAAAATTGGGAAGTTGAAGTCGATGTTGAACAGTGAATTTGACATGAAAGATCTTGGAGCCGCCAAGAAGATTCTTGGGATTGAAATTCACCGTGATGAAAGGGGTCGGTCGTTGAGGTTGTCTCGAGTGGTTATTTGCGAAAAGTGTTGCGAGAGGTTCAACATGCAAGATTCCAAGTCCGTAAGTACCCCACTTGCGTCTCACTTCAAACTTTCGCCAAGATGAGTCCTAGTTCGAGAGGATGAGATAAAGTGCATGGAGGAGGTGCCCTATGCGAATGCGAAATGGGTGTCTCATGTATCGATGGTGTGTACAAGACCGGACATATCGCATGCAATTAGTGTGGTCACGGTATATATGGCAAACCCGGGAAAGGAGCATTGGAATGCGGTTAAATGGGTTTTCGATATCTCGCGGGGCACTCGTGGTCCGGGATAGTGTTTGATCGAAAGAGGCTTCGAAGACGTGGTGGGCTATGTGGATTCGGGATTATGCTTTGGGAATCTCGACTCTCGTAGGTCGATGACAGGGTATGCATTTATGTTTTCCGGAGGTCCCGTCTCATTGGAAGTCTACTCTTCGAGATACAAAGTGGCTTTATCGACTACGAGGCGAGTACATGGCGATGGCAAAGGATCGAGGCAAAAAGAAGCGGTTTGGCTTAAGGGGTTGGTTAGTGAACTTGGTTTCATGCGGGATGTGTGTTGCTTTGCATTGTGACAAATGAGTGCAATTCACTTGGCAAAGAATCAAGTATACAAAAAGCAAGGACAAAGCATATTGATGTGCGGTATCACAGATTCGGGAGTGGTTAGCATCAGGTGACCTAACTTTGTCAAAGGTTCACACCGATGAGAATGCGTCGATATGTTGACGGCCGGTTCCCGAGGGAGAAGTTTGAGCATTGCTTGAACTTGCTCCATGTTCTCCGTTATTGATTGAGGACTTGAGGGTGGAGCACTCATACCCGTAAAGGGAGTGCGGTTGGGGGTTACATCAAGCTTTCTTCAGATGGTTTAGTTTGAAGCCAAGGTGGAGATTTGTTGAGTGTGGCTTCAAAATGGTGCTCGCGATCATCTCCGGTCCGGACCAAGGTAATGGTGGTCCTGACCGGACTCGTGGGTACGATTCTCGGAGGTCGCAGCAGGTGTTCGTCCGCGGTTGGTCGGACCGGGTCCGACCGACCGGACGAAGGGTCTGCGCAGCGCTCCGTTTGATCTCAGCAACCTTGGTCCGGATGAGCCGGGTCTTGGTCCGGACGAAGGCGACGTACAGCAGCTTATTAAAGTGCGTTTTTATCAGTTTTAGGGTTAAGAAGTCTAAACTTGTTTAGAGAGAAAAACCCAGAGAGACTGAGAGAAACATAGAGAGGAGATTGGAGATTGTAATCCTTATTGATTATAGTGGATTGATTCGTCCCTTCCCCCCGTGGATTAGCTACACAGCCTGTGTAGTGAACCACGTAAATCTCTTGTGTTCTTGTGTGCTTGGTTTTCTTGCTTTCTTAGCGTTCTTCATCTTTATTGTTCTTGTTTCTAGATTGATTGTGCTTGCTAGAATAGTTGTGACTTCCGCAGTATCGCACAACAGAGGAATAGAAAGGGAAAATGAAGGAATAGTGAATGGATCGGAGATGCTCTTGTATCATCTAAAAAGTTTCACAGATTCATATTATAATTCAAAAAGTGAAGTGTAAAGAACTTAATCTCTTCGGAATTTCTAGAGACCCAAGCAGTTCTATTAGAGAAAGGTAATTCTTGGTTCTAAAATTTTAAAGCAGATTTTTGATACGATTCATATGATTAACTGATGATTAATGCATGAGATCGATCATGATCATCTATATATTTTTGGCAAAGCTGCTGTTATTTTCTCAATGGTGGTAGCTGGTGTCTTCTTCTATGGCTATATTATTGTTGCTTATGCAGCTGCTATATGAATCTGACGGTCCTGACTAATTTTCTTATGCTGCTGCTGTCTACTTTTGCTGCATGTCTTCTTATGCTGCTGTTGACTCTTATGATGGGGTGATTAATCAGTAACTGCCATCATGTTAACTTGGAATCCAAAATTGGGGGGATCATGTGGATCACATTTTTTTGTGTTTCCTGTTTTGGCACTTGTGGATTTGGTATTCGTACTTGTTTCTCTTCGTGGATATCTTATGAACTTTTTCTTGAGTTGGCATATGATTGTCGCTTTGTTAGGATATCAAACCTCATTGAGTTTTCCACTTATTTCTTTTTATATTTGTACTTATACTTTGAGTAATAAAATCTTCTTATGTTGTTAAATGAATATATTTTTAGCAAAAGCTTCTCTCTGTCAGTCACTCAGACGCTTCCCATTACAATTTCAATGAGGCAATTCTAAAGCTGAATTTATACTAAATTTGTTGTTTTTAAGGGATTTGATTTTCAAATCATTTTATGATATTTTATCATAATTGTTGTTGGAATCACGTTTAACCATATTACTGGTTCATTATCTCCATCATTTTAATTTTTACTATGATTTTACTCGATTTTACCGTATTTTATGTTTTGTATTTGATTTTTACCATGATTACTTGAAATATGGTCAAAACATGTCAACCACATAATCGACATTTCATGGTAAAATTAAAAAAAGATAAAAAAAATCATGGTACAAAGATCAAAATAGCCGCTGCGCGGGCATATATAGATAAGGAGTATGTACCCTCTCCTTCTACTTGTAAACATGGTAATAATTATTGAATTAACATCTTCAATCGTGGTAAAAAAAAAAATCTCAAAAAAACCATTGACATGATTGCTAGTTTGATTTTAACTATGATTGCTTCCGTTTATGAATTTGGCCCACGCATGCGACACCCTTAAAAATTTTAACCGTGATTACTGGATCAAGCATTTTTGGATGAAAACATAAAGAACCGCAGCAAAATGGGTAAAGATTTTTTGGATGAAAACATTACTAATTTTGGATGGAAACATAAAAAAAAATCTTCTGCCACAAGATTTTTTTTATGTTTTCTTTCAAAATTATTTATGTTTCCATCCAAAAATTCTTTGCCCTATACAAAAGATGTTTTTATGTTTTCATCCAAAATTATTTATGTTTTCATCCAAAAAATCTCTATGCTATAGGAAAAGAAATTTGTGTTTAAAAACTTTAACCATGATTACTGGATCAAGCATTTTGGATTTTTTAAAAACTATTCGCGCAACGAGTTTAAACTATTCGCGCAAATAATTTGTAAAAAATCCGAAACGTCCAAAACGCTTTTGGCCGGTTGAAATGGTTGAAATGAACTGGTGTACACTTGGGGTACCGAAGTGTGGTGTACTGTTAATGGTACAAAGAGATCCATAAACTGAAATCCTAGTACTTTAACCCTTTTGTTTGGGATTTCAAAGCTTCCATTTACAGTGAGTGTAGACATGATAAATCAACACAGGATGTATCATAAAGGGAAAATTAGGTATCTCCATCAAACACATACGCACCCCCAATAATGTATGATTGAAAAACCTGCCATTTTGAAGCTTTAAACGAGTTAGCTAGCGTGGACAAAAAGTTGCAAGTTGTGCGAATGGAGTCATAGTCTCCAAGTTTTGTGAATTGGACATTTCATGTTTTGTATCAATCACATAAGTATGGCACCTTTCAGAGATTGATGTGAGATTGATATCTTGCCAAGCGTTTATGCTTCTGGAATCAGGACCACAACCCCAGAAGTACAATATGAATCGCATGGTCCCAAATTTGATTGGTTGGTGGGTTTGCTCTTCACGTGATTGATCATGATTCGATTTTTACAGTCAGGCTACAAAAAGTAATTTCTTGTGAATTCTTTAGTCTCCGCATGGACGGCATGTCTGTCTTTAACCAGACCAAGGAGCTAGGAAAGTAGTTGAGGTGTGCGGAAGTTGACCGATGAACCAAAAAAATTAATAAACATACAAACAACTTAATTAGAAAGTGCGACAATTTTTAGCCACAAAAGGGAGCATGATATCAAAATCAAGAATTTGGAAAATATGTACTTCGGGAACTCTAGATGGAGTACCATTTTTTCTATCTTCCTCCTCCATGGCCTCCATGGCAAATCCATATAAACTGTTCTGCAAGAATTTGGCTTAAAAGCAAAAAATTGGATTATTGGATTATTCGTTTTGTCTTTATTCAAAAAAAAATTGCATTTGTTAGTTTTGCGTCAAGATTTTGTGGTTTCTGGATTTCTCTCGTCGAGACGAATCCAAAGAGTATAAAATTGTGGTCAAAAGTAATAGTTTTTGAATAAAGCCAAAAATAAACCAGTTTATTGGTTTAATTTTGGCTTTATTCAAAAAAATTTGAGTTTTGACCATAATTTTATACTTGTTAGATTCGTCTCGTCGAGAGGAATCCAGAAACCACAAAATCTTGATACAAAACTAACAAATGCAAAAAAAAATTGAATAAAGACAAAACGAATAATCCAATAATCCAGTTTTTGGCTTTTAAGCCAAAGTACAAGGTTATTGAGATATTATTTCTATGATTGAAACCGTTTATTATTCAAATTTCAAGTTTTACTTATTACTATGTGATTAAATAAGTCAAATACTGGTAATTATTTAATCAACTTTGCTTAATGTAAATTAGTAATATTCAGAAACGCTGCTCGCACAGATGAAGATTGCACAGATCATGCATAGATGCCATGTGGATCCCACACAAATGATCAATTTTTTTGTTAAATTCAAAATAATTTTTCGAGTTGCCAAGCAAAAAAAATTAGCTCAAGACATGAATGTAAGTTTTTTTTTTTTTTATCCTATCTTCTAACTTTTCATTCAGAAATAACAGCTTGAGGATTGAGTTGATTTTTTTCAAGGCTACTCGAACAATGGTTTATAAATTTAATCAACGTAACAGATCATTTGTATGAGACTCTTAAGTGGGCCCCACAAGCAGAGCCGGATTTGGGCTAAAGCCCGTAAACCCATCGCTTTAAGCCCCCAAATTTTGAGTAAATTTTGGGGCCTCCAATTTATAGACTCATGTACAAGTGAGGTATGAATATAAATTAAATTAGGTCCATTGAGTTGTGTTATTGAATCTGCCTCCTATATCAATATGAGATTTTTTCCCCTAACTATTTTGATATATACAAAGTATATTTAGATTTAGGGGCCACATAGAAAAAGTATGTTTTAGGCCTCACAAATGTCAGAGCCGGCCCTGCCCACAAGGCATTTGTGCAGTATATGTGCAATCTCCATAAGTGAGAGCAACGCTTCTGAACAATTTCTGGTGAAACTGAGGGTGGCAGGTCCCACCCACCCTCCATGTACCTCCTCTCGCTATATTAGGGTTGTTCACGGGTCGGATATCCTCGGGTTCGGATTGGGTTTGACCCGACCGACAATGGTCGGATTGATGAAAACCCCACCCGACTCCGACCGAAACAATGGTCGGGTTCCGACCGAATAGGCAGTCGGTTGTGAGAAAATTACAACCTAGAGAGAGAAACTTGAAATGAACAAACTGAATTTCATTATTCTGTATGTTTGAGTACAGAAGAAGCACAAACGTTTATATACAAAGGAAATGTTGCAATGTGATTGGCTAAGCTACCTCTCTCATGGATAGATGACGTGTAAAGGCCTAAACTACTTTAACCGACTTTACTTTACACGTAATACACTAAACACAACACTAAACTATCCTTAACTAACTAACTAATCAGGTGAAACTGAGCTCTCTTTAACACTCCCTGGCAAACTGATGGGAGGAGAACCTACCAACAGTTTGGACTTGAGCAAGGAGAAACGAGCAACAGAAAGCCCCTTTTGTAAAGATGTCAGCAATCTGAGCAAAGGAAGAAATGTAACATAAGACAATTTTGTTGGCCAAAACCTGCTCCCTGATAAAGTGATAGTCAATTTCAATGTGTTTAGTTCGCGCATGAAAAACTGGATTTGAAGCGAGAGCCATGGTAGAGCGATTATCACACCAAAGGACATGTGTAGGATGAACAGGAACATGTAACTCAGTCAAGAGTTGGTGATGCCAAACTAAATCTGATGCAGTCTGTGCCATAGCTCGATATTCAGCCTCGGTAGAAGAACGAGCAACAGTATGTTGCTTTTTGGCACACCAAGATACCAAATTAGAACCAAAGAAAATAGCAAAACCTGTTGTAGAACGTTTATCAATAGGATCTCCAGCCCAATCAGAGTCTACAAAGGCTGTGAGAGTCAATGGACTAGGTGTAAAGTTGATAAGCACCAAATGTTGTACATATCCGGGCTTATCCCACTCGTTGTGATCACACACACGTGCATTTTGTGCCTTTATATGATTGATTTTGCGCGAGTTGTGTTTTTGACGAGTTTCAGAAAATCGGAGCTAAAAGGCGTGTCCAAAGCTCCAAATAATCCCCGGTTGTATCCGGAAGTACCTAAAGTCCCGCAATGCCGTGGAGGACAATCGCCGAAGCTTAGAAGTCGATTCAAGGAGCTTTGGAAGGTTCAAGGAAGGCCCGGAACAAAGGAACAAGAAATCTAGAGTGATGAGCCTTGAGAAAATCTGACCAACCGATAGAAAAATGCTCATTTCTCTCAAGATACAAATGCTATGAAGATGAGGTCAATTGGGTTTGAAAGTAGACTCATAGAGATTTCAAACGGTTCAAGAATCGCCTCATTCCGAGTTTGGACGAAGCCGGGGCGTGCCCGCGAAGTTGGCTCAAAAATCTGCCCGAACAGACGAATCTGGATCGATCCAGATGTGGTGTGGATCGATCCAAATACCTCCGGCCATCATTTTTTGAGCTCTTTTTGCACTTTCCTTTTATGGAAACTTTTGTTTAATGTGTGTGCTTTATTAGATATTATGTAGAGAGAGAAAGGGAAGACTATATTGGGCTCTCTCCTCTCTCCTTCTCCCACTACTTACTCTTTCATTTTTAGTTTTAGTTTAGCTCCTCCATTGGAGGATTTTGAAGCTTTATCTCTCTAGATTTCTCAAGTAAGTTTTCTTTTCTAGTTAATTTGTCAAGGTTTATTGTTGTAGCTACAATCATTCTCTCTATATAAATCTAGTTTATTTGTGTTTTTATTGGTTAAATCTTGTTCTTCATTTCCTAGCTAAATCCTTCTTAAACTCTAGTTTTTATTGGTTGTTTGTTATTTCTCTAAGGTTTAAAGTTGTTGGCAAGTTTGTTATCATCGTTAAAAATCACTTTTCAAAGTTATTGGTCATGTTTATAACTTCCTTAATTAAATTAATTAGTCTTTGCCTAATGAGTGAGTAGTCAATTAGGTAGGGTCATGGGGTGATTGACTCCCCATGACCAAGGTTAATCCAGTTCCTCACGCAATTTAAAAAAGGCTTTCAACTTTTGTCGAGCAATGAATCGGGATTCACTTTTACGAATCAAAATTAGGGTCTGTAAACCCCTTTGATCGAACGTCGCCCGGGGCTTGACCACTTGGTACGTGCGATGCTTAGGGATAGGGCGACTCAAATGTTTGTCTAAATGGCACAAGAATCCTATTCTTTGTGGAACGCATTTTTCTAGGCGATGGTTTAGTTTCTAAACCATTTGCTCGGGTGCACCTAACGGTGGCTCGAGTCGGTTACCGAGCGTGAGGATTTGGTTAGCTTTGGTTGTGATCGTTATGAACCCCTAGGCTTTACCTTTGTTTAAATTAGTCTTTTTAATCTTCCGAGTCATTCACGAAGTTAAGCGAATTTCCACCAAACAAACTCCAAAAGCCAAGTTTGCCGCTTTAAGGCTAAAAACCTACACTTGCAAGACAACTCTCACGCCGGGTGCATTTGGTCTATGTGGATTCGACCCGGTCTTACCGGTTATCATGCTACCGCCGGCCTAAACCCTACGCTTGGGGAAATCATATTGGAATACAATCCAAGGGCGCAAGCAAAAGTGCAGTCCATGAGTGAGAGTACCTTTAATATATCTGAGTATCCTCTTTACAGCCCCAAAATGACTAAGCTTGGGCTTATGCATATGTTGGCAAACAACATTCACAGAAAAAGCAATTTCAAGGACGGGTCCAAGTAAGATATTGTAAAGATCCCACTAAGGTTCCAAATAACTGAACATCCTCAAATTATGGATCAGAGGGGTCTACAGTTGTCTTGGCAGAGGTAGGAGAAGTACTTGGTATGCAATCTTCCATCCCTGCCCTGATAAGAATCTCAGAGGCATACTTAGATTGAGACAGAAACAACCCAGATGTAGTGGTTTGGACCTCTATGCCCAGAAAATAGTGAAGTGCTCCCAAATCTTTCATGACAAACTATGAGCTGAGTTGTTGAATCAATTGAGTAATATAAACTAAATCACTTGCAGTCAAGATAATGTCATCAACATAAACTAATATGAGAGTGATAGCTATCTCAGTCTTGTGAATAAAGAGAGAGGAATCTGCTTGACTCCCCTTGAAGCCAAGATCCAAAAGAAAGGAGGAAAACATAGAAAACCAGGCCCGTGGAGCCTGTCTGAGACCATATAGAGCCTTGGTGAGCTTACAAACATGATGTGGATGTAGAGGATCCTTCTAACTAAGAGGATGTTGCATATACACATCTTCTGAAATAAGACCATGCAAAAATGCATTGGACACATCTAATTGTCGTAATGGCCAATTGTGATGCACAGCTAAACTCAAGATGATCCTCACAGTTGGTGGATTCACTACAGGACTGAAGGTGTCAGTGAAATTAAGGCCTGCAATTTGTTGATTACCATTGGCCACTAGTCTGGCCTTGTACCAAGCAATGGTACCATTAGAGTGTTTCTTGATACGAAAAATCCATTGACAATCTATGATTTCCCCATGGGCAGGTGGGGGAACCAAGGTCCATGTACCTTGTTGGACCAAAGCTTCATACTCCTCAGCCATAGCCTTTTGCCAGACTGTGTGTTTGATAGCCTCATGAAAGGTTTTAGGTTCTGAAACTGGGATAGATACAGTGGTAAGAAGAGACAGAGGATGTTTGGGGTTTAAAATCCCAACTTTAGCTCTAGTAGTTATAGAATGAGTAGATGGCAGGGGAGCTCTTGGAGGAATAGGATTAGAAGTATCAATAGAAACAGGGACAGTAGAAGAATCGGGATCAACACAAGGAGTTGTAGAAAGGGAATCAGGTTGAGCAATAGAAGTAGAAGAAAATACAAAAGAGGAAGAACTAGAAACTGGAGAAGCAAAAGAAGGAACAGAGTTATGTACAAGAATGTTATCAAAAGAGGTAAGATAGATGTCAAAAGAAGAATAAGAAGGAAAAGAACAAGAAGATGTAGAATCAGAGGAAGAAGCATGTAATTTGGAAAAAGAAAACTGAGTTTCTTCAAATTTTACATGCCTAGACATATAAACCTTATCACCACTAGGGTCATAACATCTATACCCTTTAGAGAAATCACAATACCCAAGAAAAACACAGGTGAGAGATTTATGTTCAAGTTTATGATGAGTGTATGGTTTTATCCAAGGAAAACAAGCACAACCAAATGGTTTAAGGGAATAATAATCTGGGGTTTTGTTGAATAAAAGGACATAAGAAATTTGAAAGTTTAAAGAAGAATGAGGCAGCCTATTGGCCAAGTCCACAGTGGTAACAAGAGCTTCAAGCCAGAATTTTGTAGGCATTTCAGCATGTGTAAGCAAGGTCAGAGTTGTTTCAATCAGATGCCTGTGCTTTCTTTCCACAAATCCATTTTGCTCAGGAGTATGTGGACAAGATGTTTGATGAAGAATTCCAGCTAAGAGGTACAACTGAGCAAGATAATGGTCAACAAATTCACCTCCATTGTCTGACCTAACAGTCTTAATAGTAGTGTTAAACTGAGTTTGAACATATGCCTTAAATTGTGTAAAAGTAGGCTTGACATCTGATTTGTAATGTAGTGGAAATAGCCAAGTGTATCTACTAAAGTCATCTATGACAAGTAGATAATACATGTATCCTTGCACAGAAGGAACAGGGGCAGGCCCCCAAACATCCATGTGTAAAATATCAAAGGGTGCAGTAGAAACATTTATAGATGAAGGAAACTGCAGCTTGTGACTTTTAGCAATATTACAACTAAAGCAAGTCACACCTAAAGGTCTAGTAACAGGTAAATGATACTGCTTTATTAGAGAAAGAAAGAGAGGCATACTAGGATGGCCTAACTTTTGATGCCAAACAGCAGCAGAATTCAAGCAGTAGTTGTGAAAGCTTGATGTCTTGAAGATGAAACTGAGTCCTTAGAGCAGCTCATGATTAGATATAATCCCTGCAGGCATGGCCCCTTGTGCAGTGTTTGATGAGACAGCTTGTCCTGAATTACATATCCATCAGAATCAAAGATAAGTATGCAATTATTGTCCTTTGCACACTGATGAACATACAATAGGTTGTGAGTTATAGCAGGGGTATGCAAAACATAGTTGAGATGAAACTTTGCACTAGGAGTTGGTAAAATCCCTTCACCAGAATTTGTGACCTGAATAGAAGATCCATTGCCAACAATGACCCCATCTCCTGGTGCACAAGATTGATGTTGAGAAAGATTTGCTAGGTCATGTGTTACATGTGTAGAAGCACCACTGTCAAAATACCAGTTAGATGCTGAGGGAGACACCATGTTTGCTGAAGAGTAAGATGGAGCAGAAGCCATATTAACCATAGGAGAATAGCCTAAAACATTCTGACCATGTGGATATGCAGTTGAATTATTGACAGAAGAAAATCCATACTGTCTAGTGTATCCAGATGCAGAACTATAACCAGTTGGTCCATTAAAAGTCAACATATTAGCCTGTAGTTGTGGATGCATAGCCCTGCCTTGATTCACAAAGTTGCTACCATACCATTGCTGAACCATAGGCCTTCCCACAGGAGGAGACATAAAGAAAGGTGGTTGAAACTCTAGGTTCTGTCTATGATAGCAGTAGAAAGCCGTGTGGTTAGTTTTTCCACAAATCTGACATCCAGACTTCTGATTTTGACCAAAACCAGATCCTTTCATTCCTTTGCATCTATTATAACCACCATTAGAGTTCATGTTTCTATTGAAATTTGAGAACTTCTATTGAGGAAAGTAAGGATTTGAGCCATTAGGATTCTGAAACATTTGAGCATTAGAGGATCCTGGATTTGAAGAAAAAGAATGTTGCCCTGATTGTTGTCCTTGTATCATAGTTTCATTTGCTTTCTGTGTAGTCACATAAACTTTGGCATAACTCAGACCTTCATTCTTTTGTAACTGTGATTCTTCAGCAGTAAGGATTGATGTCAGTTCATCAAATGTAACATCTCCTTTGAGACGAAGTCCAGATTTTATGTTATCAAATACAGGAGGAAGTCCATTTAGAGCATAAAAACACTAGATCATCATCATCCACGTGATGACCAACCGCCTCAAGTCTTTGCTTGCAACTTCGAATTTCATCAATGTATCCTTCCATTGTACCAGTCTTTTTAACATTGTAGAGTCTATTTTTCAATTCATGAATACTTGATTGGGACAAAGAATTAAACCGCTGTTCAAGTGAGTACCGGACTCGAGACATGCTCAAGACCTAATACATGTGGCAGAGTAGCAACTGATAGACTTGCAATTAAACTCCACTAAAGATAATCAGGATTTGCAATTGAATTATTCGAAGAATCAAGAACAATAGGTGATGGACATGGTACAGTACCTTCAAGATATCCTCTATAGCCATTTGCACGCAAAGCATTGATTACTTGTGTTTTCCACAACAAGTAATTACCAGATTCGAGTTTGATAGTTACTAGTGAGTGAAAATTTGAGACAAGAAATGCCAGAGATGACGATAGCGTAATTGATATTGATGATGTAGATGAAGAATTTGAGGCAGCCATAGATGTTGATACAGAATCTTGATTCTTGAAACGAATGAGATAGAAATCGATGCCCTAATTCACGATCTTGATTCTCGAAAACTGATGATCCCTAATTCAGGATCTTCAGTATTGACTTGCGTCTTAACGCTCTGATACCATGAGAAAATTACAATCTAGAGAGAGAAACTTGAAATGAACAAACTGAATTTCATTATTCTGTATGTTTGAGTACAGAAGAAGCACAAACGTTTATATACAAAGGAAATGTTGCAATGTGATTGCCTAAGCTACCTCTCTCATGGATAGATGACGTGTAAAGGCCTAAACTACTTTAACCGACTTTACTTTACACGTAATACACTAAACACAACACAAAACTATCCTTAACTAACTAACTAATCAGGAGAAACTGAGCTCTCTTTAACAGGTTGTGTCGGATCAAGATCGGTCGGGTGAACAGGTTGAGACATGAGAGAGAGAGAGAGAGAGACAGAGATTTTTCTGGGCAACCAAGTAGAGATCGATTCTGATTAAAAAAACTACAGATCTACCATAAAACCCAAATGCGTACATGTAAAAAAAAAGTAGATATCTACCATAGACACTCTTTCTCTTATACATCCAAGGATCTCTACTATGGGTTGTAGAAAGAGAGAGAGAGAGAGAGAGAGAGAGAGAGAAAATGTGAAACTTGATCTCTTCTATGGCACACCGTCCATCCGTGAGCGGTGACCCTGCCATCCAGCAACTCCATAGTCCAGCCCATTGTTTTACCCCTGAGGCTTTGAGCCGCTGCCAGAGAGAGAGAGAGAGACTTGATGCGAGAGAGAGAGGGAGGAATCTGAGATGGGATTTGAATCATGATGGCGATTTGGGGTGATATGTGGGTGGGAGGAGGAGTTTAGGTTGGGGTCTGGCGTCTCTGGGGGGAGGAATTATAGAGTAAGAAGTGAAGTAAAGTGGGGGAGGCACTAGGTAACACAAGTGGATTTTAAGGGTTTTCTATTTTGTCAGTCGGATCGGGTCCAACCGTTTTAAAATCCCACTACCCGTGACCCGACCGAGAAACTAAAATTTCCAGATAATAAGATCCGAACCCGACCGTTTAACCTGGTCGGACGGGTCGGATATGCAATTTTCGGGTCGGGTCGGATGGTCGGGTCACGGGCCAGATGAACAGCCCTAGGCTATATATAACATACAACCTTAGGTTATTCCCAGTGCCCCTCCAGGTACCTCCTCTCACTACAAGCCCCCCGGTTCCGTTCCCAGTTGCAGGCCCCCCGGTTTCACTCCCAATTGCATAACAAAAAGAAAACTTTTTCTAAAGTTTGCAATGTTTGTCCTTAAAAATACTCAAAATGTAGTACCTCTTAACCAATATCTAAGTTTTGGCCTTCAATTTAGATAATCAAAATTAACAATATTTTCACGGTAATCAAATTTAGTGGACTTCACATCTCATCAATCAAGTACATTATCGTTAGTTCATTACTCAAAAACTCTCTTTTTTCCCTTCTCTCTCTCTCTCGCTTTCGCGACAATGTTCTCAAAAAATTATATACATGTGAAATAATCTCAAAAAAAGAGAGATATACATGTGAAATAATCTCGAAGAAAAGTTATACAATTATCCGCTCAGTATCCTGTTGATCTGAATCGAAGATATTAGAGGGCTTGTTGAGGACCATTTACCACAAACAATATCTTCATCAAACGTCGATAGGTAGCAAAACAATTCATATTTTTAAGACGATCTTTGCGTCTTGATACCTCTAGATATTCAATTAATCAAGATAAGTTTTTTAATGAATGCTCTTCGTAATAAGACCTGTGAAATCTGTGGTTCAGATCGAGAGAATACCGAGTCCATAAGTGTATAACTTTTCTTCAAAATTCATTCAGATTATAGAGTCTTGAATTCCGAATAAAAAATTGAACGAATTAGATCAATTACTTAGAAATATTTGCTTGGGAATTTTTTCCGAGACCACTTGAACAATTATTTTAGAACTATTGAACAATTTGGATCGTTATGTGAAAACCCAAAATAGGCCCCACAGGACCATGGGTAGAGCCTACAAGCTTAAAAAATGAAGCACCCATTGAGTTGGCTCTAAAACGACGTCCTTTTAGAGGCGTTGCAGCTTGCAGCAATCTATGCTCGCTATAAGAACCCCGTGTCCGTTTACAATTAGGGGCAATAAACAGACCAAGTTGAGAGCTAGTTCAAAATTGGTTTGATACATAAATAAATTAAGTGTGCGTTTGGTAACGTTTTTGTTTTCTGTTTTTTGTTTTTGTTTTTCAGTTTTTTCCAAAACAAAAAACAAAAATGTGTTTGGTAATTTATTTATGTTTTGTGTTTATTAAAAACGTTTCCAAAATTTCTGAAAATTTTCAAAACAGAAAAAAGGTGATTTGCATTGTTTTCAAAACAAGTCCCTCCTCTCCTTTTCTTGTTTCTACTCAACCTCGATCTCCCGATCAGATCTATCCTTCTTCATCACTCCCCCTCGATCCCGTAACCTCGTCGTCGTCTCCTGTAACATCTCCATGGCCCACCTTCCTCTGTAACAAACCCAAGAAAACCGTCAAAAGAAAAAAGAAAAAACAAACAAGAAACAAATCTAACCAAATCAGATCGATGTTCAAATTGACACACAAATACAGATCTAAACAAGATACAGAACTTCGAGAACCTCTCAAACTGCTACTCCTCTGTTGCCGTCAAGATAAACCGCTGTTTGTTGAGGCCGTCATAGTCGAGATTCCGACTTAAAAGAACTTTCACAAATCTTTTCCATCACCTCCTCTGTTACTTTCTCTTCTTTTTCTGCTCTTTATCCCATCAACTTTTTGGTTTTTCACTCTCGGCAATGCCCACTCCAAAATCCAAAATGATGCTACCAAACATGTTTTGTGTTTTCAATTTTACTGTTTATAGAAATTTTATTTCCAAACTTGTTTTTTTGTTTTTGTTTTTGTTTTTATAAACAATAAACATGATTCTAGTTTTGGCTTTTTAAAAACAAAAAACAAAAAAACAAAAACGTTACCAAACGCTCCCTAAAAGCTTGAAGCTTTTTTAAGTTTTCAAATCAAGCTTAAGTAATACATAATGTATTTGTAAGATTGAAGAAATTTAGGGTATGTAAATCAGATAGGGATTAGGATAATGAAAGATTAGTTCAGGGGATTGAGTGATCATGATTTAGTGACTAATGAAAAATCAAGGCAAAAAGTCGAGATCACTTTCTCTAGAGTCTATATCACTCTCGAGATGTGGTAAAAAGGTCCCTCCCATGTAGGAGGAATGGCCAATTTATAGGCGACTTGACCTTGCATTTTGGGCCGAGTCAACTTCCCTCTTCACAAAATTTTAGTCAATATTATTATTCTAACTTGATGAAAAAAAAAGGTTTATATCTTACAATATATAAGACTTTATGTATGGAACATCAATCTTATTTAATAGATCTCAATTAGTTTTATTAAACAGTTTTTTTAATCTTAAAAAATATTATAAATTGAAAGATATAGACAATTGAAAAGAAAATCGAAAAAGTGAAAGTGGACTAAAATTTTGGGACCAATGGAGTAATAAATTATTCACACGCGTCACATGAGTCGTGCGCGAATATTCCTTCTGTGCTTGTTACGCTGAGGCCTTTGGACACCAGCGGTGGTCCCGCGGGTTCTTATGCAGCAATCCATTCTTCTTTAGACACCAAGCCACTAAATCTCTAGTAATCCGGAATGAGTGGCGAGGTCAAGGTCTGCCTCAGTCTTGTCGCTGCCCCTATCGGGCACGGCCAAAACTTGGCAGATATCCCTCAAAACACTTCTCCTGTTGCAAAATATAATATGTGTATATTTTTCAAATATTCTACAGATTTATAACACATTTTGGTCATAATTTGGGCAGAAAAAAACCGAGGCTCTTAAACACCTTTTACTAAATTGGGAGAATTTTTTGACAAACTTTTTTTTTTTCAAAAAATCTGCATTCTAACCATGTGGGCGAAAACAAAAGCAGGGGCCCTGTAGTGAGGTAACTCACAATCGGGTTGTAATGAGCTCCATCCAACCATCCATCTCGACACCGACGGGTCGGATTTAATTCAAACTCTAAATGATCCGAGTCGTTCATTGTTGGATTAAAATCCGAACGTTCATTAGAGAGATAGACGGTGGGATGGGCTCACTACAACCCTATAGTGAGCCCCTCACTATAGGGACCCCGTACCCTACAAAAAACAGATAATTTCCAAGATTAATTTCAAGAAAAAGACGAAATCTGAACGGTGAAGTGTTTCTTTTTCTTTCTTTAATTGGCATACGATTAAGGCTAAGTTCTCCAATGAATTTTATCAAAATTTGATAAAATCAACCCCCTGATTTTATCCATTCGTGAATACATGTGATAAAATTTGTGAATTTTTCCATTCAAAAATATAAAAAATCTAGAGATTTTATCAAATGTCTTCACGAATGGATAAATGATTTTATCAAAATCTTAAAAAAATCCATTGGAGAACAACCCCTTGAACAATACAATGAAATTCAGAGAATTTGTTTATAGTGAAAAGCTTAACTTTCTTCAATCAAAACCAGGGCATAAATAGCCAATGTACAAAATAAAGATCCTAAAAAATAGGAAAGGAAATATCTAATAAGGGAAGGGAAATATCTACAGAATAAATAAAAGAATCCTAGTCTATCTTGTACAGCTAATAATGGAGAGAATCAGTCAAGCAATCCTCGTGTGTGATTTCATAACACTCCCCCTCAAGTTGGTGCATAGATGTTGCCCATGCCCAACTTGTCGAGACAACTATTAAATGCTTGGCTTGATACTGCCTTGGTGAGCACATCAGCAAGCTAATCTTCAGATCGAACATGTGGTACTTCAATGAGCTTTGTTTCAAGTTTTTCCTTGATAAAGTGTCTATCGACCTCAACATGTTTAGTTAAATCATGTTGAACTGGATTATGAGCAATGTCATGTGTCGCCTTACTATCACAATATAATTTCATAAGACCGGTTTGTTCAATATGCAAGTCTTGCATTAGATTTCTGATCCACAGTAATTCGCAAACTCCTTTAGCCATTCCCCGGTTATCGACCTCAGCACTGGATCGAGCTACTACCTCTTGTTTCTTACTTCACCAAGTAACTAAATTTCCACTTACAAATGTGAAATAACCAGATGTAGAGCGTCTATCATCAATTGACCCAACCCAATCAGCATCGGTATAACCTTCAATATCCAAATTGCCTCCTTTGTAAACATAATCCCCTTTCCAGGAGATGACTTTAAGTAGCGCAAAATACGAGTGATGGCATTCCTATCTTCTTCACTCGGAGAATGCATAAATTGACTAACGACAATTAGTGCATAAGCCAAATCAGGCTGAGTATGAGCAAGATACATTAACCTCCCCACTAGTCTCTGATAGCGCTCCTTGTCAACAGGAACTTGACTTGGATACGTACCTAGTTTCAGATTTTCTTCCATAGGAGTGCTAACGGGACTGCAGGCTGATATACCAGTTTCATTCAACAAATCTAAGGCATATTTCCGTTGAGACAAGAAAATTCCCTTTTGTGATCTTAACACTTCAATTCCTAGGAAGTACTTCAACGGACCAAGATCCTTCATTTCAAACTCACGAGAGAGATGATCCTACAATGCCTTCCTTTCCTCCAGATCATTTCCAGTCACTATCATATCATCAACGTACACAATAAGAACAGTAATCTTCTCTTTATTATGCTTCAAGAAGAGAGTATGGTCCAAGTTACTTTGCTTGTATCCAAATGCTTTCATAGAACTCGTGAACCTTCCAAACCATGCTCTCGGGGATTGCTTCAAAACCATAAAGAGACTTCTTCAATTTGCAAACCTGTTTGCTTCCTTCCATCTGCATATTACATGCGGGGGCAATTCCATATATACTTCTTCTTGGAGATCTCCATGCAGAAATGCATTCTTCACATCAAACTGGTGCAACGACCAGTCAAGATTCACAGCCAGAGATAGCAAAATACGAATAGTATTAATTTTGGCCACTTGTGCGAATGTCTCCATATAATCAATTCTCTAAGTTTGAGTATACCCTTTGGCAACAAGTCTGGCTTTGTATCGTTCAATTCTTCCATCAGCTTTGTATTTAATGGTGAAAACCCACTTTCATCTGACAGGTTTCTTTCCTTCAGGTAAATAAAAAACCTCCCATGTTGAGTTCTTTTGGAGGGATTTCATCACTTCGTTCATTGCTTCCTTCCACCTGGAATCTCTCGAAGCCGCCTACACACTCTTAGGAATAGATACAGCAGATAATTGATTCGCAAATGATTCACATTCCTTTAACAGTCGATGGTAAGACACAAAATTACTCATGGGATACCTAGGTTTGGAATCAAGAACACATTCATAATTTTTCTAGGTATTCCTCTATTGACTTGATTGGGCAGAACTTTAAGATGGGGTTCAGAATTTACGTGAAATTCGGGAATGGAATTTACCTGAGATTCGGGAATGGAATCGACCTGAGAGAGCAATTGGTTAAATGGTACAGACTGACAGGGGGAAGCCGGCAAGTTCCCTTGTGGTGACAGTATTAATTGTTCCTCTTCCATCTGATCCAGATTATTCTCATCTTCCAAGATAAGACCATTCGCCTTATCTGGACCTTCTCCACTGTCATCATCACCATCTTTACCCTTTAAAGTCTCCAAAAAATGCTCCAAAGTCTGCAATTCATTTCTACTCTCCCCCTGAAATGGAGACTCGGAGCAGGGTAATACATTTCATCCTCATGAAAAACAACATCAAGAGTAACATATTCCTTTCGAGAAGGAGGGTGGTAACACCTATAGCCTTTCTGTTGTAAGGCATAGCCGACAAATACACAGCGGAGAGCCCAAGGTTCCAACTTATGTCTCGAAGGTTTGGGAAGGTGCACAAAGGCGACACACCCAAACACTTTTGGTGGCAGATTTGGCACAGTAGGAGCACTTATAGCCTGATGAAGCGCGTTAAAAGAAGTCTCAAATTGCAATGAACTGGAAGGTACACGATTGATAAGGTAGGCTGCAGCGATGATGGGATCGCCCCAGTAATTGATGGGCATGTAAGCCCCAAATAAGCAAGCACGTACAACTTCAAGAAGATGACGGTTCTTGCACTCAGCAACCCCATTTTGCTGAGGGGAATCGGTGCAAGTTGTCTGATTAACAAGGCCATGTAAATTCAGATAATTTTCCAAGATCTGATTAACAAATTCTTCACCATTATCACTGCGGAGAACCTGGATTAAAGATCGATACTGAGTGGCTATCATCTTGTGAAATTTCTAAAACAAAGAACTAACTTCATTTTTTGATTTCATCAAACAGACCCAAGTCATACGAGTATGATCATCAATAAACGAAACAAACTAACGTGCAAAATTTCGAGAAGAAATCTTTGTTGGACCCCATACATCAGAGTGAATAACCATACACGGAACTGGACTATTATTCATTCTTATTGGAAATGAAACACGATGGCTTTTAGCCAGTTCACAAATGTCACACTTAAATTCTGAAGCAGTCAAATGCGAAAACAACTTGGGAAATAATTTCTTTAAATATCCAAAAGAAGCATGTCCTAAGCGCCTATGCCATAACCAAATTTCTGAATTCTGAGATTTCTTAGAGCCTTCAACAAAGAAAACTTCAGCCAACTGATTTTAACTTTCCAAGGTCAAATCAAGATGATAGAGCTTCCCCCTTCTAGTACCATAACCAATTGTCCTCCGAGTCCGGATGTCCTTAAAAACACAAGAGTTAGGACAAAAAATCACAATACATTGCAAAGCGCAGGTTATTTGAGCAACAGACAACAAGTTATAGTTGAGGGAAGGTACGACCAAAACACAATTCAAATTCAAAGCTTTTGTGAGAGAAATTGAACATTCTCCAATCACAGGAGATGGAGTACCATTGGCTGTGGATACTATTTGTTGTTCAAATGGTTTCATAGAGTGAACATTGTTAACGTCAAAGGTCATGTGATCTGTAACACCAGAATCAATTATCCATGTACTATTACTATTAGGTGCAAAAGTATGTAGAGTCATACCAAGGTTACCTGATGTAGCAATCAAAGATGAGGCTTCTTTAGGAGTGTTGTTGGAAGGCTCAATTACAGCAACAGAGGCATGGTGATTTGACTTTGAATTCCGTTTGCTTCGCGCCTTGGCAGGATCCCACCATTCTGGATACCCAATAAGCTCATAGCATCATGTAGTATGTCCAGTTTCACCACAATGAGTACACAAACGCTCTGGTCGTGCAGCCCCTATTTCATAGCTGCGATTCTGTGATTCAGATGACCGAGTTTGGTCAGTAGTATGATTTGGGAGTCCCGATGCTTGTTCTTGTTTCGAATTGGTTTGCCATGTTGAGACTTGGACCGTCGAGCCAGCATGGCAGATTACTCCAATTGATCGAATTCTCCATTCAACGTCGTTCTGCGATTAGCATCACGACGCACATATGCATAGGTTCTTCAAACTCCAAAGCGGGATCCTTCCTGAGATTCTCACCTCGGAGTTGTTCAAATTCTGCATCGAGCCCATTTAGGAAGATATGCACACGCAATCACTCAACCGATTTTCGATATGCAATAACATCATCGTGATCTTTCATTACAATCTTATCACGATGATCCAGCTCTTGGAAAATTTCTATGAGATCACCATAATAGATTGAGAGAAAGCGACCATCCTGCTTGGTGGAAAAAGCGCGCTGATTCAATGCAAATATTTGTGATTCATCCGATCCATCATAGAAGCTTTGGCAAGAGCATTCTAGATTTCACGTGCGGCGCGCAAGCGGAGATAGCGCTTCATAATCTCTGGTGAAGAGATAGCGACCATCTCTTCATCTTTTGATTTTCTGCATACCACTTCGCATAAGAAGCATCGGTTTCCTCCAGCTGGGTGATGCTCAAGCTTCTCATGATCAGCAATCTGCATCTCCAAGATTTGGGACCATACATCGTAGTTGGATTCAGTAAGGGTGATGCTGGCTTTGAAACCAAAGTTTCCTGGTTGAATACGTGTAATTGGGTAGATGATTCAAGTTTTGATGATTCAAATTTTTTAGTGGTCATGGTTGTGATGAATAGATAAGGATTCAAATGATGGTGATACAAGAGATATTTTACGGGTGATATGAGTTAGGCTCTGATACCATGAACAATACAATGGAATTCAGAGAATTTGTTTATGGTGAAAAACTTAACTCTCTTCAATCAAAACCAGGGCATAAATAGCCAATGTACAGAATAAAGATCCTAAAAAATAGGAAAGGAAATATCTAATAAGGGAAGGGAAATATCTATAGAATAAATAAAAGAATCCTAGTCTATCTTGTACAGCTAATAATGGAGAGAAATCAGCCAAGCAATCCTCGTGTGTGATTTCGTAACACTCCCCCTCAAGTTGGTGCATAGATGTTGTTCATGCCAAACTTGTCGAGACAACTATTAAATGGCCTGATACTGCCATGGTGAGCACATCAGCAAGTTGATCTTCAGATCGAACATGTGGTACTTCAATGAGCTTTGCTTCAAGTTTTTCCTTGATAAAGTGCCTATCGACCTCAACATGTTTAGTTCGATCATGTTGAACTGGATTATGAGCAATGTCACGTGACGCCTTCATAGGACCGGTTTGTTCAATATGCAAGTCTTGCATTAGATTTCTGATCCACAGTAATTCGCATGCTCCTTTAGCCATTCCCCGGTATTCGGCCTCAGCACTGGATCGAGCTACTACCTCTTGTTTCTTACTTCGCCAAGTAACTAAATTTCCACCTACAAATGTGAAATAACTAGATTTAGAGCGTCTATCGTCAATTGACCCAGCCCAATCAGCATCGATATAACCTTCACTATCTAAGTTGCCTCCTTTTGTAAACATAATCCCCTTTCCAGGAGATGACTTTAAGTAGCGCAAAATACAAGTGACGGCATTCATATGTTCTTCACTTGGAGAATGCATAAATTGACTAACGACACTTAGTGCATAAGCCAAATCAGGCCGAGTATGAGCAAGATACATTAACCTCCCCCTAGTCTTTGATAGCGCTCCTTGTCAGCAGGAACTTGACTTGGATACGTACCTAGTTTCAGATTTTCTTCCATAGGAGTGCTAATGGGACTGCAGGCTAACATACCAATTTCATTCAACAAATCTAAGGCATATTTCCGTTGAGACAAGAAAATCCCCTTATGTGATCTTAACACTTCAATTCCAAGGAAGTACTTCAACAGACCAAGATCCTTCATTTCAAACTCACGGGAGAGATGATCCTGCAATGCCTTCCTTTCCTCCAGATCATTTCCAGTCACTATCATATCATCAACGTACACAATAAGAACAGTAATCTTCTCTTTATTATGTTTCAAGAAGAGAGTATGGTCCAAGTTACTTTGCTTGTATCCAAATGCTTTCATAGAACTCGTGAACCTTCCAAACCATGCTCTCGGGGATTGCTTCAAACCATAAAGAGACTTCTTCAATTTGCAAACCTGTTTGCTTCCTTCCATCTGCATAATACATGCGGGGGGCAATTCCATTTATACTTCTTCTTGGAGATCTCCATGCAGAAATGCATTCTTCACATCAAACTGGTGCAACGACCAGTCAAGATTCACAGCCAGAGATAGAAAAATACGAATAGTATTAATTTTGGCCATTGGTGCGAATGTCTCCGTATAATCAATTCTGTAAGTTTGAGTATACCCTTTGGCAAAGCGGGATCCTTCCTGAGAATCTCACCTCAGAGTTGTTCAAATTTTACATGGAGCCCATTTAGGAAGATATGCACACACAATCGCTCAACTGATTTTTCGATATGCAATAACATCATCCGGATCTTTCGTTACAATCTTATCACGATGATCCAGCTCTTGGAAAATTTTTAAGAGATCACCATAATAGATTGAGAGAGAGCGACCATCCTGCTTGGTGGAAACAGCGCGCTGATTCAATGCAAATCTTTGTGATTCATCCGATCCATCATCGAAAGCTTTGGCAAGAGCGGAGATAGCACTTCATAATCTCTGGTGACATAGACGTCAATAACCATCTCTTCACCTTTTGATTTTCTGCATACCACTTCGCATAAGAAGCATCGGTTTCCTCCGGCTGGGAAGTTTGACCGATAATATACTCAAGCTTCTCATGTTCAACAATCTGCATCTCCAAGATTTGGGACCATACATCGTAGTTGGATTCGGTAAGGGTGATGCCGGCTTTGAAACTAGAGTTTCCTGGTTAAATATGTATAACTAGGGTAGATGATTCAATTTTTTCAGTGGTCATGGTTGTGATGAATAGATAAGGATTCAAATGATGGTGATATAAGAGATATTTTACGGGTGATATGAGTTAGGCTCTGATACCATGAACAATACAATGGAATTATCAATATGCATTTATCAACATCCGATAAACATCAACTTCGGCAACGTTATTGTTTTTAATGTGTTCTATAAGTAAATATTTCCAATCATTAAAATGAAATGATGACTTCTCATATGCTAATTTAGCAAATCGATTTAGTTATAAAAGTTGGAGTGTGCATAGACTTCCGCCCTTTAAAGATTCCGTAGATCCAACAGTCAGTTAGGATCGAGTAATTTGGTGGAAAAAAAAATTAAAGTTTCTCTCTAAATCACTCATTTAATTTGAATAATATGGTGAGAAATGGAGAGATTGGCCTCTTCTCTTTTTCATCAAAATTGGTGAAAGTCTAGGCTCCTCTTTTCTTTTTTTCTCATTTTCTCTCCATCTAATGGGGATGTAAGTGCCACTCAATCTGTCAATCCAAATAGAATAACGGACTCAAGCCCCTTCCCCTCTCAAGCCCATTTGCTTACAATAAAATAGGCTCCTCGTATGGGCTGCCAAATGCCAATAGATTAAATGATTTTATTATCTATTGTCCTACACGTATGCACATAGGAGAATCTTAGGAGTGCACATTTATCGGGTCGGGCTGGAAGCAGTTCGGATTTTTAATATATATATGGTAACGGAATTTCGCATGTAATCAAGTAGGGGTGCTCACGGTCCGGATTGGCATGAATCCAATCCTAATTCGCGAGTCACGGTTTTTTGAAAATAAAATCCGTGTCCGATCCAAAAGTCTCACGGTTCGGTTCCAATCCGATCCGCGCGTCACGGATCGGTTCCGAATTTGTCCACGGATTTTCAACTTATTTTAAAAAAAATTCATCAACACATTCAAAAACCCAAACTCAACATTGACACAAACACTACAGAAAAAGAGCAATCACAGGAAAGAAATAATGAATGCTTATTAAACATT
Source organism: Vaccinium myrtillus (assembly GCA_016920895.1). Classification (NCBI taxonomy): domain Eukaryota; kingdom Viridiplantae; phylum Streptophyta; class Magnoliopsida; order Ericales; family Ericaceae; genus Vaccinium; species Vaccinium myrtillus. The sequence continues at coordinate 10,516,729 of CM029277.1, forward strand.
TCAACAAACTAATTAAACAAATCTAAACTTAAATATTGCGGAACCAAAATAGATAGCCAAAAAACAAAACCCCAAATTCATTTTGGAATTCCAAACCCAGTAGGCTATAAATATGAGTCTGAGCATTGTAAAGCGTAAACATCAAACTTGTTAAACATGCCAATAAACACATCTAAATAGACAGTCACAAGCACAAAACCGGGATATCATTTTCGAATTCCAAACAAAGTAGACTACAAAAGTGGTAAAATTATTTATCTATACATATATATTTATTTTTTTGAAAAAATTATATATAATAAAAATCTCACGGTCCGGATCGGTTAATCCACGGTTTCAACATCAAAATCCGTATCCGGACCACGAGTTACGGTTTTTTATTTTTTGAATCCATGTCCGAACCATTAATCCACGGTTAAAATCCAACACGTGCGGATCGGTTCGGTCCGGACCGGATTCACGGTTCACCGGTTTTTTTGAGCAGCCCTATAATCAAGCTCATCCAATAAATAAATAATTTTACTTTATATTCTCAAGTTATATTCCAATCACTTTTTATTTTCGAAGCATGGCCTCTTAATTTTAGCAAATCTCTTATAGAAAAAAAAAATGCAGATTTCAAATTATCCTCATGTCTTGCTACATTTTTATTTTTTTTTACCGAAAAAGATTCTAGAAACTAAAGTAACATTCATAGATATTTTTGGTTTTACTATTTTTCATTACTAGCCACCAATTTAAAAATATATATACATAATGCGTTTCGTGGGCCGGGCCGGGCAGATATAGGTTTAAAATTGTAAACCCAAGTCCAACATATTTATTTTACATGCATAAAAATTCAATCCAACCCAATCCCGTGGACTTAAATGTTGATGCCACACCCTTATAAAAAAACGGATTGCATTGGGTGAGCCGGTGTGCAGTAGTAAATAGACCCATACATTCGAGAAAAGGCCTTGTACTAGAAAGTTTCTTTTGTAAATTTAGTAGCGGCTGTGGCTCTAATTAGTACTCCCTCCGTCCCATATTTGTTGTCCGTTTACGGGTATGCATGTCATTTTTCAATTGCTTATATCTTTCAATCTATAATGTTTTTTTACAATTTTGAAAATTTTGTTTAATAGTACTCATCGAGAACTATAAAACGAGATACATATTGAATATATATAACATTATACATTTGAACATGTAACTATTTTTTTGAGGTCTAGTGAATAGTGCTAGTAGACAACAAATATGGGACGGAGGGAGTAATTACTGAAACAAAAGTTTCTAAGTAGAAAGGGTGGGGGGTCACTACAGGTATAGTGAGCATCTCAGCCGTCCATTTCGATAATCAATGGTTCAGATATTGTTTTATTTTTTTGCCGGTAAGAGTACATTTTGAACAGTAAGAGTGTTTAGCGAATCTGATTGTGGATATCAACGGTCCATATTACTTACTAAACCATGTAGTCAGGCCCCCCATTCCACGTAAGTACCGAAAGAAACTTACAAAAGGTTTGATCACTTGAAATATAGTTTCAGGTATTTTTAGGATTGACCAGTTTTGGGAATTCATTTGTATTTTTAGTAATTCGTCTCTGTTGTGCACCACTATTACTAATCATATCCAAATTCAAATTTGGACCATAGATTCTAGATAGAAAAATAGCCTACATACCACTGAAGATCATTACGAAGACGAAACAGAAAGATGAAGATACACTGCTACTAAAACAAAACAAAACACTCATTTACGTACAGAGCAATTTAACAGGATCCCTCATTCGATTTCACGACAATTAGGGTCCAAAGCGGTCCCTGTTTTGATGCTCCGATCTGTTATGTATCTCAAGTTTACAAAGCCCTACCGGGAATATCGATCCATTGCAACTGCAACTCCACCTCACCGCATTCTACATTTTGCAATCTGAGAACCATGTTTTGCACTACCTGTCCATCGTCCCACACAATGCAGCTCTCTTCAGATAAGCAGTTTTGGCGATTTGGTTTTACTCTTGTGATTATGGTACCATTAGGGATTCCCTCCAACCTCATTTTTACAGCTTCGATCAGCGTTTTGATGTCGAACTCTGCGTCTCCCATTTTGTCGTCAAATGTGAATGTATCCTTATCGTACACCGTCTGCAATTAACAAAGAATGGAATTAGGAGGGAACGATACTACATGGAATTCCACCAATTTTGTCCAAGATTGTCATAGTTAACTCAAGTTCGATTCTCCTTGCCAACAAACTCTTAGGGCCACTGAGGGTTATGCCTAATCGTTATCTCTAGAGCTCCGGAATTAGTCGAGATGCGCATAAGCTGATCCAGACATTCGGTTCTCAAAAAAGCTTAACAGCCATAGCGATTTGGTTTTTGAATTTTTTGTTTCTATACAATACAATACTAGAGGTTTTTTTCCTCTTGCAGGGCGACCGCCACTACTTGCACCCCGGCTCTCCATCCCTGCTCTGTAGTGTCTCTGTTCAACATCACTATGACAGTAATAGTACTAAACATTCTTGCAAGTCGAGTGTAGGGTTGGGCATTTCATCTGCCCCGTCCGAATCCGATCCGATCCCAGATCCGAACGGATCGGCAATATGGAGATCTGTTTGGAGATTGGACAGGATATGGGGATTTTTTTTGAAAATGTTTGGGGATTGGATAGGGGGTGGAGATAGGTATGTCCCCGCCCCGAATCCGCTCCGAATCCGTTCCCCGCTCCGTCCCCGCCCCGCTCCGCCCCGTCCCCGATCTGCCCCGTCCCCGAATCCCCGAAATATAGGGGTCTATTTATGAATTATGAAACTTTGGGGTCTCACTGAATTTTCTTTAAATATATGGCTTTAGCAAGTGGAATGAGTTTTAGCGTGACATGTATTTCCCAATCATTAGAAACATGTTTTTCTAATGATTTTTGGTTTTTTTCTTCGCTTAGGTATATATTTTCCTGTGGCTGGAACCTAATTAATTCCATCAAGTAAAAGCCAAATTGAAACAAGTCAAAGTACATATCAATAGATGTGGCCCATTTAGTTTCCATCTTCGCGAACATCTCATTTTAAAAAATTTGGAGGGTTTTGTGAATGTAAACATAATGGAAAACATGGTCTTCTAATGATGTTTTCCAACTGGTGGGAGTTCGGAATTCACAATGTTATATGTTGGGCTGCCTGTTATTTTGTTCGGAATTCACACTTGATTTTAGGGAAAATGATTTGTAATTGGGCTTCTATAACTATTTACTTGTTACTCTAGGGAAAATGATTGGATCCCCGAAATCCCCGTGGGGATCCCCGTTCCCCGTTTGGAGCGGGGATGGAGGATAAAAATAAATCCCCGTTGGAGATTGGATAGGGGATGGATATGAGTAAGGGGTTTGGGGATTGGGGATGGAGATAGTAGTCTCCGGCCCCGATCCGTCCCCATGCCCATCCCTAGTCGAGTGGTAGCCCAGACCATGTATTCTTATGCATTTGACCGGGATTCCTTACTAGTAGCTAAATACTGTAATACACAAGTATTAAGTAAAACACTTACAAGCTTGATTGGGGTATTTGGATCTGCAATAGAAAGTGTCAAATCTTCTTCCCACTCTGGATTCACATTTTTCTTCACTACACGAGTCTTCAGCTTCTGCTTCACACCAAACACCACAATCAACATGAGCGCAAATAAATCAGTTTTACCCAAATGAATTGGAGGTTAGCTTATCTTAGATCTCAATCAATTAGGACAGAAAATGCACTGAAAAGGATCGAGATCTAGAGAGAGAGAGAGAGAGGCTTAGATGACCTGTTTGCCCAATCGGACAACAACGTAAGGATCACTGCTTCGCAAATGGACATCTCTAATGGCAAGATTTACGCCTCTGTGAATTCGGATTCTGAGCAGACCCAACATGTTCTCCATTGATGAATCAGACATTTCTCTGAGCTCTCTGAAAAAAAAAAATTTCTGATAATTTAATTCGACTGGTTGGGTGGTTAGTTGGTGAGTGAGGGATTTATTTGCTGATTCTTGCGTTGGTAAAGTAGATTAGAGAACGTGTGTTCGATTTTATTGGGTTCAAGTAGGAATCTGCAGTGGTGGAGCCTTTTATAAAGCCGTTCGCAACCTCGGAGTATCAGTTGGTATTTTAATTTGGCCTCTTTTTTCTTTGACAAGAAAAACCCACGCGGCTTTTTTTTCCGCTTTTCTCTAGAAGAATCGATGGGCCGGATTCGTCAACGGTTATTCGGGTTATCGGGTCTGCACTTTCGTCCAAGTATGTTCAATACCTTTGGCAGGTGCAAGATAACCTTTCCCAAACTCTTTGTGCCTCCGTGCCGAGGAAATTTGGACCATAAGATTGTATGTTTTTGTATTTTTAATTTCCAAATGATGCAATGGTCAAAAATCTCTCGGCATAGAGGCACAGATGGAAATCCGAAATAGAGGATCTCCGGCCACTTTGGCAACTGTGTAAAGTATTTTGGGAAAATTTTTGGATGCTGAGCAAGCATTCCAGATTTCTCTCCTCGCTCTCTCCTCTTTCTTTTTTTAAAATTTGGATGGTCCAACACTTTTTAAACAGCAGAGATGAGCGCTGGGTACAGTCACGTGGTATCCACCAGGGACGAAAAAATTTCTCACAGTATTTGTGTGGATCTCAAGCACTGGATGCAAACAATCTGCGCCAATATGGTGATTGAAGGATGTAATATAAGGAACACAAAATATATTTTGGGTTTAAAGTATCTTTTATTTTTAGAAATCTCCAAAAAAAAAAAAGAGGTGAATGTTTTGAAAGGGTTATATATCGACAACTTATTGAGTAGAATAAATTGAAATGGATATAATCCATAATTTCACAGAAATCATTTATGATGGAGTGGAATCTTTTTAGTATATAATGGAGAAGAAACCGCATGGTTTTAATTTGAATTTTGCTAACCCGCAGTCTACTTTTCAACTGCAGAAAATAATCTTTGTCGTCGCAGTCGCCTAAAAGTACTTTTATAGTCTGAATTTTATACAATCACAAACCTAGAGCATTGATTTTCAAGATAGACAATCGAGATGCGACTTCTTTCTGATATCTGGCCCATATAAGTTTAGACCGCAAAAAAGTCGAATGCCTTAAAATGCTTGATTTCTTCGAAAGTTAAAGAAAAATGTATTTCTGTTTTTTATAAATGAACCCTCACAAATGATCAAAAATAATTTTGAACACAAAGAATAAGGGACAATATCAAATTTCTAATTTGATTTTCTTATAATTGAGAAAAATTCAGTTTTCCTATGCAGAATAAACATGAGATGGCGGAGTACAAGAGAGTTGACCAAGACTGAAGTCTCGTCTGACGCGCTGGATAACGTTTGGGTGGACTTTTTGTCCCTTCTCGAATTTTTCCACTTTTCTTTGATGCTTCATAGGAATGTGGAATATTATTATTTTAGTCGCCACAGGTATTTGATAGAGCGAAAAACAGACGGGTATGGGTCGAGCCTATCCGACCGTTCATCTCGGTAATGAACGGTTTGATTTTATTTCAAATAATAAACGACTCAAATCATTTGGAGATTGGATTAAATCCGAGCCATTGATGCCAAGATGGACGGCTGGATAAAACTCACTACAACCCTCTAGTGAGTCACCTCACTGCAGCCCCCGATTTCAAAACAGAAACAACAAGGAAAATCAACTAAGGAGTACTAAAGTTTCTGGAAAAACTGTTTCTAAGTCATTTTTTAATCGAATATTTCAAAACAATTCAACACTCGTAGAATTAAGACTAAGACTTTTATGGTATCTGATTAACAATGCTGCAGAAAATCTACACGGCAAAAAGAATGAGCTAAATAGAAAGTTGAATCTGGAATATAGTGAATAAGGCTTTTATAGACTTTTATGGTATCTGTATTGCCAATTGGATCCTCTTCAATTTTGAATCCAGATAACTCGAAGGCTCCGTTTGCTGCAAGTTGTAATATAGTAATTTATTCTGTTTATTTGCTTGAAAAGCTAATGAATTTTGTTAAAAACTATGAATAATAACTTATTTGACTCAAAAAATTAGATTATTTTACGCTCAAATTTGAAGTTTTTTGCTTTTTTTTAAAAAAATTGTTAGAACACGAATGGAAAAAAGAATCATATAGTGAATAAGTTATTCTAACTTGAATTTAAAGGGCAATTTTAGTTTATAAAAACTAGGGCTACACATAAAATCCGGTGAACCGTGGAACAGCTTCGAACCGATCAATACGTTTTGGATTGAAACTATGAATTAATGGTCTGGACATAGATTAAAAAATTAGAAGACAATGATTCGTGGTTCGGACCACGGATTTTCATTTTAAAACCGTAGATTAACTGAACTAGACTGTGAGATATATTCATTACATATAATTTTACCACTTTTACAAAATATTTTTAAGTAGCATTTTACGTTAATGTGATATAGTGTATATCCAAGACTTAGGGGGTAAAGTGTGATTCTTGGCAAAATTTTATAAAAATGGGTTATAACTTATACGTATACTACACACTTGAAAATGACTACAGTGAATAATATTTTAAACTAATCCCATAATGTGATACTAGCAGAAAACCCGTGCTATGCACGGGACAAATTCAGGTACACACAAATAGTTTAAATTGTCGAAATGCATAAATCATTCAACACCTCTACCAAACAAAAATGCAATTTAACAAAATATATCTAAAAAATAACCTCAATGCTCATCTAGTATTACTCGGCACTTCTAATTGAATGGACAATATCTTGTCCTATATAGAGGACGGACATCGTAATTAAATTAATTAAATAATTGAGACAACATGTGAGTTATCTTGCTGTAGTGAGCAACTTGGTTGAGAGAATAACATTCTTGTTATATTTTTTTTTTAAAAGTGATGAATCTAGACTTCTTCGATATTTCGATACAACTGAGAGAAGCATGATTATTATAAGTGAAAGATAACTCCTAACTATGCACCTCTTAAAAGTCATTTCAATAACTGGAAGCGGATATCTCTTATTGTTTTTGAAAGTTGAATCTACTACTGCGCAGTCTGGAAAATTCTACGTATGGTTCTTGTTTCCTCTTCACCTATATTTTTATGGTAGTTTCAAGTCAATCAACATGTACTTAACCCTAGTCTAGTAAGGAGTGAATTTCACTTTCACCGTCCTAGTAATTGTTCAGGATATAGCAGTAAAAGTAATAGGGGATCAAATCAATCTGTGTGGTACCATCTCCGATATCCCAATTTTTTCCGAAAAATTTGCATCTAATCCAACCCAATCTCTTTAGAACAATTCACCATCAAAACCTTCCCGTGTCGTTCAAACTAAAATCATGATAACACCTCAATATTTAGACTACAATAATGGAAAACAGTACCAATAATTAATATTATTATTATGTTTTACCTCTAGCGTACCACCAATTGTATGTAACCAAGGCAAGTATAGTGCGACTTTCGAAACCTTTTCGAATAGTATGCTTCTCTAGGAATTAGTTTTTGATTTTGGCCAACGTTGGTAGATAGTGATTTATGTATAAAAGTTGAATTTTGAATTTTGAATTTCGAATTTCAATAAAGGATAGTTTTGACTTGCTTAAATATGGATATGTGTATAATTGAAGTTTAAGCTCTCTAGGTAGAATAATATCCAAATTGTTAGGATACGATGAAAATTTGATTGGAAAGATCCTTTTATAGAAAATGTAGAGTCATAATCCTCTTTTATTAACTATTTTTTTTTTTTACTCTCTTAAAATTATTAGAAATAAGAAAACTTAGCATTCTCACTAAACATTACCCGTTTGTTTCATATATCGTATAGATATTTAAAACTTTTATGGTAACACATAATGGAATCATATAGATGAGAGAGGCAGGGAATCTCATTTTTTTGAGAAAAAGAAAAAATAAAATTTTGTTTCCATTTGAAATTGGGAATATTTACTAATTATGGAATCAGTTTTAGGTTGTACTCACCAATAGTTTTAACTTATAATTAGTGTGATATTCAAATTGCAAATGGTAATTGCCATCTTAGATTTCCTTTTATAATTTTGTTTTGACGTGTAAACCTTTTAAATCAAACAATAAAAGTAAGCAAGAGTCATATTCATAAAGTTAAAAAAAAAAAAAAAACTAATGCCACATGTCGCGTCATTCTGCTATACTATATAAGATAGTGTATATCCATATTGGTATCTTATCTTATCTTATATATTATTGCAGGATGACTTTTCGTGAGCAGGAACATGGATGTGACAAGTGTCCTCTATACTTTACACCTTGAATTTTATTTTATGAAATCTAAGAAAAATTCGTAATGGTATTATTTTCTAAACGGAAAGGTTTTCCCTGGAATTGTTACATTCTCTAATACCAATACAACCATGAGAAAGAAAGTTTTAGTATATTTTTCCATTCCAATCTTGCATACCAGCATAACAAAGAAAACAAATATTTTAAATGTCTGACTTATATGGAATCAATGGAGCAATATAAAATTTAATTGAGTTTACATTTATAGTTACGGAATGATTTATTTACAAAATCAACAAGGAATGATTTTTTCATATTCTCTTTCATACATAAACCCTAAAAGTTTTTATATAGAATTTTATTATCACACCTACTCTCTGTAAGTTGGGAACAAGAAAATATGCAGCTCACGTTTCTTGCTCCGGATGAAGGTTAAACTTATATCCTGATAGTTTAATATTTTTGTTACTTCATTTTTGTCGTTAAACTTATATCCTGGTACTGGTACCGCACCCACCAAAATGTCACAACCCACTTTCTAGTCCTTGAGGTACTGGTACCAATTAATCTGGTACCGGTACCATAGAAGCCAAGCCAAAAGTGAACTTACCAGACGAGCTCCGTAATATATACCATTCAACCTCTCTAAATTGGCCAATGTAGGACAATGTCAAAAACACTACAAATAGACTTTCTCAAAGGCACAAGGAATATTTTGATAAAAAAAACCCCCAAATAAAAACCCATTTATTTTGATAAAATCCAACACCTTCAAACTTTGTAGACCCATCTAAGACCAACAACTATGATTCTAAAATCGTTCATCTCCTAGAACTCGCATACAGGAACGTTTATGCGTCAAATCACTTTTGTTTGAATATGGATAGGCACATGAACATGGGGTTGTATGGTAAAGGTCGATCTTGAGTGAGCTTTTGGAGGTAATAAGTAAAGAGAGAGATAGAGAAATTAGAGTAATAAGTAGCTAGAAAACTTATCGGAAACCATAACGATTTTGAGTGAGGTTTTGGTGGAATAAGCGAAGAGAGAGAAAGAGATGAGATTAACAAGTAGAGATAAAACTTATTACAAAACGTGGAGAGAGAGAGAGAGAACATAATGTATTCTCAGTTGAAATTATTGTTTTTGTTTGTTTTACAGAACATAATGTATTCTGTTCACATATCTAACCGATTTTCATATCGAACTGATGTTGTATCAAAACATGTTTCATTTATATATTCTATAAGATGGCCTCCAATGGAATCAGACGCCATGTGGTTGGAGGGGTAGTTCGTGATGACACTGGAAATTGGATTATGGATTTTTCTTGCAGAACTAGGAATGTGGATGCTTTGAGGGCTAAACTCTAGGATATTTAGAGAGGTCTCAAACTTGTGTGGGATATGGATACATGTCACGCTGTGTAGGAAACTGGAAACTGATTCCCAACAGGATTACAACCTGATCATGTTGATCAATGAGCAACTTAAAATGGGATGAACTTGTGACTTAAACTTTGGTTGGAGAAAGGATCTGCACATAATCTAGCTAGATGGGTCTTCAGGTAGATCAAGGGACTGGAGTAATGGTTTGATCAAGCGCCATCAGAAGTGCTGGATGATTTGCACAACAACTGTGATGGTCTTGGAGTTCATCGAGCTACGCTGCATCAAGTGTATTTTTTTTCCTTAGGCCTGGCCCCTCTTGTGTACCAACAAAAATAATTACATACATGCATACATACATAAATATATACACATATACATAGGGGCGGTTCCGCCAACACAAACTTTAACACAAATTTTGACACAATGATATTCGGAGCCCCATGCTAACAATCAAAGCCGTACAATTTGTTTAAAACGTTTTTGTAAGAGTTCTTTTAAAAAATAAACTAATTTGGATATCGATAAATGCTTTATCGGTTCATTTAGTTTTATGCTGTAAAATTTGACAGCAATCAATTGAATGAACCAATCAAGCCCTTACTGATATCCAAGTGAGTTAATTTTTTATGAAAACTCTTAAAATCATGTTTTAAATAAATTGAACGGCCCCGATCATTGCGTGGGGCTCACAAAAAAAAACTTGTATCAAAATTAGTGTTAAAGTTTGTGTTAGCGGAACCGAATATAAAGCTCGGTTAGTACTCGTTGAAAGGAAAAGAAAAGAAAGGAAAATGAAGGAGAGGGAAATTGTGAAGAAAGTGATTCATTTCTCTTGTTTGGTTGTACAAAGAAGAAAGAAAATTAATGGAAAAAGAATTTTCATGTTCCATTTCATGTTTTCTTTTCATGTTCCACACTTTCCCCATTTTCTTATCCCATTTCCTTCACCTTTCCAGACTTTTCCCTTACATAATTTCTTCTAATTTCTTTCTTTTCTCCTTATCCTCGCAACCAAACAACTAAGGGGAAAAATTTGTTATTTTCCTTCCCAAACAGAGCGTAAGATTTTATAGGAGTATGAAGAAAACCGGCATGGAAATTAGCACATTCAATTATACCTTGTTGGAGCCTTCACAAGTACTCCATGTCTCCATCTGCCCCTTTTTAACTGTCATTTTTTTCATTTTAGACTATTCCAAAATAAATGGGTAAAACTTAGTACAATTCCTTTTTTGCCCTTCTTTTGGGAATTGAAGTACATGCATTCCATAGAAGTTCCAATTAATACTTTTTATGAGCAATTTTTTAAACTTTAAGTTTAGTTTGAGCCAATTCTGCCGCCAATGATTTTGTATAATAATCTGGAACAGTGAAGAATTTCAGAACATGCCCAAAAGTGGAACAAGTGGTTTGACTTTTCAAGGAATGTTTAATTTTCGGATTGGTTCCTATCGACCAGATCGAATCCGGTCCATTGATAAATCGTGGAACTAATGGTTGACTTTTTAAGAAATGTCTAATTTTCTTCTGTTGCTGTTTATGCAGATCTGTGTCTTTGTTTTTCTTGTTCTTATTTGTTTTAGTCCTTTTACAGGCACACCTATTCGGTCACATACCGTGATACCGACCGCACCCGTGTGGGACCTACTTTGAGATTACTCGTGTGGGACCTCGAAGTAGGTCCCACATGAATGAGTGTTCCTGGTATGTGGTTGAGACTATGTGTCCCTGGACTTTCTGTTCTGTTTATGCAGGGCAATAATAGACATGGTTATTTACCCGAAAAAATATAAAAGCAGTAATAATAATACTCCAATAGACATTGTTTACATACGCAATCAGTTAAATCTACAATCCCCTAGAACTGGGAATATCTATCCACTGCAACTGTAACTCTACCTCACCGCATTCCACATTTCGTAATCTGAGAAACATATTTTGGACTACCATGCCGTCGACCCAAATAATACAACTCTCCTCCGATAGGCAAGTCTCGCGATTCTGTTTTACTTTCTTGACTATGGTTCCGCTAGCGACGCCATCCAACCGCGTTTTTACAACTTCTATCAATGATTTGAGGTCAAACTCTGCATCTCCCAGTTTGTCATCGAAACTGAACGTATCCTTATCGAAGACCATCTGCAAATTTATAACATTTAACCACGAATATTTGTTGAGAAAAAAGGAGACTAAAATGTTTATTTTTCATTATTTGGAGTTCATGATTTTTTAAGCGTAAAACTCTGATTTTCCACATGGGAATGTCCTCTAAATACGCATCAAATTTATCATTTCCAATCTTTAAAGAGGCATTGATAGCTATCAATCACAAGCTTTGCTAATTCTCTACAACTGGACATAACTATCTTCTATGTGTTTTAAATTTTAGTGCAGATTTCAGTATTTAGCTGTTAAAATCACTAAAAACTGAAATCTGCGCTAAATTTTTTCAATGTGCCAATGTATTGTAAAAATACCACGTAAGTGATTTTAACAACTTTACTTCCATTTTCTATTGTGACATGTTAGTTACTAATTTTTATGGCAAACATTATCGCACCTAAACTAGGGCCGAAGAAAGGTGTTAAGAACGTATTGAAACATAACAAGAGGCTACACGAACTCTAGGCTGGGCCTTCAAACCAAGTCCGGGTTTCCACGGCTGAACCAACCCCTTATTCGATTTACCAAGTATTCAATTACATGCAATCAATAGCTGGAATATTTGTCCTTGATTAATTGAGTTCAATAATATAAAGGGTGGCTTTTTGGGAACAAAGTAAATGTTAGATATGATAGGAGTAAATTGAATGCTTCCGCATAATTTCAGTAAAGGTTTTTCCATTTGAAAAATGAATGGAAAGGTTGATGAGATGGCAACACTTACAAGCTTGATTGGGGTATTTGGGTCTACAATAGAAAGCGTCAAATCTTCATCCCACTCAGGATTCAGATTTTTCTTCACTACACGAGTCCTCAATTTCTGCTTCAAACAAATCAAATAAAATACATCGTTAGAAACTTTATACCAAAAAAACACATCATTAGAAATTCAACATTGTAAATCAGTATGTCTTACCAAAAGGATTTGAGGTTAAATAATCCGTAAATTTCTGTACTTTTTAGGACAGAAAGTTTAATGGTGAGAAATTTGGAATGACAAAAGGACTTCTTAGCATATGCATCACAGTTGTCTATCTCAATAGCCAATGATTCCGATTTAAAAAAGATTTTTTCCTCTTTTTGGAAGAGTTGTTCAACAAATCTTACAATTAAAAGGAAAATGAATGACTAAAATTACACAGAATGCTTTCGGCTGTCTAACAATAAGTCACATAATTCGTGTGTGAGTGAGTAAACAAAAGCGGGAGCGTGAAGCGTCTTTAAAATTCATCTCAACCTACTAATTCACGAGTGCGAGGATTGAAAGAGAAAACTTGAGATATTTTGAAAGATTTTGTGACTGGGTTCCAAACTCATAGAACAAGAAGCCTCCTTCTCAAAAAAGGAATATTCAAAGAAGCCTTGTTTCAAACAAAATTTCCCAGCTACCGATAACGTTAGAAATTGGGCAAAATTAGCCAACACAGTTGCACCAAAACCAAAATTTTCTAGTGTTCGTCAACTCCAAAAATCACTGACCTGTTTGCCCAATGGGACAACAACGTAAGGATCACTGCTTTTGAAATCTCTGATGGCAAGATTTACGCCCCTTTGAACATGATTCTTAGTAGACCCAATATGTTCTCCAATTGGAATTAGCTCTTAATCGACTTCAAAAGTATGAAACTCAAGAAACTTGATTGGTTGGCTGGAAACGTCCACCGCGTAGAGCTCGTCGAGTACTACAAGTGTGACAAAAGTTAACTCGATCAGATATCGAAGCACAAATAACTTGAAAAAAATTGGGTTCAATGGTTTTCATCCAGTTTTTCAAGTTTATGTGTTTCGATTTTTTTTTTCAAGTTTTTTGGGTACTAATGACACACTTAACGATATCCGATTAAATTGATTTTTGGTACAATTATAGTACTCGACGAACTTTACGCGGTAGACGTCTCCGATCGTCGAAACGATGCCGATACGGTGCCGAAAGAGACCGCACATTACGCTGCGTAGCACGAGGCTGCGGGGAGCTGCGCAACACCTCCCGGTTCCGAGCTCAGGACTTGTCATCAGGGCCTGCCCTGAGGGAAGGTTGGGTAGGCCACCAAAAATAGCCCATTTTTAGGGCCCCAATTAGGTATATATATGTTCATAACAAGTAATAAATATATAATGTCGCGCTACGAGAAATAGAGAAGCATTTGGTATAATAGAAAGACTTATATATTTCTTCGTAAATGCCAGGGTTTAATTCCCACGGGCCATTCTTTTCCTTTTCTACCTTCAACCCTTTTCTTTTTTCTTACCATAGTTAGTTCTCCTTTTCTACCTTCTCTTCCTTTATTTTTTCTTACCATGAGTTAGTTTCTATCTTCTCTTCCTTTTTTTATTTTTCTTTCTTTCGTACCATTTATGAGTCAGTCTTCCTTTTTTTATTTTATTTTACCATAGTCAGTTTTCCTTTTCTACCTTCTCTTCTTTTACATATACTTCCACTACATCCTTATCATTTGTCGACTTTTTAAAAAAAAAAATTGCTAGTGTCGTAATTAGGGAAAAAAATAAATAAAACACTCCGTGCGTATTCATAGGGCCTTGGTTTACATTATCGTCTAGGACCACGAAAATCTCAGGGCCGGGCCTGCTTGTCATCGGGGCTCAAATTCATGGATCTACTATGCTATTCCATCTGGCATGAGCTCTAAAGAGATTGAATAGTCCCACAAATCGCTTTCTCAAAAGCTATACACGAAGAGCCTTCCGTTGCCATACATTCTCCCGTGCATGCTTAAACCACCCGTTGCTTTGCGTGCAGACAACAGAATCTTATAATTAAACAAGAGACAAAAAACTGTTGGGAAAGTCCCCAATCTTCATTTAAAGCAATTACTCCTAGGAGTATTCAAAGCAACTGCGCTTGTCAATGAATTTGCGACGAGGTTGATTCATAGCCAAAACTTTTCGGAGAATGGAATAGCTACCTTCTTTACAAGATTTTTATGCAAAATACCTACTCTCTCCGTCCTTAATTTTATTTATCCCAAAAAGCTCTTTTTACTGTTCCAATTGAAAAGTAATGGGTAAAAACGAACGAGTTTAATTACTCTTTCACTTTTACTTTTGAAAGTAAATACATAAAATGATGATATTTTGAAGGGTAAAATTAGCAAAGAAAAAGTACGACAAGTACAATTTGACCTTTTTCATTAGAGGTGTTTGAGAGTTTCATTTTTTGACTTTTTGGATTTTGCTTTTTATAATTTTGGCTTTTTAGATTAGGGTTGGAATGTATTCTGACTGTGGTAGAGTATTTTGGAGATGTGTGCACTGTGTAGAATGCATTTTGCAAAAGGGTTAATTAGTGTTTGCGAGATATATGATCATAATGAATTATGAGTTTGCTTTTTACCTTGTTGCCCTTGTCCCTTTTTTTAGGGTATTACAATATGTGTGAGTAATGTTTTTAACTAGCTTTTCAAAGTTATATTTGAGAAATATTGTTTGTTCTTGCCTTTAACAAAGACCTATATCCCTTAATTGAAAAATCACCATTTTTTTTTTGCTAATTTGAAAGAATCAAATATTTCCAACCAAGCAAAGGGAAAAAAAGAAAACAATTCACTTAATTAAAAAAACAAAACACAATGAAACCATCATTAATCCAAAAAAAAAAAACCCACAAACTGAAGGAACAAGAAATAGACAACTTAAACCTCATAATCATCGTCAAGTTAAAGACATTCAGGTATTTTGGTTATTACCCAACTAAAGAGGAGGTTATTGTGGTCTTTCAACACACCTGGTAAAAATGAGAAAATGCAAAAAGTACTTGAGGACCTCTTTTTCACTTCTCTCTTAAGCTAAAAAATGGAAACACATTCTCCTAAATTCTATTTTGAATAAACCTGTCAAACATCTAAAAGTGATAAAGGAAAAAACGAAAATGTATAGAGGAGGTATCGAAATAGGCCCTTCACCAAACCATGGACTCGGACTGACTATGGGCCACAACAGTACGTTTTTTTAAATTTAATTTTGGGAGGATAAGATGGTAATTAGGGAGAGGGATAAGATATTGATAGGTATTAGGGTGCCAATAAATAAGAGGGTTGGAGAGATTAAAATAGAATGAGCCATAAATAAAAGGAGTGGATTTTTCTCTTCCACGTCCAAGGTATGGGTCCGGGATTAGTTATTTAGACGGATCTCCTTCTCAAAAGCCCCACGAATCTCCTTCTCAAAAGCTACACGAAGAGTGTTCCGTTGCCATACATTCTTCCATGCACGCTTAAAGGACAGGACAGAAAATGACGTCCTCGTTCAATGAACCTTTACTGCTGAGTTGAATCTTTTTTAAGAATATTCTGTTCTAGTCTTCTAGATAAGTACAACTGCTTTTCAAGCCAGTTTCTTTCCACTAGGAGTACAAAATAGCATCAGCCTTAACAAAGCTTCTCTTTTTTTTGTTTTTGCAACCGTGCATTTCTTCGTTAAGCAAGAGCTCTACCGCGATACAAGAAATTGAAAATGCAAAAGTGTAAACCAAACTTTAAAAAGTCTAGAAATTCTTCCTTAGAAAAAAAGAATCTAAATTAAAGCCAAACTACCCCTTGCTTCATGTAGTGCAAACGTACAACAGAGTTTTATAATTAAACAAGAGACAAAAAATGGTGGCAAAGTCCCTAGCACTCTTCATTTAAAGCAATTTTACTCCTCATGGTGTTCCCACCATTTTGTGGTACAGTCCTAGTCCTAAACGTGGCCTACCTTGCTTGGCCATAACCTAAGACACCCTTTCATGGTTCTTGTAGCGGCCGGGTTCATAAGGTTCAGCTGGGGGGCCCTCTCTGTATAACGAAAGAGCAAAAGGGTCATTGTCTCAAAATCTGCAAAACTGAATGCAGGTCGATCCGTCTCGCTGGTGTGGGTTTCAATGATGTTCGCCGAACGAGGAGGTGCCGAAGACATGGCACTCCCCACTTGGCTTTCGGAAGTGCTCTCGGGACCTCCGCCGATCGACGTGCCAAGCGCCCGAGAGACTGGACCACTGGCGAACTGGGATGTTCGGCTTTCGGCCACGCGGTGGCTCGGATCTACCTAGTTCGGTGGAGGCGTATCAGGTACACTACGCATTCTTCGATGGAGCATTAAATGCGATAGTCACATAGCCTGCAGAGTCACGTGGGTGAAGGAGAATGTCTCGAGGTGAAATGACTACTCGAGCCCACGTGCCTTGGCATCAGCCGAAACGCGGCGCCTGCAGCAGGGATGAGAATCACATCAGTTGTCATTCTAGGTATGAGTGACAGGTGCGTGAAAGGTACCGAGCGCGTGGGACGCACGCGTCCCTTGGCTATAAATACCCAACTACATTTACCATGAGGAGGTGGTGGAATCTCAATCCCTCTCTCCTCATTTACTACCTTCATAACTCCCCCTCTCTCTAAGTTTCTGGCATACTTCTCCCCTCCGGTGACTGACTTAGCCATCGGAGTGCCTTCCCGGACCACCACCATCCGGGTTAGGCGCTAACGTGGTCGTCTACGTGTGCAGGTTATCATCTCCGGCTAGGAGCGCGGGTTCAGGTTCTCCCCACCCAGATCATCACTGCCCATTCCACTCCAGGAGGTTCAAAGAGCTACTCCGGTGAGAAACGCCCCCACAATTGGCGACTCCGCTGGGGACGGGAAAGAACAACTCCTCCCAGCCTCTCTGTATACATTTGGTGGTGTTTCTTCCCACACACTAAACCTACCCGAATGGCTGACCTCACCTTGGGCATGGCTGCATTTAACGATGCCGGGAATTCATCATCTCCACTGACCGTTACCTGTACCACCAGGTCAGAAGTGACCTTGGGCTCACAGCCTCTCCCGTTGCCGATAGAAACGGGACGGTCACCGTGACCACCAATGGTGCCGGCCCCAGCAACACCGGGGCTGACAACATTCTTTTCAACTTGGACGGAAACATTCTCTCTGTTGAAAACCTCACGGCCCCGGCGAGGACAGAGGTTCTTCCACCCCATCCTCCTCTCGCCATAGAGGCTGAACTGGCGTTGTTGAGGAAAGAAGTACTGGCCATGAAGCAGGCCAGGAATCAACCTACAACGTCAAGGTCCGGCGGCCGGGCAAGAACCTGGAGGCCTCAGCCGAGCGTGAGGACTAGCGATGAGGGAAGCGCTCCAGTCTTTTCTCGTCTCGGACAGGTCATGGAGGTGGACCGCCGAGGCGAGGCATTCGTTGTACCACCAGAGACAGCTCGTTCCCACGGTCGTCATCCACGCGGTGGGCAGTCTCGTCGAACAGACCACCCCGAGGATAGCGCCACGACATCCAGCGCTCGGACACCAGACGTCCGGGGAGACGCGGAATACGCTCGGGAGCTGGAGAGGCAATATAACAAAGGGAAGCGGCCGGCAGAGACCCAACAGGTGAACCCAAATCACAACCGCCAGGGTCGAACACGCGAAGAGCAACGGGATGGCCATGACCATAACCGATCGGATGATCGGGGAGGTGATCGGCGCCATCGCCAATCGGTGGATAGGCATGGCGCCCGAAATGGCATACCTAATGCTCGGGGAGAAGGCTCACGCAGCGACATGGTCTCGGCAGGGCTGGAGCGTAATGAAACCAACGGTCTTAGGCCCGGAGACAGGTACACGTTGCGAAGCGACAGTGGCAGCCTTGTGCTCGTCAACGCTCGCACGGGCGAAACTAAGGTTTACCATGCCGAGCCTGATACCAGGCGTCATCACCCAAGGGAGGAGGCGGCTAGGGGCCATGACAGGCACAACAAAAGGTTGTCCTCCGAAAGGAGCAACGTACACGTGGACGGACTCGATTTGGGGTACCGAGCCGCTGGACCGGCTAAGCGTGCCCATGGGGAACGCCGAGCGATCGACCTCAACCGCCCTTACCCCACCGACTCCAGGTTGGAGACGGCCAAGCAGTCACCGTTCTCCCGAAAGATCGCCGAGGCCGCCCCACCGCGCGGATTCAAGATACCCAAGTTTGACAAATATGAGCCAACGAAAGACGCGATCACGCACGTCCAGCAGTATCGCTTGGTCTCCGAGCTATATGGCCACAGCTACTCCCTCATGTGCCGGACGTTCTCCATGAGCCTAGGAACCACGACACTCCTGTGGTATAGCCAGCTCACTCCAGGGTCAGTAAACGACTTCGACGAGCTCGAGCGTGCGTTCACGTCTCAGTTTGTGACCAACAACACGCAACCGAAGACGCTCGACGCACTCGTCAACATGAAGAGAGGCTCGGATGAAGCCCTGAAGGAGTACATCGCCCGGTATTGGGAGGTGTACAGCCTCGTGGAGGGTTGCGATCAGAAAATCGCTTCCACCTCATTCAAGAACGGGCTTGACGACCACTCCGACCTCTTCAAAGAGCTCAAGTGATGACGCTCGGGAGGGCGCCAAAGCGGAAATACGAGGAACCCATGGACTCGTACACTATATCCTTCTCCGAACAGGATTTGGAAGGGCTGCAGCTCCCGCATGACGACGCTTTGGTGGTCGAGATAGGTATCGACCACATGGAGGTCAGGCGGATCTTGGTGGACCAGGGGAGCTCCGCGGACGTCCTTTACTACTCGGCATACAAAGTCATAGGACGAACGCGTGATGAGCTTGCCCCCTTCGACACGCCCCTTGTCAGGTTCTCCGGTTCTCCAGTATATCCGCTCGGCAGCATCACCCTCCCTGTTTGGCGGGGTCGATGCGTCTGGAGATCAAATTTACTGTGGTGGACTCCCCGAGCCCTTACAATGCCATCCTGGGGTGGGGTTGGCTCCACGCGATGGGGGCGATCGCCTCAACCCTCCATCAATGTGTTCGGTTCATCGGCACATCCTGGCACCAAGAGACGATCCGAGGCAATCAGATGGCCTCAAAGAGGTGCTTTGTTAATGCTATTCGCCAGAAGGATAGGAAGGAAGGCAGACCGCCCAAGCAGGTGCAATGGATCAAAGTGCCCGAATGCACCCTAGTCCTAGACGACGTTGGCTCTAAGGCCGAAGACAAGTCTGTTGAAGAATTGGTCAAGGTGCCCATCAATGAAGGGGACACCAGATACTTTATGCTCGGTTCGGATCTTTCCAATCCCGAGCGGAACAACTTGTTCTCTTTCCTCAAGGATAACGTTGAGGTGTTTGCGTGGACTCCGTACGAGATGTCGGGCGTTAGCCCACGCACGCCCTCAATGTTTATCCGCCTGGGAGACCCGTAGTGCAGAAGCCGAGGCGATCTTCGGCCATTCCCTCCAACGCTGTCCTACAAGAAGTTGACCGCCTGATTGAGGCAGAGGCTATCCGAGAGGTGATGTATCCAACGTGGTTAGCCAACACCGTGGTGGTAAAAAAAAAGAACGGGAAATGGAGGGTGTGCGTGGACTACACGAACCTCAATGACGCTTGTCCTGAAGACTGCTTTCCCCTCCCTCGGATAGATCAGCTGGTGGATGCCATGGCTGGGCATGCTAGGCTCAGCTTCATGGATGCCTACCGAGGATACCATCAAATCGCGATGAATATCGTGGATGTGGAGAAGACGGCGTTCATCACCCCGAGGGGCTTCTATTGCTACCGAGTCATGCCCTTTGGTTTGAAGAACGCTGGGGCCACTTACCAGAGGATGGTCTCCAAGATGTTCGCCAAGGAGCTCGGCGATATCATGGAAGCCTATATTGACGACATGGTTGTCAAAAGCAAGTTCGCTGACGATCACCTCTCTCACCTCGGCAAAATCTTCTCTATCCTGAAAAAGCACAACCTGAAGCTCAATGCAGAGAAATGTGCGTTCGGGGTCGGCTCAAGGAAGTTTTTGGGTTACCTCGTTACCCATTGAGGGATCGAAGCCGACCCCAGCCAGCTGTCGGCAATCCAGAATCTCCAAGCGCCCGCGACCATCAAAGAGGTACAACGGCTGACTGGGATGGCAGCGGCCCTTAATCGCTTCATAAGCAAATCATCCGACGCTTGCCGCCCGTTCTTCCAATCCATCAAAACTAGCAAGAAGGCATTCCTCTAGATAGCCGAGTGCGACGTCGTGCTCGCCGGGCTCAAGAGCTATATGTCCCGAGTGCCCCTTCTAGTCATGCCGAAGGAAGACGAAAGTCTCTACCACTACCTGTCCGACCACGCCGTAAGCTCGACGCTCGTCCGACAAGATGGGCCGGACCAATTTCCGATCTACTATTCTAGTAAGACGATGCTGCCCGCCGAGACTAGATACTTGCCCATCAAAAAGTTGGCTCTTGCCTTGATCACTGCCAAAAGAAAGCTCCTACCATACTTCCAGAGCCACACAATTATAGTAATCACGGCATATCCGCTGAAGACTGTCATGCATAAAGCAGACCTCTCGGATCGGATCTGCAAGTGGTCCATAGAACTTTCCAACTTCGATGTCAAGTATGAGCCCCAGACGGCAATTAAAGGTTAGGCATTGGCCGACTTTGTCGCCGAGCTCACCCCGAGGTTGGAAACCGAACTCCAAGGGAGGCCCGATGCGGAGGGCGAGCCCGTCCAACCCCACGGGCACCCAGGCTTCGTCTTGAAGCGTTCCCCACCCCGGACGGCCACGATCTACACGGGGGAATCCTAGCGCATGCACGTAGACGGCGCGTCAAACAGCAGAGGGGCAGGGGCAGTGATCGTCCTGATATCCCTCGAGGGCACGCTGCATGAGTGCACCATGAGCATTGGTTTCCCAACAACAAATAATGAGGCCGAATATGAGGCCTTGATCGCTGGTCTCCGATTAGCAATTGCTCTCGGGGTAGAGGAACTTCAGGTTTACAGTGACTCCATGCTGGTGGTGAGCCAGCTAAACAGCGACTATGGTTCTGGCGATGCCCGGATGTTGAAATACATTAGCCATGTCCTGAAGCTGCAGAACGACTTCAAGAAGCTGCACTTCTCCCACATCATCCGTGCACGGAATGCGCATGTTGACGCCCTCGCCGCTCTAGGTTCGGCATGCAACGAGCTTGTGGGTTCCCGAACGATTGCACTTGGCGAAATCGCCGTTCCCAGCTTCGAGCCGGGCAATGAAGACGTCATGACCATCTCCACGCCTGGCCCCAGCTAGATGGACCCTTTGGTCTCGTTCCTCCGAGACCAGGCCCTACCCTCAGACAAGAAAGAAGCCCACCGGATCAAATGCCAGTCTGGCTCCTACTTTCTCTCCACGACGGGCCAGCTCTACCGCCGGACCTACATCGGCCCCGATCTTCGAGTGTTGCACGATGCCGAGGTACCACATGTCCTTCGCGAGCTTCACGAAGGTAGTAGTGGTTGCCACTTGGGTGGACGCTCCCTTTCCGAGCGTACCATTACCCAGGGATACTGGTGGCCAAAGATGAGGAAATTGGCCGAAGAAGACGTTCGGAACTGCGAGGCATGCCAAAAGCACTCTCCCCTTCTCCACCAGCCAACCCTCTCTCTCCAACCAGTCACCACCCCCTGGCCGTTCGCTCAATGAGGGCTCGATATCGTCGGGATCCTCCCGACAGCTCCAGGTGGGTTCAGGCATTTGATCACGGCAACGAACTACTTCACTAATTGGGTCGAGGCCGAACCCCTAATCCACACTACAGCCTCCGAGGTCGAGCAGTTCATTTGGAAAAACGTCATTTCCAGGTTCGGCGTGCCCTACGCCATTGTCTCCGACAATGGCACCCACTTCGTCGCCGAGGCCATAAAAACGTTGTGCCAGAAGAAGAACATCCGCGTCTATAACTCCACTGTGGCCTACCCCCAAGGGAACGGACAAGCCGAGGCCTCGAACAAATCTATCTCGGCCGGTCTCAAGCGCAGGCTGACCAACAAGCGAGGGAAGTGGGTGGAAGAGCTTCCCAAGGTCCTTTGGGGCTACCAAACCACCCCTCGGCGAGGGACGGGCCGAACGCCTTTCTCCATGGCTTATGGGATGGACGTCGTCCTCCCTCTGGCTGCCACCGCTCCGACAGTCAGGACTGAAGTCTTTCATCCCGCCACTAACGACGAGCACGTTGCCTCCGAGCTCAACCACATAGAAGACCTCCGAGACGAGGCTCACATCAAGTATGCGGCGTACCAGCAGGAGGTCGCTCGGGGCTATAATAAACGTGTCCGTATTCGCCCTTTCAACATCGACGATCTCGTCCTCCGAGAGGTCGTCCAAAAGAAGAACAAGAAGAAATTTATGCCTAATTGGGAGGGCCCCTACCGTATCGTTGACAAGGCCGGCTATGGGGCTTACAAGCTTGCCGAGATGGACGGCGCGGCTATGAGCAACCCGTGGAACGCCTCACAGCTAAGGAAATTCTATGGTTAGGATCTTATGTTTATCATTTTCACTTTTTGTGCCCTCGACAGCTTTTTGTAATGCCTGGGGGTTAAGATGCTAATGATAAGATCCTTTCTCTCGCCGATATCATTCGGATGAACAACCGATTACGTTCGGATAATCTATTATTAGCGTTCGGTGGAACGTTTTATTTTTATCCAAAGGACATTCGTTGGAACAACCTTCTTTCAGTCGGTGAAATTGTTAGTACTGTTCGGTGGAACGTCTAATGATATCCGATGCAACGGCGCTGATACGTATAAGCGTTCGGGGAAAAGCCCCTCCTCTCGGGACCCACCTATCGAACTAGCTGAGGTCTAATGTATCGATTATTCGCTCGGCGCTCATATACTCTCAATTTTCGACACTCATGCTTCGGCAGGGTGCCGGCATGCTGCCTTGCGTTCCTTGGCTCCCCGCCGAAGCAGGGGCTGACATCTACTACTACTCTCTCGGTGGTTACAACTCATTACACACGAGAGCCATAACTTGAAAGAAATTCAGATGCAAACATTCAAGTATCATAAATTTAAAGGGAAAGGAAGGACGATCTCGCTGAAAATTTGTCCCATTACCAAGGGAACATTAATTTCCTCGCAAATAGTCTATCTTTAGCGAGGAAATTGGTTTCCCCGCTGAAACGTTCCTCGCCAAATGCCTGATTTCTTGTAGTTAAGCCTCCACATTTTCGGGATCTCCATACCCATCTTCAACACACTCCCACAAACCATTTGAAATAAGTTGAGTTTTCATTTTTACACTCCAAAAATCATAATTCTCACTGTTAAATTAAGAACACGGAGGTTGTTGAGTTCCGAAATTTTAATTTATTTAACCCCCCTCTTCTTTAGCCGCGGGGTTTGTTTTCCCGTACCAAATCTTCATGCCTAATTGTCGTCGTCAAACAGGGCTCTAATACACTCAATTTGCTGAGAGTAGCCATAATTTTTTTTTATTAATTATGAAACAAACAAGAGACAAACAAAGAAATGCTTGCCGCTAGCTCTCGGGATTGAGACGCACGATCAGGGTTTTCCAGGAGAAGCTCTCTCAAAGAATTTTTTTGTGTTTCTTCTTTCCATTCTACTAATTCTAGAACATATCAAGGATCAAGGTCTTATATATGGACACTAAGTTGGGCTTTGGGCCACTAGAATTTTTCATTAATGGGCCTAACTTAATACATCACATAACCCAGTTACAAACTATAAATTTTAGGCCCACTTACAAACATACTGACATTTTTAACCCAAATACAAAAATACAACAAAGTATTTAATTTTAACAATTTGAGTTACAATAAAAACTTTACATTAATGATTCAAACTTCAAATCTTCCTCACATAAAAAAAAAAAAACAAACCAGAAATCACCGAACTACATGCTCCCACAAACACGCCACCGCTGAAAAATAGCACAAACAGGAGACTCCATGCGTGCACGGAGGCGTAAAACTAGTTTTGGTTATACAAATAAAAAAAGCGTAAAAATCGACGGATACTAATTATTCCAGAGAAATGCTAAACATTACATTACTGCTTGTTCATCACCTAAAATATTCCAAAGGTCCACATTGTCCATAAAAATGTCACTCCAATCACTTCGATCTTCTTGAACACAACTGTAATGATCCCCACCAGCTCCTTGCGTACCTGATTTTGCTTCTTCACCGCTATCCACCATCATGGCCTCCTCATTTGATCCGTCATTGCTCCACGTCATCATACCTCTGCTAATTTCATAATCAAACAGCATGTTATCCCACCACAATGTTCCATCATCATCCCCCGGTGGTTGTGTTTGGGATGGGTTGGAGAGATTTGTATCTCTTGTTTGAATATTATCTGCAATGACAGTACTACCCATCAAAACACGTAGATTTTTGGACAAGGTTTGTGGTCGAGGCCGTATGATTGTGGTCCTTTCAGTCGTATTCGGGGTCGTTTTAGATTTCTGTACCTCTCCACTTTGATCCGTCGATTTCTTTTTTAGATGGGTATTCCAGTAATTTTTCACGTCGTTCGATGTTCTTCCTGGAAGTCTACCCGTAATTAACGACCATCTGTTTTAAAGACAGGAACTATTAATGTAGTAAAAATGAAACTGGAATGATAGATAATAATCGGGGAATAAAATATTGTCACAATTAAATAATTGATGTACACCTCAGAAAAAAGCTATTGTTATTGCAATACATGTCGATGTCAAGATTTGATTATGAAATATGTAAGTACATATGCATGTGGGTATGATCTCGACATATGTGGACATTTTCCGAAATTACGAACCCGTTCGATGAACGAAACTATACATTTTATCAGAACTTGTAGTAACATATGTCAAAGGATATATTCATTGGTTTTGATAAGCACTCTCTCCGTACCAAATTACTGGACACTCTTTTCATTTTGAAATGTCTCAAATATATGGCCCGTTTATAAAAACATCCATAAAAAATAGTTTCACTTTCCAGTTTTATCCTTAAAAATATTTTTTCCATCTCAATTGGTTTGTCCATTATCTTTTATTTTATAGTAACAGTTTTAATGATTTTGAAAACTTTGTATAATAAAACTAATTAATATCTATCAAACAAAATCCATATTACATATGTTTTGAGTTTCATATGAAAAATTAGGCCCACGAAATTGGCCTCATTAATATCGACTGGACTTAGGGGCAAAACAAAAAGGCAATACAAAGTTTTCACACATCTTAATTAGTTGGATTCCTCAAAAGAGTCAAACAAATTAGGACAGAGAGAGTATGTTTTATGTTAACATAACGAATCAATGATGACATACTTTTCTGGCTCCTCAATATTAAAGATGAGTTCTATAACGTGCATGCATGGTCGCCTAAGAGTTTAGAGTGTCATATGTCTAGTCTAAAAATTGTGTCATAAGAGTATAATATTTAAATAATTTTTTTAGTAACAATCACTATACGACAAAGCCAAAATAATAAAAGTTCTACTAATCATTATATAATAACAGAAAAGTGAAAACTCAAAGACTCCACATACATATAATGCATGAGTATCACTTGAATATTACTCGTGTTGCATTTTTTGAAACAAAAGTATCAATTCCACTTGTATAATCCCCTCTTCTACCAAGTCATTTTCAATCGATAACATGGATAACCCATTTAGTTTTTCTTGGGCCGTTGCATTTTTCGTTTTGGGTTAGAAAAGATCTCTACTCAAGCTC
Organism: Vaccinium myrtillus; assembly: GCA_016920895.1. Classification (NCBI taxonomy): domain Eukaryota; kingdom Viridiplantae; phylum Streptophyta; class Magnoliopsida; order Ericales; family Ericaceae; genus Vaccinium; species Vaccinium myrtillus. The sequence goes on from CM029277.1 coordinate 10,543,053, forward strand.
ATTAATTACTAAAAATTATTGGATTGCCCTTATTTTTACGACTTTTTTGAAGGCCTAGACCTCTTGAGCCTTAGACCTGGTCCGACCCTGATTACGTGAAAGTCTATGATCATCAAAATGAATTTAGAAAGTTCTCACAAATAACTTGTCATACTTTGTTACTTCAAGTCAACAAATTTCTATACGCGATAAAAAAGACAAGTTGTCTTATATTTATTTTAAATAATTATCTTCAATTTTTACAACAGCAAATTCATTTGAATTTATTTTATTAAAACTATAAGTTGTATTCGTAGCAGTATATATATACGGGATACGGCCCCGTGCATGGGATGGGGAAAATGCTACCATGCAATGAACGCGAGGGTGGAAATAAATATAACAATCTTTTATTTTACTTATTTGCTTTGTTATTTTTTTCCGATTCCGTAAATGGTACACATGTACAACATTAGTAAAATCACTATAACAGATTTTGGCATCGGATCAAAAAACGAACTGAAAATTCCGAGAGAGAGAGCGCTTGCCTATTGCCTAGCAGCTTATGAAGTCTGATAATGAGATCAACTTCATCCACAGTAAAATTTCCTCTCTTTATATTTGGCCTCAGATAATTCAACCATCTCAGCCTACAACTTTTCCTGCATCTATTCAATCCTACAAGACCAACCAAAAACAATTAGTATCAATTTATTCTGGACTATTCTTGTCTTTCACAAATTTTTTTAGTTTTACATTATTTGATCAATTTCTTTTTGAATGATGCATATCTTCCTTGTCACAAGAGAACTCCTAAAATATCAAAATTATGAATTAAATTAAAAAAAAATTCCCTGAAGATTAAATAAGTGAAAGCCGATAGGTTTTTGAGATTTATTCTCTTCTTAAATTTTTTTCGACTCTTGTCCATTTCTTCCCACATGTTTACCCGTCGAGAAGAGATCAGAAATTCAAGTGTCCTGACTAAAAGCTTAAAAAAGTTTTCGGAATAGTAAAATAAAGTTATCAGGCCAAACTCTAGCGAACCGTATTATTAAGACTTCCGTAATGGTTTTTTATGAAGATTCTGTGTTGATCAACTTTTGTATAAAAAAACCATATGGGGCCATCTACGAAATTCGTTTTGGACCCCGAAACTTTTGAGCTGGCACTAACCAAGAGGAGATTACGTACCTGCTTTGTAAGGAACTTGGTGCCACTTCCCCTCTCCATGCTTCTCAATGCACTTCTTGAGAAGATAGTCTTCTTCCTTAGTCCAAGTACCCTTTCTCACTCCTAATGGAACTCTGTCCATTTCCCTAATTATGTACCTACGTAGCACCCTTTAATTGAATCATGCAACTGAATAAGCACATGGAGAAGTTTCATGTAAGCTGCTAAAAAGGCAATATCCGGGCTTTATATAAGTGCAAATTAGGTAAGTAAGACAATTGTTGCACGCAAGCGGTATTCGCAAATAGATTTAAGAGTCATGCATGATCTATGCTTCCCACAGCTGGCCAGACAACCCACGTAAATGTCCTTGACATTTGAGGGGTTCATTTAAGGCTCTTCAGAAAGATTGTGATATTTGAATCTTACGTAAGGTAAGATAGCCTCCCATGGTCCGGAGCTAGTTTTCCATCTAAATAAAGTCCATTAGCAAACCAAGTTAGATAGCAATACATTAGACCAGGGATGGGGCCAGTAGGAGCGGTCGCCCCTGCAAGGAACAAAAAAACCTCTAGTATTACACAGAAAAAAACTAATTTTTCGATGAATTATACAAGCTCGCCCCTGCAAAGTATTTTGGATAAACACATTCGCCCCTGTGTAATGAAATTCCTGGCTCCGTCCCTGCATTAGACCATAGAGTGATTCACATGGATGACATTTGAATCCCCAAAATTAAACCTTTGAGGAATCTTGAATTCTTCATTCTATATGTTCTACTAACTACATAATCATCTTCTCCCTCTTTATATACATAGTTCTTATTTTTCTGATAAAAAAAACTACATAAGATTCACCACAATGTAAGAAAAAATCTATTTAATGACACTTCAAAGCTAAAAATGTATAGAATTTGAAATTTTTGATTAACCGTAAGAGGGACTCATAGCTTTTTCCCTTTACCATCGACACAATGAACGCTAAACCACATGCATGGGTGATTATCAATCCGATTCCAGTTTGCAAAAGCACCATATGGGTCATAATCATCTCTTTCACAGAACTCCAACAATGCCAATCGTGCAGTTTCGTTCCAATTAATATTAGCAAAAATTAACACCACTCAATCATTAACGCAATAATGGAATTCACCAAATATGTCAAACACAAATTATCACTACTGCAATAGTGCTTAAATATTACACTAGAAAATTTAAAAACATAACAGTTTTTTACAACCTGCCATAAATAATATTGGAATAAGTACTGATGTCAATATAAAAAATAAAAAAATAAAAAGCTGTCATGTAATTTTTTTAATATGTCACTTTTCAAAACAAATACTAATTAATCTCCTTTTTAATGTCAGTTTTGACTAAAAGTGACATTGAAACTATATAGTAAATATTATACGGAAACCTTTTTAATGTCGGTTTTGATTAGAAGTGACATTGAAACATTTCACGGAAACGTGGGCTCTGTTTGGCAGTCCAACTATATGGTGTTCAAATTGAACCCTCGCGGACTCTGTTTGGCAGTCCAACTATATGGCGCTCAAATTAAACCCTCGTTGAAAATCCTCATATTCTGTATACCACGATCTCTCACTCTCCAATCGTATGCCAAATCATTGTAAATTCTAGCGCCATTGCTGTAGGAGTCACATACTAAAAGCTCTTTGCTTTTGCTATTGCTGGATATCACGCCGTTCGATCTCCTTCGGTTCTTCAAAAGCTTTAGAGATACCAATATTGGTGCCCTCTCTCTCTCTTGCCAGTCGCCACTATGTCTACTTTGTTCGTGAATGTTACTTGATAACTTCGATAAAGACTGAGATTTGATTGGAATATGAGATATCGTTGTAATCTTGCACCTGTCCAGTTTTTTTTGAACTGCTGCACCTGTCCAGTTTTTTTTTGAACTGCTGCACCTGTCCAGTTGCGGCCCTCTTTCCTGTACCAGCTTGTTCCAACCCCTCATTTCCCTATTTTGATCTATTTGAAAAAATGTGTATATATAGATTTATAACAGTGTTATAGTTGTCTTTGAGATAGTATAGCTTGGTGTTAGTAAATTAAAAAAATTTACTAACATTGAGCTTAGATTAAAAAGCACTTTCAAGTGACTTTTCCGTTTGTTTAATCTTTGCTCAAATGCTTTAATTGAAAATATCAATTCCTCAAAACTCAAGGTTTCAATATTTTTAGTATTTTCAAAGGCCGCAACGATATGGTTATAATCCGCCGTCAACGTAATTAAATTTTTTCCCACAATTCTTTCATTAGTGATACTATCCCCTTGTATTTTCATTTGATTCACAACATCATCATTCTAGTAAAATAAAATTATTTTGCATGTCAAGCTTTATGAATGTTGGAGAGTACGTTTACTTTTTGAACACTTTTATTGCCTTTTGAGAGACAATTTAATTATTGAAGCATAATATTTTATGGGATTATTTTTAAATAGTATTGCGAGAACATAAAACTTTAAGTATTCCCAATTGTGAATTCTAATTTGTGATCGTTGTAATTGATTTATTTATTTTTGTGATATCACGCTTTAGAAAAACAAATGGGCTTATTGGGCAGGTATGAGAAATAAAACTTTAATTGGATTGGGTTTGGGAATATAAAATGAAGCCCGATTCTTAATGGGCCAGGCTTGAGCATGCACAAGTCTCGTTACTATCTAGTATAAGCCCTACCCGGACAGAGGTATGTGCACCCCTAGATTAAGGTCCAGTGGTCCACCCATTGCTAGAGTACTAAATTTAGAAGTATTTTTGAACGAACTCTTTTTTCTCCAAAAAAATCTGCATTCTTAGGGGTGTTTTAGCAAAAAAGAAAAAACTGGTTTTTTGGTTGTCTTTATTCAAAAAAAAAATTGCATTTGTTAGTTTTGGGTCAAATTTTTGTGGTTTATGGATTCGTCTCGATGAGACAAATCCAAAGGGTATAAAATTATGCTCGAAACTAATTTTTTTAATAAAGCCAAAATTAAACCAATAAACTGGTTTATTTTGTTTATTTTTTACTGTATTAAAAATATATATTACTTTTGAACCTAATTTTATACTCTTTGGATTCGTCTCGTCGAGACTAATCCATAAACTACAAAAACTTGACGTAAAATTAACAAATGCAAAATTTTTTTTTGAATAAAGACAACCAAAAAACAGTTTTCCTCTTTTTTGCCATGTGGATGAAAACAGATGAGAGAGGATCTTTCCGACATCCATTTCAAGAAAAAAGACAAAATCTGGACGGTGTTATAAAAGAAGTATGGATGACCATACAGTTACCCTTGGGAAATGGAATTGTATTGAATAAGAGGATATGAACCTTAAATGCATTGGTTGTTGTTATAGCCTTTTGGCTATATAACTCAATCGTGCAGAAAGGAAATGTACACAAGCATAGAGAGAAAGAAAAGGTAGAGAGCAAAATACCACTCTGAATAATATTTAAGTAGTCCAGAAGACTAACTTTTCTACATATTTGTGTCCAGCACTTTGTTTACTTTTCAGCTCTTATTATCGGCTTGGTTTCATAACACGTTATCAGCACGAGACTCTAGCCTACTGAGATAGAGGTACATGAACCAATTATACTGTTCTTCTTATTATTTCTTTTACTTATGGAATATGCAAAACAGAATGCCAACAAAAGAAAAGTTGTTCATTTTTTTTTAATTGCGAAAGCGGGACAACATGGAAGAGTATGGTTTCCACCTTCCCCTGCTATTCCACTAATTATAAATACTTGAAGTATTTATTAAGATTTGAATACCTTAAGTATTCATGTTCTTAATACCAGCAGTATTTATTGGTCATATTTACCAGAAGTATTTTGACAAACAAATAAAAAAAAAGGGAGAAGTACCCAAAGTACTTTACCCACACAATATGAAAAAAATAATAATACCTGAAGTATTTTGCAAAATAAAATACCCAAAAGTATTTTTAGCAACAAGGTGGATGGGTTTTCAAATATTGAATCCACCACGCCGCCTCGAACCCGTGACCTCCTTAAGGAAAATCACGAGTTTGGCCACTGAGCTAACCCCAGTGGTTGAGTAAAAACTGACAAGTTTATTTATATATAGCATCTTGTTAGTAAATTTAGTATCTCTAATTACAATTACTAAAATTGTGTAGAATTCTTGTAACAGTAACCTTATAAAGGCATCAATTTGCCTACGTAGAATTCAATGAGCCTCTGTAACTAGTAAAATGAGTTTAGATTTTTTTTCTTCTACAAAAAAAAATGGAATTTTTTTTTCCTTCTTCAACAGAAAGCTCTCACATATTTCTGCACCCTGTCACTAACTATTTCAGGGTAGATATTGTCAAAAAAAAAGGAGGGGAAATTTCATACTCTGACTTTTTTAATTATGTTATTTCATAATTATTTGTCTAATCAAGGTATTTTGTTTTTATAGACAATGTCGAACTACACAAAATTGAAATTTGCTGCCCTTGACATTTCGGGAAGAAATTATCTGTCATGGATCCTTGACATAGAGATTCATCTCGATGCAATGGAAATCGGAAAAACGATCACAAATGGTAATAGTGCATCCCTGAAGGATCGCGCAAGGGCCATGATCTTCATCTGACATCACCTCCACGAGGACCTGAAGTCCGAGTATCTCACTGTCAAAGACCCACTAGTTTTGTGGAACAACCTGAAGGAAAGATATAGGCACCAAAAGACAGTCATGTTGCCTAGAGCTCGTTATCATTGGATGCACCTACGATTTGAAGATTACAAATCGGTTAGCGAGTATAATTTTGCCCTATTTAGAATTGTTTCACTTTTGAGACTGTGTGGGGAGAAAATTACTGAAATGGATATGCCGGAAAAGACATATTCCACCATTCACCCCAAAGACATGAATCTATCACAAACATATAGACAGCGGGGCTATGAGAAGTACTCGGATTTGATATCCTGTCTCTTGGTAGCTGAACAAAACAATGAATTATTAATGAAAAATCACGAGTTTCGCCTAACTGGATCTATGCCGTTTCCAGAAGCAAACGGAGCCTCATTCCATAGTCAAGGAGGTGGCCGCGGCCGTGGCCGAGGTCATGGGCGCGGACGCGGATGGGGGCGTGGTGGCCATCATCAAGAAGCCCAACAAGAAAATTGATTTTCCCCGGAAGTGGAATAAGTGGGATAGGTCGGATGTATCCCAAGGAAAAGAAAAGGATATGCAAGCTAAACCTTTTAAGAATACAGAAGATTCATGTTACAGATGTGGAGTGAAAGGTCATTGGTCGCGTACCTGTCGTACGCCAAAACATTTGGTTGATCTTTACCAGACATCCATCAAGGGGAAAGGAAAAGAAGTTGAAACCAATTTCCTTGATCAAGTTAATCAAACTGACCCTTTTGAACCTTTTGACTTTTCATCTTTTGATATGTCTGATTTACCTGCTAGACCTAGTGGGACAAAAGATGATTTCTTTGATGATGGAGATGACTACCCTGATTGGTCCATGCATTTGGACTAAATAAGTATCTTTGCTTATGTTTGAAATAATAGTCTAAGGACTAATCTATCTTTCAATAATGTTGTAAGAGATATGTCATGTTGTATTTGATTTTGAAATAAAAGTTTCAAGATGTGTTTCAGTTACTTATTTGTGAAATCCTTAAATTTGTATTTTTTGCATTTAGGAGCATGGATACTAATGGGACATTATCAAATGCAAAGATAAATGGTGAAGATATATGTCTGGTAAATAGTGGTATGACACATACTATTCTTCGAAATAACAGATATTTCAAACATTTGAGAAAGATAAAAGCTTATGTCAATACAATATCAGGTTTTGCAGACCTAATTGAAGGCTTTGGAAGAGCAAATATTGTTCTAGCAAACGGAACAAATTTAAATATTGACAATGCTTTGTATTCTACTAGATCCAAAAGAAATATGTTAAGTTTTATGGATATATGTCGTAATGGTTATCATATTGAAACCACAAACGAAGGCAGAAAAGAATATTTGTATATCACTTCTAATGTGTCTGGCCGGAAGCTAGTATTAGAAAAAATTTCTGCATTATCTTCTGGGTTATATTATACGACGATTAGAACAATTGAATCATATACTGTGATACACCAGAAGTGCTCCAACCCAAAACTTTTTAGGCTATGACATGATCGCCTTGGGCATCCAGGTTCAATAATGATGCGTCGTATTGCTGAAAATTCACAAGGGCATCCGTTAAAGAACCAGAAGATTCTATTACCCAAGAATTATCCATGTAATGCCTGTTCACAAGGGAAACTGATAATTAGACCATCAATCTCCAAAGTGATTGTTGAATCACCATCATTTTTACAAAGAATACAAGGAGATATTTGTGGACCGATACACCCACCATGTGGACCATTTCGATATTTCATGATTCTAGTTGATGCCTCAACTAGATGGTCACATACTTGTTTACTGTATACACGAAATGTTGCATTTGCTAGATTCCTTGCTCAGATCATTAGATTAAGAGCACAGTTCCCAGACCATCAAATCAAAACAATTCGTCTTGACAATGCTGGAGAGTTCACATCTCAGACATTTAATGATTATTGCATGTCAATTGGTGTTGATGTTGAGCATCCTGTTGCACACACTCATACCCAGAATGGTTTGGCTGAATCTTTTATTAAAAGACTTCAGTTAATTGCTAGACCATTGCTTATGAAAACAAAATTGTCAGTTTCTGCTTGGGGACATGCTATTTTGCATGCTGCATCTCTGATTCGTGTTAGACCAACTGCATATCCTAAATATTCACCCACGTAGGCTTAGATACCTCGAACCCCTAACAGGCGATGTGTTTAAGGCACGTTTTGAGGATTGTCATTTTGATGAATCAGTTTTCCCACCATTAGGGGGAGATAAGTCGAAGCCAGAAGCTCGGCGTGAAATTACTTGGAATGTTTCAGCATTATCTCATCTTGATCCTCGTACTAATCAATGTGAACTAGAAGTTCAAAGGATCATTCATTTGCAAAGTATTGCAAATTAGTTACCGGATGCATTTACTGATGCAAAGAAAGTAACTAAGTCTCATATACCAGCTGCTAATGTCCCAGCACGGATCGAAGTTCCCACAGGACAAATTACCAGTACAACAGCTGATGAATCTAAAGCACGCCAGAAGCGTGGGAGACATGTTGGTGTCAAAGATAAACTTCCTCGAAAGAGGAAAATCCAAGGCAACAAACTGAAGTCCCAGAAATAACTGATACTCCTGAGGGGATCAAGTTAATAAATGTAAAAGCTCATGAAGAGGCTAAACCCGCAAATGAAATAATGAATTTATCAATATTTCTTCCCACTTCTGAATCTCCTGAAGAGAAATCTCCCGAAGAGTTATTTCCTAAAATGGAACAAGTACCTGAGAATAATGAGATCTCAATACATTATATGAGTACGGGAGAAATGTTGGACAGAAATAAAACCGTTGTCAACAACGCGTTTTCATTTAAGGTTGCTCTTGACATTACTAGAAGTGATGATGAAAGTGAACCACAAATTGTCGAAAAATGTCGATGCAGAAATGATTGACCAATGTGGAAAGGAGCAATTCAAGCAGAATTGAACTCTCTCGCAAAAAGAGAAGTATTTGGACCTATAGTTCAAACCCCTGGAGGAATACAACCTGTGCGATACAAATGGGTGTTTGTGCGAAAGCGCAATGAGAAAAATGAAGTTGTGCGATATAAAGCACGACTTGTTGCACAAGGTTTCTCGCAGAGACCTGGAATTGATTAGGAGGAGACATACTCTCCCGTAATGGATGCTACCACATTCAGATTCTTGATTAGCTTAGTAGTTACAAAATGTCTAGACATGCGTCTGATGGACGTTGTGACAGCATACTTGTATGGATCACTAGATGCCAACATTTACATGAAAGTCCCCAAAGGATATACTATGCCTGAAGCATGCAGTTCAAAACCCCGGAGTGTTTATTCTCTTAAGCTATAAAAATCTTTATATGGGTTGAAACAATCTGGTCGTATGTGGTACAAACACCTTAGCGACTACTTGTTAAAGGAAGGATATGAAAATGATCCTATTTGCCCATGTATTTTTACTAAGAAATCAAACTCTGGTTTTGCAATTATTGTGGTTTATGTCGATGATTTAAATCTCGTGGGAACTTTGGAAGAGCTCAGAAAAACCGCCGAATATTTAAAGATAGAGTTTGAGATGAAAGATCTTGGCAAAACAAAGTTTTGTCTCGGCCTGCAAATCGAGCATTTGTCAACTGAAGTTCTAGTACACCAGTCGACATATACGGAAAAGGTTCTTAAGCAATTCTACATGGATAAAGCACATCCATTGAGTACTCCTATGGTTGTTCGATCACTTGATGTGAACAAAGATCCATTTCATCCCCAAGAAGAGGGAGAGGAATTTCTTGGTCCAGAAGTACCATATATGAGGGCCATCGGTGCACTTATGTACTTGGCAAATTGTACACGACCAGATATTGCATTTTCAGTCCACTTATTGTCTCTATATAGTTCAGCTCCAACTCAACGGCATTGGAAAGGAATTAAACACATATTTCGTTATCTCCGAGGAACGATTGATTTGGGTTTATTCTATTCAAATGGATCGAAATCACAATTAATCGGATATGCAGATGCTGGTTATTTATCTGATCCACACAAAGCTCGGTCACAAACAGGATATGTGTTCACTTGTGGTGGTACTGCTATTTCATGGCGTTCTGTGAAGCAGACGTTGACTGCTACTTCTTCTAATCATTCTGAAATTATTGCAATTCATGAAACAAGTCGTGAATGTGTTTGGTTGAGATCTATGATACATCACATTCGGGAAAAGTGTGGATTATCCTCAATCAAAGATAGCCCGACCATATTACATGAAGACAATGTCGTATGTATCACACAGATTAAAGCTTGTTATATCAAAGGAGACAGAACTAAGCATATTTCACCAAAATTCTTCTACACCCATGATCTCCAGAAAAACTGTGATATTGATGTTCAGCAGATACGTTCTAGCGACAATCTGGCAGATTTATTCACTAAGGCATTACCAACCGCAACATTTAAGAAGCTGGTTAACGGTATTGGGATGCGCCGACTTAAAGACACACCATGCAAGGTTGAGGGGGAGTAATTGATGCTAGAAGATAAACGATTGTACTCTTTTTCCTTCGTCTAAGGTTTTGTCCTACTGGGTTTTCCTTAGCAAGGTTTTAATGAGGCAATCTGTAGATAGTTTTGCACTATGTACTCTTTTTCCTTCACCTAAGGTTTTTCCCATTGGGTTTTCCTTGGTACGGTTTTAATGAGGCATGTTCTTAGTATTTGGTCATCCAAGGGGGAGTGTTATAAAAGAAGTATGGATGACCATACAGTTACCCTTGGGAAATGGAATTGTATTGAATAAGAGGATAGGAACCTTAAATGCATTGGTTGTTGTTATAGCCTTTTGGCTATATAACTCAATCGTGCAGAAAGGAAATGTACACAAGCATAGAGAGAAAGAAAAGGTAGAGAGCAAAATACCACTCTGAATAATATTTGAGTAGTCAAGAACACTAACTTTTCTACATATTTGTGTCCAGCACTTTATTTACTTTTCAGCTCTTATTATCGGCTTGGTTTCATAACAGACGGTGAATTGTTTCTTTAGTTTCTTTAATTGGCATACGAGTAAGGTCCTTATCCGGCATAGAAGTCAAAAAAAAGGTCATTGTCCATTTATTGTTCTAGACCGGGCAAAGCAAAATTGGTTTTTTCGTTTTTTCGTTTTGTCTTTGTTCAAAAAATTTTTTGCATTTGTTAGTTTTGCGTCAAGATTTTGTGATTTTTCTGAATTTATCGTGACGAGACGAATCTAACAGTAACAAGTATAAAATTATGGTCAAAACTCAAATTTTTTTGAATAAAACCAAAATTAATCCAATAATCCAAGTATTTTTCAGCTTTATTCAAAAAAATATGTGGTTTGACCATAAATTTGTATTTGTTAAATTCGTCTTGTCGAGATAAATCCAGAGACTATAAAATCTTGACGCAATACTAACAAATGCAAAAAAAAAAATTGAATAAAAACAAAACGAAAAAGTTAGTTGGCTTATGTTGGCCTAAAAAGTTAGTTAGCTTATTTTTTCGTCTTTATTTGATTTTCTTTCGTATTTTTTATTTTTGCATCAACTTTTTGTTTATTATTAGTTCGCCTCGGCGAGAGGAATAAAAAAAAGTAAAAAATTATGATCGAAGCTTAAATTTTTTTTGAATAAAGACAAAAATAAGAGTTATAATCAGAATCTTTTACCTGTTTGGATTCATCTAGTCAAGACGAACCAATAATACACAAAAAAATAGATGCAAAACTAACAAACGCAAAAAAAAATCAAAACAATGACAAAAAAAAAGTCAAATTGGTTTTCTAAGCCGAAACACATCTAAATCATGCAATTATCGATATGCATTTATCAATATCCGATAAACATCAACTTCGGCAGCATTATTGTTTTTAATGTGTTCTATAAGTAAATATTTCTGATCATCAAAATGATGGACTTCTCATATGCTAATTTAGCAAATCGATTTAGTTATAAAAGTTGGAGTGTGCATAGACTTCCGCCCTTTAAATATTCCGTAGATCCAACAGTCAGTTTGGAATGAGTGATTTGGTGAAAAAAAAAAATTAAAGTTTCCCTCCAAATCACTCATTTAATTTGAATAATTTGGTGAGAAATGGAGAGATTGGCCTCTTCTCTTTTTCATCAAAATTGGTGAAAGTCTAGGCTCCTCTTTTTTTATCTCATTTTCTCTCCATCTAATGGGGATGTAAGTGCCACTCCATTCTGTCAATCCCAATAGAATAACGGACTTAAGCCCCTTCTCCTCTCAAGCCCATTTGCTTACAATAAAATAGGCTCCTCGTATGGGCTGCCAAATGCCAATAGATAAAATGATTTTATTATCTATTGTCCTACACGCATGCACATAGGAGAATCTTAGGAGTGCACATTTATCGGGTCGGGCTGGAAGCAGTTCGGATTTTTACTATGTAATAACGGACTTTCGCTTGTAATCAAGCCCATCCAATAAATAAATAATTTTTACTTGATATTCTTAAGTTATATTCCAATCACTTTTTTATTTTCGAAGCATGTATACTAACCCAAATTGTTTATATGGCCTCTTAATTTTAGCAAATCTCTTATAGGAAAAAAAAAATGCAGATTTCATATTATCCTCATGTCTTGCTACTTTTTTTTTACCAAAAAAGATTCTAGAAACTAAAGCAACATTCATAGATACTTTTGGTTTTACTATTTTTCATTACTAGTCACCAATTTAAAAATATATACATAATGCGTTTCGTGGGCCGAGCCGGGCTGATATAGGTTTTAATATTATAAACCCAAGTCCAACCTATTTATTGTACATGCATAAAAATTCAATCCAACCCAATCAATCCCCTTATAAAAACGGATTGCATTGGGTGAGCCGGTGTGCAGTAGTAAATAGGAGAAAATTTTGGGTACGGGAGGTACCCTCTCGGCACATCTGAGCCGTCCAAACAATGCAACCAACGGTCTGGATTGAAAGTGTCGTCCGGATTTTAAAAAAATAGAAAAGAAAAGAAAAAGTGTATTTTTATCCGAGCTATCCGATGTATTTTTAGACGGCTCGGATGTGCCGAAGGGGCACCACATCACCCATACCCTATTTGCACCCAAAATTTTCTCAATAAATAGACCCATATATTCAAGTCCCTGTTGCAAGGGCGATATTTTGTTCTCTTAAAGTTTCCTCGAGAAAAGGCCTACTAGAAAGTTTCTTGGAAAATGCTTCAATATCCCCCGCTTGTCTGGGGATACCGTATTCCCCCGATCTAACGGTATAGATCGATGCCACGTACGCAAAAGTGAAGGGGTCAACCGGTAATTCCCAAAAAAAAAAAAAAATCGAACCCCTAAGGTGTATGACCTGAGGTACCTAACCGCCCTAAAAGGGATTAACAAAACGACTAAATGGAATAACAAAACCATTAAACGGGATAACCATGAGGACAACCTGAGTGGGCCATAAAGTATAACCCCAAAAGGGCATAACTAAAACCATAACATAGCATAATCGTTGTTTGAAAGCCACTAAATGGCATAACAAGAACTATTAATAGAGATAACCAAAAAGCATGACGTGACAACCAAAAAGTATGACGTAATGGGGGCAAACCTAAAACCCCAAAATTGTATAACTAGAACCACAATATGACATAACATTTTTTTTAAAAACCACAACATGGGATTACCAAAACAAAAAATCAGCATAACCTGTACTCACATCGAATTTTGTGCATAACATTAAATGTGAGTGGGATTAGTGTCTAATCGATTCGACATTTTTTTATTTTTAAATTTTAAATTTAATTTAATTTATAATTTTTTAAAAAAGTTAACCATGGTTAAAATTAAAGTGATTAAACTATGAAATGTAATTGTATGTTTCTAATTCTATGACAATGTTCCGACACAAATACGTTCAGATCTTCGTCAAATTAAATTATTAAAAAAATCAAGGGCGTTAATATCGTAGTATTTGTTAATTAAACCAGTCATGGAAAGTTTTACCTCGATCAAGCTTATGAAAGTCGTTGATCGTTAAGAAATTCATTATGTCAATAATGTCTATCGTTTGATGAAATGTCAATCAATACCCGATGAACTTGATTTTTGGTTTGAATGAGGTTCTCTGTAGTGTGTAAATGATAGACGGTTCGGATTGGCCCAAAGAAACTCTGGTGGTAGTGAAATGGTCCATAAAAAGACTTTAATGCCTATTGATGCCATAAACGTGATCTGATCACGTGCTTATCTAAATCCGATGATCTCCGATTTTGGAGATAATGATGGAACAAGCAAGGCGTGAAATTCTAACGATTCAGATCGTTCATTGTACAAATTGAGATGGTATCGACCTCTACAATATGTTCATTCAATATAATTTATAACGAACTAAGACTTGTGTTGTTGTATAATGTATAGTAGCCATGTGACCGCGACAAAATCTTGATAATCCACAACGTTCATATTGTTTGTCTTGGTGATTAGATCAATGATGTTAAAAATTGGGTCGATCGGGCTTAGAAAGCATACTTATCTACACACAGTTTTGTTACTAGAATGCATTTTGTTGGTCGATTAATGGTGTAAGGATATCCGATTAACTTAAAATTTTGTACAAATTATCTAATACATGCACTGTAAATGACTGATGATTCCGATTGGCCAAATATTTGGAGTGGGGCCCATTTGGTGCATCCCAAGAGTTTAGTTGAATTAAGGTTATTTAAGCGTTTTGCGATAACATTGTTTTGAATATCAGATCTTCCTCCAATTATTGCAAATTTGGGTTATAGACAAAGAATGCGCGAGATGTAAAATTCTAACGATTTAGATCGACCGATATAAATATAGTTGGCCAATTTTATTAGAATTAGTACTTTGTTAGTGTGCGACACGAGGACACATGAATATATCCAACAACCCTATTCCAATCCCAGCCCTTACACGTGACCCCTTGTTCCCCCTTAAACACACCACGCACCCCACCCATTCCCCTTTTAGCCCTAAACCAGTCCTCTTCTTCCCCTTCCAATCCGCCTCCCACACCACCATATACCGTAGCAGGGACACGACACCCATCCACCATCCACCACCCACGGCTTAGCTTGCCCTGGCATTCGAGATAAGTTCATATCCAATCCCACATTCGACTCTGGGATGGATGATCCAGTGTGAGTCTCTCTATCTCTATTTGTCTCTCTTGTTATCTCTCTCAGTGTAAGTTCAAGTAGTTTGGCAGATTTTTATAAACAACCAATGTCAATCGATTAAGTGATTGAGGTTATGCCAGATTTTGACAATGCCATGCTTGATTTGTGTTTGTTCAGGTACTTTGGTTTTTTAAGAAAGGATGGAAATTTGAAACGACGGGCGCCAACATCCTTCCTCATATACAAGCAATTCATGTATGCACTTGTTAATGTCCCTATAGACATTATTTACTTAAGTATGTAAATTTTTGCAACTATCTCATATAATTCATGCTTGCATGTAGCAAACAAGAGTACCAGAGACTTAAAGACGATGGTAGCACTCTAACAAATGAGGTCAAAGTTGTATTTTGACACGATATATTTATATGTTCCAGGGTTGAAACAAAATTGTAATGGTTTCATATTTGGATAAATAATGCAGGACAAGGTGGAAATTGGGCGGCGATGGAATAACCTACCGAAGGAGGAGAAGAAAAAGTTCGAGGATGAGGCAGTGTCGGCAAATGAATTACTCAGCAATCTCAAAGCATTGGATTCGCGGCCTAGGAAGGTGGGTAAAAATTATTTGTAATCAATTAGTCAAATATGAAGGCATGAAGACACATGATTTAAGTACGCTAACTTTCTTGGTGGGATGTTGGTGAATTTATAGAGGAGGAGGAAGATCCAGACGCGTATTGCGTTAAAACAAATCACAGAAATTGTATCTAAATTTAGTGAGGAACAACGCACCGCCGTGAAAGCCATTGGATTGGGTGGAATTTTGGACCTTAGTTGTGCGAAGCTTAACCATGGGATATGCGAGTGGTTGGTTAATAATTTTGATCCCGATACACATTCACTAACGGTTCATGGTCGGAAATTTGTTATTACGGAATCCCATGTTGAAGAGTGTTTGGGCATTAACGGGCAAGGCAACATTGTGTCAATGAATAGTGTGGAAGGTTTTCGTGAAATGTGTACAGATCTTGGAGTCAGTAAGGGATTTGTAGAAGTTAAAGGCTTGCTCATAAATTTGCTGAAAACAACGGTGGCAGATTAGGGATTTAAGAGGAAATTTGCCCTATACATATTGGATCATTCTTATGTCCAACTACAAAGCCCGCCATTCATGAATCATTAATTAACTTGGTTAGTGATGTTGGTGCTATGGAGAATGTCAATTGGGCGAGGATTACTCTAGAATTTCTATGCAACGCTATCCGTGGGCAACGGACTCACAGTCGTGTACACGCGAACGGTTGCCTATTCCTCCTATTGGTATGTGCATTAATTGTGCATTAAAGCATTACGCTCATACGTCATTTCGACTGTTTATTTCATTGGTACGCTTTTGAACACCTTTATCTTATAACGCAGGTATTCTATTTGGAGCGTGTCTCACCAACTGGGTTTCTTCAAATTCCTCAGACAGATCGTCCTCTACTTTTTTTGGGTGATAGAGAAATTAAGGATGTGTTGAGACGGTTTAAAAAAATTGGAGGTTATATGAAACAGGGGGTCGGGGTAATTTTGACCAGGGAAGAAGTGAGTATGGAAGATGGAGAAGACAAAACCAATGGCAAGGCGAGCAGCACCCATCAAATTCCAAATGTTGTCCTTCATGACATGAAATCAACTTTGGATAAGGTTGCAGATTTACTGGAGCGGCAAACTACAGTTTTTGAGAGATACTTTGGTTATCAGGTGGCCAATAACCAGTACAGAATGGCCAATAACCATGATGAAGTGGCCAATAAGAAACAAGCGTCCAATAACAAACACTATGTCCAATTGAACCGAAACAGTCGTAGCCCATACATAGGAGAAAGAATGTCAACATCCCGCACCTTTTGAACTCACGATGGAGTTGTTGACCATATGAAAGGTCAGAGAGATGGTACTAAAGATAACAAATATGGTCCGATATTTCCTCGAAACGAATATGACGGTTTTCAGAGTACTCCTCATGGTACTCCTCAGGGTAAGACCCATACTCCTAAGAGGAACTACGAAGATGGTGTTGATGACGTTCCATTTTCACCTTCACCTTCACCGCTTTCTGGGTTTAAGCCAATGGTTGGTTTGAGTAGAGGAAGGAAACGAAAGATTACAAAACCAACTTTGAGGCGTTCTTTGCGTCTTTCTAATTATGAACCTCCAGACTTGCGACCTCGTGCGGAGTTGAAAAAAGGCCCACTTCTATCTTCACCCTATACGCGGGATGGTCGCAAGAACAGAAAGCCCGACAACAAGAGTGGGCGTGCTCAATCACCCATTGTTGTGGATGACGTGAAGTTCGATGTCAACTCTCCATCCCCATATGTGTGAATCTAAATTTTGTTGTTGGTTGCTCAAATATGTGTTTGTCTTTACCGGTATTTGTTTTGTACTTGTTGTGGAATCCATCAGATTGGTGGATTAATGAACCATTGTAAATCAACCAAATTTCATGCGCCATATCATGTGGCAGAGTTGAATCCAGAAACTAAGGTTTTTTCCAATATTTCTTTTTGAAATATTGATGATCCCCCTATTCCCCATTTTCTACTTTGTACTAACTGTAACCATTTCTCCTTCCGCATTGAAATTTTCCATAGCCCTATCTCCGAGAGACGTCGTATTACACAACAATAACAAGGCCTAAACCGCTAACTCCTGAGGAAGAGAGGTTGAAGAATTTTATTTATGATCCATCCAGAGAATTGACATAGTAAGTTTTTTCATATATATGGTGCATTGTCCATGTTTGTATACTACGAGTTTAGTGATTTTACCTCTTCATGCATGTAGCGATGCATATGTGCACATTCAATTGTTAGGCAGGGACAGATTTTTCGCCACCCGGGGAGAGTTATGGTGTTTAAAACCCAAACAATGGATAAGCGACACAGTTAGTTTGTTAATTTTGTTACCCTCGTGGTTGTGGTTAGAGTCTTTCTATTGTTTCTACGTATACGATTTCATTTTCATTTAAGGCTTATGTTGTGCTTCCTACTTATGGCAACTTAATAGCTAATAGATTTGGTTGCTATCCAATTGACAAATGCCCAAAGGTTGAAGCATCCTGACAGGTGCCACACTACATGGTATATGCCGGTGCTTCTTGTGGTCAGTAACATAATACTAAGATTATTTGTCCTCCCCCCTATCCATTATTTGTTTTGCCATTTATTTCCGTCGTTCCTTTGCAGCGCAAGCTATTACAATATCCGAAACCCAATCATACGGAACTTAGAAACTTGTGTCGTACGTACTTTGGAGAACACCAGTTCACTGCTAAACTTGAATCATGCACTTCGGTAATATTTCAATACGGAATTGGTACTACTACTTTTTCAAAATATAGTAAGTGGTGGTACATCTGAACCATTTTTTTTTTGTATCTATGGTTGTAGATATACATACCATTGAACTCGGGCGGCCACTGGATTTGCATCAAAGTAGACATGGGCAAGCAAATGACTTACCTGTTTGATTCGATGTCATGCCGTCCATCGAATTGTAGACGCTTGAATCTTGCAAGTGTAGTGGTATGTGTACATCACCTTAACCGTGTTAATGGCATGCCATTGTTCTACTTACATGTCCAAACTTCAACTTTCATATAGATGGGCGTATTTGATCAGATGTTGCGGGTGCAATTTGGAGACCTATATCAGCAAGATTTTTCTAAGTTTAAGATTATGAGTTGGGAAAGGCAACCCTTACAGCATCACACAAACACGTAAGGAATATGATTGTTTTGCATGACTTTGTCGAACATATGTTGCCACCCTGATTTCCAATCGTCCCGCTGAAAATCATATATCCTATGAAATGTAGGTATGATTGTGGATAGTTCATCATCAAATTCATGCAAGGAGTTGATTACCGACCTAGTGTACACATGGTTAGTGTTTCATGCAAGTAAATCGTCACACAAATTGTTGTTGCTGACAATAATTTGTTTTGGTGTTAAAGCTAAATTAGGACGTGGTGTCTTGTTGCAGATGGATGATAATGAAAGGCCAAGGCTGTTAATGGATTTGGTACATGACGTGAATAATCGGGTCAAATCATTTGTGTTGATCAATTTGATGAATGGAAAGGAACCTAGCAAACGGTATATCAATTGATTTATGAAATTGGAATAATTTAGACCATACTAATTTGTATCTTTTTTTGTTGGGCCACACAGGTATTTTATACCGTACACGTAAGTATCATGTTCCACATACTTTTGTTTTTTGAGGTAGGTGGCACCTATTTTTGCGAACAAAAATAGATGAAATTGATATATGACCTGGTGGGAAAGTACTTCGGTAATTTAGAGCGTATGTTGGTATGCAACTGGCCAATTAATTTGTATGGATGTCATTTGTATGCAACTGGTTAGTTTAATTCAGTTTAATTTCTTATATAAGCAGTGTATCATGCATTAAGTATTACTGTTTGTGATTTGGCATTGACTGTGTTGATGTGTAGCTCCACTTCAAATCAGGGTAGGTTAGTGAAAGGGGTCTGACACTTATGGAAATTGGGCAATGATGATGAAATTCGTCTTGTTCGCAAAATGAAGGTAGAGACTGTGGCTGGGCAACCATAGTTGCAGCCATGACTACCCTAATGCATGCATCTATATTGACAAGCTCATGAGCCCAAGTTAACGGTCTATCTTTGTTGAGCGTATGATGGTGTTTTCGTATGCTATTGATACTATGATCAAGTGTGGGAGTTGTCTGCCATCTCCCGTTAAGGTTTCACATCGGGCAGTTTCAGTGTCACTGTGTTCATTTTGAGCGTGTGTGTACCTTATTTTTTTGTGTTGTCCATGAGTACCCTAACCTGCAGTTTAAGCGGTATGTTCTTAACATTGTGATAAGCAAGCGCCTTCGGCCTCGACATGATTCCCTCGGTAACATCTCTCCATTCGTTTTTCAATAAGCAAGGCCGTACAAATTTTGCCAATGATTTCTGGAATTTGTAATGAAAATTGAAATAAAATTAACCTAAGCACCTCATTTGGAAAATTATGAATTTGAAGTGTGGAGCTTATGGTTAGGAACTCGTCAATATGCTGGTAGGGATCCTCATTAGGGTCCCCTTTGAAACTGGGCAACGCTTGCAACATGCTAGGTTTAATCTCATAGTGAGTGGCTGTGAACGGTGGCAACTGGATGCATGACGGTGTGACATATGCCGATGGCAAGAAGTGTGTATGCAGCGGGACGGAGGCAGGAGGCGCGTTAACTGCTCCGACCCCATTTTGAGGGTGTTGAACTTCTCCCATAGTAACTAAGTCGGACTCACTCTTAACCCTACGTCTCCGCTCCAGATCCAGATTAAGTGGTAAGAGTTCGGGGTCCTGAGACCGACGACCAAACATACACAGGCAAGCAAATTAAAAGAAAAACAGACTTACAGTGAGCAACGAAATCGCTTTTATATTACGGCAACGCAATTCACTGCTGGAACCTGCTTACTTGAACGCCTCGCAACCTATACCTGAGTATCGCTAGCAAACAAAATTAAAAAGTCCTAAACTAAGAACTAAAATAAAAACTAATCGAAATTAAGTAACCGTGCAAATTGTCCCCGGCAACGGCGCCAAAATTTGACCGTGTCGTGCCGAGTCAAAAATATATTTATAATAACTTAGAATTAACTACTACTCAGAAGAATAGTGGCTAAGTCCGAGTGTCGATCCACGGACACAATTTGGCTGAGTTACGTTAACTTCGATTTGTTTCTAATTTAATTCAATAAAAAGAGGATTGGATTGATTGATGTTGGAAACTGAATGAATTGAGAGAACAAGTAATTAAATTGGTGGAAAACTAGTGAGAGAAAGATCTAGGGTTTCGAATCCACCCCGACCACGTAACTAGGTTATGCATAGGTTAGGATTTCTACTCGAATCACAATTTGTCAAGAGAATAATTGAGTTGCTAACAGACATGGACTCTCCCATAGCACGGATCGTCTCACTGACACAAATCGTCTCTTTCACGGACTGTCCAGTGGCACGATCCGTCTTACGAGCATAATCCATCTCAGTTACCCAAGCATAAGCGAAGAAAACCATTGACTAACTAGGTATTTGAGAGTGCACACACAAATACTCAACAGATTGAAAGAAGTGAAACAATTCCATTCATATGTAATGAAGACAAGTTCTTAGTTAACCAATCGATTCGAAATAGAAAACCTAGGCCTACACATAAACAAAGTTACTTGATTCGGTGCTTCATCTTCCCCCTAGATAAGGGGTTTAGCCGGCCATGGACAAGATTGGAGCTCTTGGAGTTGATGAGAACTTGAAGAACATGAAGACCAATGGAGTTTCTCTCTCTAGGTAGCCTCCAAAATAAGTTGGGAACCCTAAAATAATGTTAGGTTGTTCTATTTATACCTAGGACTCTCAAAATTACATTAAAACTAGTCAAAACGCTAAATCCCGACACCATGGTCCGGACGGGGAAAAGGGTGGTCCGGACTACGGGTACAAATTGCTCTCTAAAGTTCGCGGAGACCGTGGTCCAGACCATGGTCCGGACCATGGTACCAAAAATTGGCCAGTTGGTCCTCTTTTGCTCATCTTCGCATCCTTGACGCTTCAAGACCACTCCAAAGCATGTTTTCCACGTCTTTGGGCACTCGGCACCTGTAACACCATTTACCAACAAGTTAACAGGGTTTAACGGGTGCTTTCCGGCACCTATCACAGCACCAGAATGACCAAAGACGCCAGATCTGCAACACCTTCGACGGAAAACCTCCAAGGACCGGACCACCGAGCCAAAACAAGCCTCCCATGAAAGTAAGGGGTGGGTTACGGGAGGAACACACCGGAAAACAGAGGATAAACTAAAGGGGAGGAGAGGAGATGAAGAAAGAGGGATAGAAAGAGGGGGGAAGGGGAGAAAGAGGGAGGCGGCTGCCCCCTCCCCCCCAGGAATAACCCTGATTTTAGAAAGCTGTAGAGAGAGAAGGGGAAAGGTAGAGAGAAGTTTGGATTTTCTCGAAGAGTCCTTGCTGGAACAGTTGCATAGGCCTCGTTTGTTTGGTGGGGGTAACATGGAGTGGGACCCAAAATCCAATGTTTGTTACCCTTATTGTGGATGTGATTTGAAATCCCATGGCAATTTTTATCCCAACCTTACCTCATTTTGCTTGAGCTTTTGAATGCTATTTGGTATATGTATAACTTGTTATCGTGGAATTTTACATGTATATATTACCATTGGACATGAATGCAAGAAAAGTAAGAAAAGATTCTAGATAGAAAAATAGCCTAAATACCACTGAAGATAAACAGAAAGATGAAGATACACTGCTACAAAAACAAAACAAAACACTCATTTACGTACAGAGCAATTTAACAGGAACCCTCATTCGATTTCACGACAATTAGGGTCCATAGCGGTCCCTGTTTTGATGCTTCGAGCTGTTATGTATCTCAAGTTTACAAAGCCCTACCGGGAATATCGATCCATTGCAACTGCAACTCCACCTCACCGCATTCTACATTTCGCAATCTGAGAACCATGTTTTGCACTACCCGTCCGTTGTCCCACACAATGCAGCTCTCTTCAGATAAGCAATTTTGGCGATTTGGTTTTACTCTTGTGATTATGGTACCATTAGGGATTCCCTCCAACCGCATTTTTACAACTTCGATCAGCGTTTTGATGTCGAACTCTGCGTCTCCCATCTTGTCGTCAAATGTGAATGTATCCTTATCGTAGACCGTCTGCAATTAACATAGAACGGAATTAGGAGGGAACAATACTACATGGAATTCCACCAATTTTGTCCAAGATTGTCGTAGTTTAACTCAAGTTCGATTCTCCTTGCCAACAAACTCTTGGGGCCACTGAGAGTTATGCGCGTTATCTATGGCCACTGTCTTCATCTGAATGCCATGGAATTAGTCGAGGTGTCACAAGGCAAGGTGTGCGCAAGCTAACCCGGACATCCAGTTGTAAAAAAAAAAAATACTACCAAACAACTACTATAGTATATAAAGCTTAACAGCCATAGCAGTTTAAGACTTGTTTGGAACTTGGAAGTCATGGAAAATGAGACAAGAGAATAGAAAATAATTATGAAGAAAAAGATTAAGAAAAATGTAATCTTCAGTGTTCACAATGCTATAGTTCGTAGATTTCTCCTTCCCTTGTTCTCAAACCAAACAGGGGACAAATTTTTTGTATTTAATATTTCCCCCTTATTTTCGTCGAGTTCCAAACAGAAACCTCCCATACAGAGAGACCGTCAAAGAGGGCCTCTGAAAGTGCAGTACGGTACGCTGCCATCATCTCCGACAGGGAATATTGCCCGTCATAAAAGTCAACCCCACGGTCCCCACCTATGTCGAAACCGAAACGTGTGGGTGGAGCAAAGAGTACGTTTATCTAGAGACCCGAACTTGGGCATTGTCAGTTTGGAGTTTCCACCACAGAACCAACCCCTATGTGGCAGGAACGGAGCCAAGAATTTCACTACGCGAGGCGAGTCTATATAATTCATAGGAATTTTTTTGAATTTTTTTTTCCTGTACAATACTAGGGCAACCGCCCAAAAATAGAAAACAAATTTTTTTCCGGCACAAAAAAATTTTTTATTTTTTTTTACAAGGGCGACCGCCACTACTGGCACCCCGGCTCCATCCCTGCTCGTGATGTCTCTGTTCAACATCACTACGACAGTAATAGTATTAAACATTCTTGCAATTCCAGTGGTAGTCGAGTGATAGCAACATGTATTCTTGTGCATTTGACTGGCGTTCTTTGCTAGTAGCTAAATACTGTAGTACATATGTAAAAGTAAATCACTTACAAGCTTGATTGGGGTATTTGGATCTGCAATAGAAAGTGTCAAATCTTCTTCCCACTCTGGATTCACATTTTTCTTCACTACACGAGTCTTCAGCTTCTGCTTCACACCAAACACCACAATCAACATGAGCGCAAATAAATCAGTTTTACCCAAATGAATTGGAGGTTAGCTTATCTTAGATCTCAATCAATTAGGACAGAAAATGCACTGAAAAGGATCGAGATCTAGAGAGAGAGAGGCTTAGATGACCTGTTTGCCCAATCGGACAACAACGTAAGGATCACTGCTTCGCAAATGGACATCTCTAATGGCAAGATTTACGCCTCTGTGAATTCGGATTCTGAGCAGACCCAACATGTTCTCCATTGATGAACCAAACATTTCTCTGAGCTCTCTCAAAAAAAAAATTCCAATAATTTAATTCGACTGGTTGGGTGGTTCGTTGGTGAGTGAGGGATTAGAGAACGTGTGTTCGATTTTATTGGGTTCAAGTAGGAATCTGCAGTGGTGGAGCCTTTTATAAAGCCGTTCGCATCCTCGGAGTATCAGTTGGTATTTTAATTTGGCCTCTTTTTTCTTTGACAAGAAAAACCGTAGGAAAGAAAAGAAAAAAAAAACCACGCGGCTTTTTTTTCCGCTTTTCTCTAGAAGAATCGATGGGCCGGATTCGTTAACGGTTATTCGGGTTATCGGGTCTGCACTTTCGTCCAAGTATGTACAATACCTTTGGCAGGTGCAAGATCACCTGTTCCCAAACTCTTTGTGCCTCCATGCCGAGGAAGTTTGGACCGTAAGATTGTATTTTTTTGTATTTTTAATTTCCAAATGATGCAACGGTCAAAAATCTCTCGGCATAGAGGCATAGATGAAAATTCGAAATAGAGGATCTCCGGCCCCTTTGGCAACTGTGTAAAGTATTTTGGGAAAAAATTTCGACGCTGAGCAAGCATTCCAGATTTCTCTCCTCGCTCTCTCCTCTTTCTTTTTTTAAAATTCAGACGGTCCAACACTTTTTAAACAGCTGAGATGAGCGTTGGGTACAGTCACGTGGTATCCACCAAGCACGCAAAAATTTCTCACAGTATTTATGTGGATCTCAAGCACTGGATGCAAACAATCTGCGCCAATATGGTGATTGAAGGATGTAATATAAGGAACACAATATATTTTGGGTTTAAAGTATCTTTTATTTTTAGATATCTCCAAAAAAAAAAAAAAAAGAGGTGTATGTTTTGAAAGGGTTATATATCGACAACTTATTGAGTAGAATAAATTGAAATGGATATAATCCATAATTTCACAGAAATCATTTATGATGGAGTGGAATCTTTTTTAGTATATAATGGAGAAGAAACCGCATGGTTTTAATTTGAATTTTGCTAACCTGTAATCTACTTTTCAACTGCAGAAAACAATCCTTTTCATCGCAGTCGTCTAAAAGTACTTTTATAGTCTGAATTTTATACAATCACAAGTTTTTGTAGGTAAAATCCTTCTTAACAAACTTAGAGCATTGATTTTCAAGATTGACAATCGAGATGCGACTTCTTTCTGATATCTGGCCAATATAAGTTTAGACCGCAAAAAGTCAAATGCCTTAAAATGCTTGATTTCTTCGAAAGTTAAAGAAAAAAGTATCTCTGTTTTTTATAAATGAACCCTCACAAATGATCAATAATAATTTTGAACACAAAGAATAAGGAACAATATCAAATTTCTAATTTGATTTTCTTATAATTGAGAAAAATTCAGTTTTCCTATGCAGAATAAACATGAGATGGCGGAGTACAAGAGAGTTGACCAAGATTGAAGTCTCGTCTGACGCGCTGGATAACGTTTTGGCCCTTTTGGGTCCCACACAAGTGATCCGAACCGTTCATTGTTCTTAAAACATTTTTCCGAGGGGCCCCACAAAATTTCAGCTCAATCGGACGGTTGGAAGTGCTCGAACCAAAGTCTCACCGTTTGAATCGAATTTTTTTATTCAAACGGTGAGACTTTGGTTCGAGCACTTTTTGTAACCGTCCGATTGAGCTGAAATTTGTTGGGGCCCCTCGAAAAATGTTTTAAGAACAATGAATGGTTCGGATCACTCGTGCGGGACCCAAAAATGGGTCCCCGAACTCGATCGGTACATTTTCTGTGCTTCCCGTTCTGTACGGGTAGCACTGTCCTTATTTTAGTCGCCACAGGTATTTGATGGAGAGAAAAACAGACGGGAATGGGTCGAGCCCATCCGACTGTTCATCTCGGTAATGAACGCTTTGATTTTATTTCAAACAATAAACGGCTCAAATCATTTGGAGTTTGGATTAAATCCGAGTCATTGATGCCAAGATGGACGGCTGGATGAAACTCACTACAACCCTGTAGTGAGTTACCTCACTGCAGCCCCCCGACTTCAAAACAGCAACAACAAGGAAAATCAACTAAGGAGTACTAAAGTTTCTGGAAAAACTGTTTCTAAGTCATTTTTTAATCCAATATTTCAAAACAATTCAACACTCGTAGAATTAAGACATTAAGACTTTTATGGTATCTGATTAATGCTGCAGAAAATCTACACGGCAAAAAGAATGAGCTAAATAGAAAGTTGAATCTGGAATATTGCCAATTGGATCCTCTTCAATTTTGAATCCAGATAACTCAAAGGCTCCGTTTGCTACAAGTTGTAATATAGTAATTTATTCTGTTTATTTGCTTGAAAAAGATAATGAATTTTGTTAAAAACTATGAATAATAACTTATTTGGTTTTCCTAACTTATTTGACTCAAAAAATTAGATTATTTTACACTCAAATTTGAAGTTTTTTGCTTTTTTTTTATTTTTTTATTGTTAGAACACGAATGGAAAAAAGAATCATATAGTGAATAAGTTATTCTAACTTGAATTTAAAGGGCAATTTTAGTTTATAAAAACTAGGGCTACACATAAAATCCGGTGAACCGTGAAACAGGTTCGAACCGATCAGTACGTTTTGGATTGAAACTATGAATTAATGGTCTGGACACAGATTAAAAAATTAGAAGACCATGATTCGTGGTTTGGACCACGGATTTTCATTTTAAAACCGTAGATTAACTGAACCAGACTGTGAGATACATTCATTACATATAATTTTACCACTTTTACAAAATATTTTTAAGTAGCATTTTACGTTAATGTGATATGTGTATATCCAAAACTTAGGGGGTAAAGTGTGATTCTTGGCAAAATTTTATAAAAACGCGTTATAACTTATACGTATACTACATACTTGAAAAAGGCTACAGTGAATAATATTTTAAACTAATCCCATAATGTGATATAGTGTATATCCATATTGGTATCTTACCTTATCTTATACTCCCTCCGTCCCAATTTTATAGTCCCTTTTGGGAGTTTGTGTCACTTTTCAAAGTGTTATATCTTATAATCTACAATGTTTTAGGTGACTTTGAACACTTTGTTTATTAGATTAAATCAAGATCTATTAAACAAGATCCATATTGCATATAAAATGTATTACCGATTGAAAGATATAATCGTTTTTTTATCCGGTTAGGATAGAACGAGGGACTATAAAATTGGGACGGAGGGAGTATATTATTGCAGGATGACTTTTCGTGAGGAGGAACATGGATGTGACAAGTGTCCTCTATACTTTACACCTTGAATTTTATTTTATGAAATCTAAGAAAAATTCGTAATGGTATTATTTTCTAAACGGAAAGGTTTTCCATGGAATTGTTACATTCTCTAATACCAATACAACCATGAGAAAGAAAGTTTTAGTATATTTTTCCATTCCAATCTTGCGTACCAGCATAACAAAGAAAACAAATATTTTAAATGTCTGACTTATATGGAATCAATGGAGCAATGTAAAATTTAATGAGGAATGCTAGAGGCACTAAATTAACTTACAAACAGTACACTAAAAATACACATGTCATTACCATATAAATGCACGATGCAATACATAGATGCACTCAACCACTAAAAGAATGCCACGTGTACATTTAGTACAGTAGTTAGTATACTAGTTAGTGCCTCTAGCATTTCTCAAATTTAATTGAGTTTACTTTTATAGTTACGGAATGATTTATTTACAAAATCAACAAGAAATGATTTTTTCATATTCTCTTTCATTAATAATCCCTAAAAGTTTTTATATAGAATTTTATTATCACACCAACTCTCTGTAAGTTGGGAACAAGAAAATATGTAGCTCATGTTTCTTGCTCCGGAGGAAGGTTAAACTTATATCCTGATAGTTTAATATTTTTGTTACTTCATTTTTGTCGTTAAACTTATATCCTGGTACTGGTACCGCACCCACCAAAATGTCACAGTCCACTTTCTAGTCCTTGAGGTACTGGTACCAATTAACCTGGTACCGGTACCATAGAAGCCAAGCCAAAAGTGAACTTACCAGACGAGCTCCGTAATATATACCATTCAACCTCTCTAAACTGGCCAATGTAGGACAATGTCAAAAACACTACAAATAGTTTTTCTCAAAGGCACAAGGAATATTTTGATAAAAAAAACCCCAAATAAAAACCCATTTATTTTGATAAAATCCAACACCTCCAAACTTTGTAGACCCATCTAAGACCAACAACTATGATTCTAAAATCGTTCATCTCCTAGAACTCGCATATAGGAACGTTTATGCGTCAAATCACTTTTGTTTGAATATGGATAGGCATGTGAACATGGGGTTGTATGGTAAAGGTCTTGAGTGAGCTTTTGGAGGTACTAAGTAAAGAGAGAGATAGAGAAATTAGAGTAATATGTAGCTAGAAAACTTATCGGAAACCATAATGATTTTGAGTGAGGTTTTGGGGGAATAAGCGAAGAGAGAGAAAGAGATGAGATTAACAAGTGGAGATAAAACTTATTACAAAATGTGGAGAGAGAGAGAGAGAGAGAGAGAGAGAGAGATTCCGAGAAACTCAAGTAAATAAAACTCCAGTTAAATGGATAATTTCGGTTAAAATTATTGTTTTTGTTTGTTTTACAGAACATAATGTATTCTGTTCACATATGTAACCGATTTTCATATCGAACTGATGTTGTATCAAAACATGTTTCATTTATATATTCTATAAGATGGCCTCCAATGGAATCAGATGTCATGTGGTTGGAGGGGTAGTTCGTGATGACACTGGAAATTGGATTATGGATTTTTCTTGCAGAACTAGGAATGTGGATGCTTTGAGGGCTAAACTCTAGGATATTTAGAGAGGTCTCAAACTTGTGTGGGATATGGATACATGTCACGCTGTGTAGGAAACTGGAAACTGATTCCCAACAGGCTTACAACCTGATCATGTTGATCAATGAGCAACTTAAAATGGGATGAACATGTGACTTAAACTTTGGTTGGAGAAAGGATCTGCACATAATCTAGCTAGATGGGTCTTCAGGTAGATCAAGGGACTGGAGTAATGGTTTGATCAAGCGCCATCAGAAGTGCTGGATGATTTGCGCAACAACTGTGATGGTCTTGGAGTTCATCGAGCTACACTGCATCAAGTGTATTTTTTTTCCTTAGGCCTGGCCCCTCTTGTGTACCAACAAAAATAATTACATACATACATACATACATAAATATATATACACATATACATAGGAGCGGTTCCGCCAACACAAACTTTTACACAAATTTTGACACAATGATATTCGGAGCCCCATGCTAACAATCTGAGCCGTTCAATTTGTTTAAAACATTTTTGTAAGAGTTCTTTTAAAAAATAAACTAATTTGGATATCGATAAATGCTTGATCGGTTCATTTAGTTTTATGCTGTAAAATTTGACAGCAATCAATTGAATGAACCGATCAAGCCCTTACCGATATCCAAGTGAGTTAATTTTTTATGAAAACTCTTAAAATCATGTTTTAAATAAATTGAACGGCCCCGATCATTGCGTGGGGCTCACAAAAAAAAACTTGTATCAAAATTAGTGTTAAAGTTTGTGTTAGCGGAACCGAATATACACACTATAAGATGAACACTTTGTGACAATAAAAAAATTTAGAAGAGGCCCACATACTAAAGCTCGGTTAGTACTTGTTGAAAGGAAGAGAAAAGAAAGGAAAATGAAGGAGAGGGAAATTGTGAAGAAAGTGATTCATTTCTCTTGTTTGGTTGTACCAAGAAAATGAAAGAAAACTAATGGGAAAAAATTTTCATGTTCCATTTCATGTTTTCTTTTCATGTTCCCAACACTTTCCCCATTTTCTTATCCCATTTCCTTCACCTTTCCAGACTTTTCCCTTACATAATTCTTTTTAATTTCTTTTTTTTCTCCTTATCCTCGCAACCAAACAACTAAGGGGAAAATTTTGTTATTTTCCTTTCCAAACAGAGCGTAAGATTTTATAGGAGGATGAAGAAAACAGGCAATTAGCACATTCAATTATACCTAGTTGGAGCCGAAAGTACTCCATGTCTCCATCTGTCCCTTTTTAACTGTCCATTTTTTTCATTTTAGACTATCCCAAGCTAAATGTCCACTTCCAAAATAAATGGGTAAAACTTAGTACAATTCCTTTTTTGCCCTTCTTTTGGGAATTGAAGTACATGCATTCCATAGATGTTCCAATTAATACCCACCACAGATTTTGTATAATATTCTGGAACAGTGAAGAATTTCAGAACATGCCCAAAAGTGGAACGAGTGGTTTGACTTTTGAAGGAATGTTTAATTTTCGGATTGGTTCCTATAGATCAATCTACAGGCACACCCATTCGGTAACATACCGACCACACCCACTCGTGTGGGACCTACTTTGAGGTCTCACACGAATAATCGGAGCCATTCAATTTGTTTAAAATAGTTTTTTAAGGGTTTCTGAAAAAAATCAGTTCAATCAGATATTGGGAAAGACTTGATAAGTTTGTTAAATTTTTGGTCCGTTCGATTCAGGAACTGAAATTTTAATGAATCAATCGAGCTTTTATGGGTATCTGATTGAATTGGTTTTTTTCAGGGACCCTTAGAAAAATATTCTAAACAGATTGAGCGGTTCCGATCACTCGTGTAGGACCTCGAAGTAGATCTCACATGAATGTGTGTGCCTGATAAGTGGTTGAGAGTATGTGTCCCTGGACTTTCTCTTCTATTTATGCAGGGCAATAATAGACATGGTTATTTACCCAAAAAAATATAGTACTACTTCCGTCCCAATTTAAATGTCCCCTACGGGAGACCGGGCTAGTTGACTTTAAAAAATAAAATACTTTAGAAATTACTTTTTAAATTTTTTTTGCACCGTTCAAAAGATCTCAACGGGTACTTTTGAATAGTGTAAAAATTTTGGAAAAAAATATTTAGAAATACATTTTCTTTTAAAATCAAAATGACACGACTTTACGTAGGGAACATTTAAAATGGGACGGAGGGAGTAGCAGTTATAATAATACTCCAATAGACATTGTTTACATACGCAATCAGTTTAATCTACAAGCCCCTAGAACTGGGAATATCTATCCACTGCAACTGTAACTCTACCTCACCGCATTCCACATTTCGTAATCTGAGAAACATATTTTGGACTACCATGCCGTCGACCCAAATAATACAACTCTCCTCCGATAGGCAATTCTCGCGATTCGGTTTTACTTTCTTGAGTATGGTTCCGCTAGCGACGCCATCCAACCGCGTTTTTACAATCTCTATCAATGATTTGAGGTCAAACTCTGCATCTCCCATTTTGTCATCGAAACTGAACGTATCCTTATCGAAGACCATCTGCAAATTTATAACATTTAACCACGAATATTTGTCGAGAAAAAAAGGAGACTAAAATGTTTATTTTTCATTATTTGGAGTTCATGATCTTTTAAGCATAAAGCTCTGATTTTTCTCATTGGGATGTCCTTTAAATATGCATCAAATTTATCATTTCCAATCTTTAAAGAGGCATTGATAGCTGTCACAAGCTTCGCTAATTCTCTACAACTGGACACAACTTTCTTCTATGTGTTTTAAATTTTAGTGCAGGTTTCAGTATTTAGCTGTTAAAATCACTAAAAACTGAAATCTGCGCTAAAATTTTCCAATGTGCGATCAATAGCTGGAATATTTGTCCTTGATTAAATGAGTTCATTAATAAAAACACTTACAAACTTGATTGGGGTATTTGGGTCTACAATAGAAAGCGTCAAATCTTCATCCCACTCAGGATTCAGATTTTTCTTCACTACACGAGTCCTCAATTTCTGCTTCAAACAAATCAAATAAACAAATTAGTGTGTTTTACCAATAGGATTTGAGGTTCAATCATCTGTAATTTCTCTACTTTTTACGATAGAAATTTTTAAAAAGTACAGAAATTTTAACAATGAGAAATTTGTGAGGAAAACAAGAGTACTTCTCGGTATATGCATCTCATTTGTCTATTTCAATGATCAATGATTCCGATTAAAAATATTTTTTCCTCTTTTCGGAAGAGTTGTTCAACAAATCTTACAATTAAAAAGACATTGAATGACCAAAATTCCACGCAATGCTCTTGGTAGTCTAACCCTAAGTCGCGTAATTTGTGTATGTGTGCGTGACCGGGAGCTTGACCGTGAAAGCGTCTTTAAAACTCATCCCAACCTACTAAAATTCACGAGTGCAAGGATTAAGAGTGAAAGTGCAGGATATTTTGAACAAGAAGCCTCCTCCTAGTCCTCCACAAAAAGGTATCAATCTAGCCTTGTTTCAAACAAAACCATGCCCCCCCCCCAAAAAAAGACACAAACTGGACAATTTCCCAACTACCTATTACATTAGAAATTGGGCAAAATTAGCCACATAGTTCCACCAAAACCAAAATTCTCAAGTGTTCGTCAACTCCAAAAAACAGAGAGGTGGGGGGACTGACCTGTTTGCCCAACCGGACAACAACGTAAGGATCACTGCTTTTGAAATCTCTGATGGCAAGATTTACGCCCCTTTGAACATGAATTCTGAGTAGACCCAATATGTTCTCCATTTGGAATTAGCTTTTAATGGACTTCAAAAGTATGAAACTCAAGAAACTTAATTGGTTGGCTGGTTGGTTTGATGAGAGAGAATGTGATTCGATGAGAGAGAATGTGATTCTTGATCCAAGAGAGAGAGAGAGAGAGTTGACTAATACAATTTGCAAATTTGGTGCGTTTTATACAGCAATTTCAATGCTGGTATGAATTAATTAAATTAATTCGGGGCTCCAATTTCATTCGACCAGTTTTTAATATATTAGAGAAATTAGTAACGCGCTAATTTGGACTCGTTCCCACGAATCCCACCTTCTTCGAACAAGTTTACCTGTTTTTTAATTGGTGGGCTGGTAGCTGGTTCAAGGAAACTGGGTATTCGGATATTGGGTTATACTGCTGTATGGTCATATGGGTCTCGGTTCTTGGATTTTGAAATAGGGATGGCACCTTCGTTTGATCCACCCTGTTCCCCCCTGCCCCCGTTCGTGTTCGCTTTTGGAGATTTCTTTTGGGATCGGATCAGATTTGGAAGTAAAAATCTAAAAAGTTTCGAGGAGCGGACTGGAGGCATTTTCATGTACCTCCATCCCAATCTCCGCCCTTTTTCTTATAAAATATTTAAAATTATTTATATGTTAACCCTTATAATTATTCGTAATTACTAGGGTTTCCCGAGTATATATATACTACTATATCTCTATATGTCATTCTCCGAAAGACTCGGCATTCTTCTCGATTACCAACTCCATCACCACCTCGAGCATCAAAATCCAATTGCTCACTCTTACATATTAATCCTTATAATTATTCGGCATTGATACACTTAGGCGTTTGGGCGAAGTTACATGAATACCGATTCATTCAAGGGTCCGTTTTTTTGAAGGACATAGTAAAGAGGTCTTTACTTCAATAAGGACATCAACTTTTTCCTTAATGCCAAAAGGACAAATCACCTACACCTTCCAAAAATGCCCCCACTAGCCAATGAAAGTGCCTAAACCCCAAAACCTAATTAAAGTGTCTAAACCTAAACCCCAGGGTACCCTATGAAAGTGTCTAAAACCCTAGGGTACCCTATGAAAGTGTCTAAACCACTAAAACCCTATAATTGAAAAGTGCACCCTAAACCTAAATCCTAGGGTACCCAATGAAAGTGCCTAAAATACTAGGGTACCCTATGAAAGTGCCTAAACAGCTAAAACCCTATAATGGAAAGTGCACCCTTAGTGCATAAACCCAAAATGCCTAAACCCACTATACCTACCCCAAAGAGCCTAAACCCCCAAAAATTGAACCCACCCCCAAAATTGAAGAGAGAGAAATTAATTTTGTCCCACCCACCCAAAACCCACGTATGAGAGAGAGAGAGAGAGAGAGAGAGAGACAGAGACAGAGTGACGGGGAAAAGGGGACCACATGTCGGGCATGAAAGAAAAGTTTTCGGTTTGAAAATTCAATGTTGTAGCTTTCGGTTTGAAAATTCAAAGTTTTCCGTCAAAGTAATGTCGCTTTCAATGTTGCAGCTTTCGGTTTGAAAATTCGTCCACATGGTGCGCGTGAGTGTAGGTTTCATTAAGGGTATTTTTGTCTAGTATTGTCCTTGAGCTCTCAAAAA
Organism: Vaccinium myrtillus; assembly: GCA_016920895.1. Classification (NCBI taxonomy): domain Eukaryota; kingdom Viridiplantae; phylum Streptophyta; class Magnoliopsida; order Ericales; family Ericaceae; genus Vaccinium; species Vaccinium myrtillus. The sequence goes on from CM029277.1 coordinate 10,577,448, forward strand.
TTTCCTATTAATGTATTGGAAGCATTAAAATAAGTTAAATTGGACTAAACACTATTTAAAGTCCCAAATTTGTCCTTTAGACCAATTTTTTGTTAATTCAAAGAGACTAAAAAAAACCATTTTGGTTTATTTTTCGTCTTTATTCACAAAACTTTAAGTTTGACTAATAATTTTATACTTTTTAGATTTCTCTCGTAGAGAGGAGCCAAGAAACCACAACAAATCGACCGAAAACTAACAAATGCAAAAAAAATTTGAATAAGAACAAAACCAAAAAAACCAAAAAACCAGTTTTTTCAATTCACCCAAATGAGGCCTAATATTGCGGTTTATCCTGATTAATGGTAAAGGTTTTGGAACTGTCTTAAATGGTTTACTTACTGAAAAAAATGGGTTTCCGATATTTATTATGAGAGTTGACCAATGATTTCAGAAGATTTGACTCTGGCAGGACAGGCCGACAACTGGCTTCTGGATAGTTGGACTTTTTCGTCCACTTACAATTTTCGTATCTTTTTTTTTCTTTTAATGTTTTAAATAGCCAAACATGTGAATTAATATTTCATTGTATTTTCGTGGAAATGCTATTAAAAATAAATAAATCAAAACATAGAAATAAGCTTAGGAAGACTTCAAATTCAATTGCAGGTTGAAATTTATCTTTACACCTTTAAAGTATTGTTAAACATACTTAATTTGAAGAAGTGTTTGGGTGTTTGATATTTCTGGTAGAGCGTTTTAGAGAAATGTGCAGAATGAATTTTGCAAGAGAACTATTATTTGTAATATATGTGCAAAATACATTTTGTAGGTCTTTTGGTTAACCCAAAATGAGAAAAGTCAAAAATGAGAAGTCATAAAGCTTCTCACACCTTGCTTTTGGCTTCTCCTCTCTAAACACCAAACCGGAAAAAATCCCAAGGGGTTGTCAAAGTGGTCTTAACTTGAGACTTAGGGGTTTGCTCCCACCTAAGATCTCAGGTACGATAAAATAATTTCAATCTCAATCTTTTTTGGAAATAAAATAATTTCATGTTTTTGGAATTTTTTAAAAAGTGCCTTACAGAATGCAAAAAAGAAAATTTCTATTGTAATTTGTAAAAAATTTGTTGGTCTTAAAAATGTTGATCATAAAAGTATAGTTTTGGAAAACTATCCACCTTTAAATCTTCTTGTGTATTTGCCAAAGTAAGAACAATCAAAACCAGACAACAAAGACAAAACACGCCCTAAAGAAACTTTTTTGTGGTCAAACAACGTATCGATGTGTTTTTTTTTTTTTTTGTGCTTTGGAAGATAATTTATCGATGTTTGGTAAATAGAAAACCTGCGTGTATCGGATGTCCCAGAAGAGACAAACCTACGCGTATCAATTTAGCAGTTCTAGTAGTGTTGATTTTTGAGGAGCTAGCTAGCTTTTCAACCTGTGGGCTTGAAAACGCTTTGAGCCTTTCACATTGTGCGGAACCGGGGGGCCCTGTAAGGAGTGAGCTCACTACATGCGTGCAGTGAGATCTCTCGGCCGTCCGATCCGAGATCAAAGGTCCAGATCGTCTTACACTTTAAAAAGTATTTTTACATTTACTTTAACTCCAATTTATCCGGACCGTTGATCTCGGATCGGACGGTCGAGAGAGCTCACTACACGCATGTAATGAGCTCACTCACTACAAGCCCCCCATTGTGCAGTCTCCCGAATTCAGTATTTCACCATTCTAATCAAAGATTGGGACTTGGAGACGAGATCTTCTTCATACTTCATCCCTCTATTATTTTCTATACTCGCAGTCTAGAACATAATTGCTCAAAATCATGACATTTTATGGGCGTTTGATTTTCTATCTCATTTCAACACATGGAATATTGATTTTCGATTTCAAAAATAGTGGCTGGGAAAATAGAAATATTTAATAATATGGCCGTTCAAAATAAGAAAATGGTTAGGGTTTGTTTTAATGCTACAGCCGCAAATTATATGAAAAATCATCATTCTATCAACTTATCAAGTAGGATCAATTGACTCCACTCAATTTTGTATAACTCCACAATTGTCATACCTTTATAAGTCATTTTGCAAAGTTGACCCCACGAAATCTGTGTCAATTCCAAAAAAAACTCTACATAAGTACTCCTAAAATTAAGTATTCTACCTAAAATAAAAAAAAGAAATAGAGTATCAAGATTGTAAAAAAAAAAAACGCGGATGAAGGATTGAATAATTATTTATTTGTGTCTACTGCACAAATCATTCTAAATGGTTCTATCATTTTTGAACATATCAAATTTTGTTAGAAGCTTTTAAATAATGTTCACATGATGTCAACAAAAATTCAAGATTTTTTTATTTTGCCTAACAAAATCCAATCTTTTGGTTATTAAATAAAAGAAAATGCGACGTGTACGATTCGAGGTAAGATTTTCACTCAATGACTAGAAAACCTAACTCCGCCCCTATTTCTGTATATTTTTCTAAGAAATCCTATTGCCACGGGTAGTTTATTTTTCTTTTGTATCAATGATTTTATTGGTTTTATTTGAGGGGAAAGAATGTGAAATTAAGGTGCGTAAGTGTGGAATTTGTACCCCGGAAAAAATGATGCGTAAAATCATACTATATAATGTATTAATTAAACGCGCTATATATATCGTGGTTATACCACTTCTAGAATAGGAAGAAAACTGAGACGTGGGATTTCAGAATTGCTGTGGAATTTAAAAACTTTTGACCAGGTGGAATTTAAAAACTTTTGGCAAGGTGGAATTTTGGCACGCCTCTCTAGATGTGCCACTGGAATTGCCACTGGGTGTTTCTTTGGTTATATATGGCCGATTTTATACTGAGAATTGCCCATGGTTAAGTTATTTTATTATTATTTTTTTTTTATCATTTGTTATTCCTACTCTACTATATGAAGATGGAGAAATGAAATTCGATCCCGGAATGTAGTGTGGGGCATCCAAGAGCTCTACCGCATGAGATAACCACCACTTGCGCCCATAGTTAAGTTAAGAAGCACAAATACTCACATGGAGATTAATACAGATCACACGGATACAACTACGTGACAATAAATTCTAAATACATTAGGATACGAATATCGGAATATGTCATGATAATAAATTAGGATACGAATACATCATGAGATAGTGATAGGTGCTTACCTGTTTAACCTTTCCAACCTACAGCTCCTTTGGCAGCGGGGAGAAGAAAGGAAAAGAAAGGAGAGTGCTCTCCCTTATTAGTGAGAAAAGAGAAGAACGGAGAGCAATTTCTCACCAGGGATCCAAACAAGGGTGAGAAATCAGAGTCTCTCCGGCAACCAAACTCCCTCCGGCGGATTTCCGGCGATTCTCGGGCGACCAAATCCAAGCTTCAAATCAAAGATCCGCCACCGCCACTCTCTCCAACATCTCCATTAACGTTGTTGAGCTGGGTCTGCAGGTTCTTCGGCGACATCGTCGTTGGTCGTATGGCCGCCCAGGGCTCCCTTTCTCTCGAAATCTCACCAAAACTGGTGAGAAACAAAAACAAGGGGTAAGGGGTTCAGCTCTCTCACCAAATCTCTTCCTCTCTCACCGCTTTGCTCATCCAAACAAGGGAGAGAAAGCACTCCCCTTCCATTTCCTTTCTTTTCTCCCAAATTCCATCAATCCAAAGGGGCTATTATGCTCTGTACGCTTCTTTACATTCTTATTTGACTTGTTTTGTGGTAATGTTAGTGTTTACAACTTTGGGAGTCAACGGGAGCACGAAAAGCGATTTGGAGTGCATGAAAGGAGGGTCTGAGAAGCAACCAGAAACAAAAACAAAGAAGTGCATATCTGGTCATCCGGGCCAATGTTGTGTTCGTCTGAACCATCAGAATCATCAGACAGGGTTCAAGAATATGTGTTTTATGTAGTTCGTCCGGACAAAGGTCAGTCTCGTCTAGACAATTGGGCCACACAACATTTATTATTTCAGCGTCCTGAGTGGAATTCTTAGGTCCAAACCATAAAAAGAGAACTCTGGCTAGGTCATTATTAAGGTTCCAAAATTGTTTTAGAGAACCTGTAACAATCTGCCCCAGCTGACCTGCTAACTCTTAACCTAACTATGTGGCTCAAAAGGGTAACCTCGAATTATGTTGTAGGCTACCCGCCCGAAAAACTCGCCACCCGGGTTTTCTTTGAACAAGGTTTACCATCCAAGAAACCATTTATTTTGAAAACTTGAATGACTTATGTACCCTTAATTTGAAAAAGGTCTTGATCTTATCGAAAATAATAAACTTTGGGTTCGGGAGCCAGGTTACGAGAGGGAAATTTTTTTAAGACATCCTTCTCGTCCGACACTAAATCGGTCTCTACTCAATACTTGTGAGATTTAGAAAATATTTTTTTGCTTAACTTTGTTCACATAAAGCAGTAAATAACGGGAAATTTATACTAACACATTTACAAATATGAATGACATATGAAAACGATGAAATGACATGAATAAACAGTTTATGCAAAATAAAACCAGTTAATAATAAGTAATCACTATGCGCTCAAAATATCCCGGAAAAATATTTGAGTGAGATTAATGTATTGAAACTGCTTAAAGGAACAAATTTTGTTTTTTCTTTTGACCAGGTGTGTGAGGTTGAAGATCTGGTTGTGGGATGGAGTGAGAGAGCTTTTTTTTTCTTTTTTTTTTTTCTCAAATGGGAAAGGAGTGGAGTTTATATAGGGCAAATTTTGCTTTGGAAGCAAGAAACGTAGTCAGAAAAAGAGGGAGGATTGTAGTGGGGATTTTCAGTGCGGATGACTCCTTCAATATGTACTTCCTCCTCCAATAGAACATGCACCAGAGAACGCTGGTTAATGTCACTTGGGCCTCTTGCCCAAGGACACTCTGACGATCAAGTTAGAACACGGAGGAGAAAAGTATAGAGAGTAGTAGATCTGAGATTGTGTGTACCTCTAGGGTTTATTCCTTGGTATTTATAAGTATCCATGTACTTGCTCTCCGAGTCATGTGACGTCACTCGTCCCATTGGCGGTCACGTGACACGGCCTATAGTAAGACACCACGTGGCCATCTAGATGATTCTAGAAGCTTCTTCCACAGTGCCAGTTGTCCCTCGGCACGTGCTCTTCGTAACCGCCTTACTGACCCGATCGGACAAGCTCATGGGTCGGGCTTCAACCGCCCGCCCGTATACCGCTTGACCCATTAGGCTCCTCCCTTGATCCGGAACCATACAATCATGCCCTACGGCATTATGTTCAGTCGGCCATAATGGGATGCCACGCTCCGTGTATTTACTTCATCCGGCATCTATAAGTATGTATATCCGGCCCAATAGTCTATATTTGGCCCCCACAGTCGTTCTACGCAGTTAACTGCCACCTGTGGTAGCTAAAGACGTCCTTGATAGCAAGGCAGTTTGTTTGGTCAATAATTTTGCTGAAATCACTGAGCGTCGTACGGTAGTTAGTGATTACCGTACGGCCATGGGCTGATTGGTTTAACAGGCCAAACTTTGATGGACCGCCCCGAGCACTACCAAACTTCGTTTTGTTCGTGGTTTGAAGTGTTGAAAAGCTGGTTGAGTCTACTTTCTAACCCAAACGAATTCATTTTTTATCATTTATACTTCAAAAGATTGTGTCCATTTTACCCTCAGTGTGTCGGAAAAAAAGTTGTTTTGAAAAAATCCTCATATCTCCGTCATTTTAAATCGGTTTGACCATTATTATATGTCGTTAAAAAGGGTTTTGAATGCACTAGAAAATAGACTATGCTAAGTTTTGTTTTGGATATGTTTTCATTTGGGTTATTAAAATAGAAGGAGCGTCGTTCTAGTTTCCAAGAATGTTTTGATTCATTTCATCATTGGGGACCCATCTGGCCACTGCTTAACGGTGTCCAAGAGTTCCAAATTGGGGTGTCTACTTATACAATAGCTGCTCAAAATCTTTTATATATATGTATGAAAAATTGCTTGGATCAAACCCTTCTCGGTCCTTTTTTTTTTTTTGACTTCTCGCGTAGACCCTTAAAAACATGTTTTAAACACATAGAACGGTTCGAATTATTAAAATTCGATCGCAAGAGGGGAGGTCCACATATAAGCAAAGTGAGGGATCCCTAATTAGATTCTTGGGGTGTTCATTTATATTCTTATCTCTTATATATATTCTTACCTTTTACTTTTCAAATGTGATCGATCTATAATAAAACCCGATCGATCCAAAAAAAAAAAAAAAATCTATACTGATACCAAAGTTGATATTTGGTTGGGATTTCATTATTGCTAACAATAGCCATATCTATTTTAAATTACATAGATTTTTTTTAACAGTATTTTTAAATTACATTGACCCTGAAAAATATTCATCCTTGAACTGTGTTTCCATCCGCGTTCAACCTAAGATGCCGTTCTTGTCTTTTTGTCTAATTTTTTTTTTTTTTTTGCTTTTCGTAATAATTTTCCAGGTTCATTTTAATTTTTGAGAATAATTATTAGCATCGACAAGAGGAATCAAAAAAATATGTCGTGTTACTTTTCATATAAGATGACATAATTTAGACAAAAAGATAGTTTGGTATTTTTTTGGGTCTTTAGTGAACTTTCTTTTTAATTTTTGGTCACAATTTTTTACTTTTAGACCCATCTCGTCGGTACAGATGATTAATCAAAAAAAAAAAACCACGAATCTAACAAAATTTAGAAAAGAGAAGAACAAAACACAAAAAAACAACAAAAAGACAAAAGAATGGAGCCTAAGATGCAGAAGTCCTCAACGTGTCTTCGGTGTGTCCACTCCATCATAATAAAATGAGTTGGGTACGCCTCACACGTCCGTCACCACCATGTTCAGTATTGTTGGGGTTCTTGCCGCAAAATGGGTCTTGAGCCACTAAATCAAACCATAATCAAATAAAGACAAATCACGAGAACACACAAGATTTTTACGTGGTTTGGATAAATTTGGTTTTTAGCCAAATTCCCTACTCCACGGACCGCCTCATCCATTCTCATTAATAAATCTCAATGAGTACACATCCACTTACATATCAAGTAAATCACTGTGGATATTACAAAATTATCCATAATAAATGGAATACACAAATATCGGACTGAGGCGCGGATATCTCGCTTTCTTTAAGGGGATTCAAGCCCTCTGCGGCTTGTTGAATCTTAAACCACTAGCCGATGCAGCAGAACACCCACATGGCCTGTCTCCTCCAGGATACAACAGTCCGACTAATAAGTCATGTTGGTTCAACCCACCCTACACAAGTAAGTTGAGCCCAAAGCTCCACCAGAAAAACACCCTTACATTTTGTTGGGTAATCTCTCTGTAACAATTATGACAAATATGGTGGAATAGGAGAGAGCCTTGATCACGGCCTTAGGCACCAATACCTTTGGCTGGCTTCACATATTAATCATATGAAATGCATATAGATGCAGAGTCCCGATCTCTTAAGGGATCCCTCATACAAAATTTGGTGCGGACCAAGGCATTTTTCAACTTTCCGGATCAAATTTTGACGATCCGAACCGCTCAATGTTTTTAAAATGTATTTTCACAGTTTTATCGAAAACTGTTTGGATCAAGCCCTTCCGGGAATTTTTTTTTTTAAGATTTTCCGCCCTTAAAAATGCATTTTAAAAAACATTGAGCGGTTCGGATCGTCAAAATTTGGCTCGGAAAGATGAGGTCCGCACCAAATTTGGTTAAGGGATCCCTTATTAGATCATTGGCGTATAGATGCATAGTAGGCTTATCCCTTACATGCATGTATATGTAGAGAAGTAAGATGCATGAATCAATTAATTAGCCAATTAATTAGATACATAGTCATTAATTAGATACATGCCAACTCATAGCCTAATTAATCCCAATACTTAGTCTCCAAGGATAAGGGATAAGATATGCCACCTCATATCATTCTAGAATATGCCACCTTATTAGTATTTCTAAAAAATAATTGAAATACTCAAAAATCATGTTTTTTAATATTAAAATATAACAAAAACTCCAACAAGTATTAATACCACAACCGGTCAGGCATGTCAGTTCATCGTAGCCTATCACCAATTTACCTAGAACTCGTTTCAAATCCTAACTTAAGTCAAGTTAGGAATTGGCAAATTTTGACATTTTGAGTTAATATATTATGAGAGAATGACCTCTCGTAAATCTTAATATGTCAATTTTGGAAATAAGTCAAAGTATTGGAATAACCCTTACTTACCGATCAATAGTGATATATATCTCTGTCATCAGTGGCATATGCAGGATTGGAGTCAAGCAGGGGGCGAATCACGTGGACTTTCATAATCATAAAAAAATAAAAAAATTGTAAGCATTTATCGCTACTTGTGAGGTCCGAATAAGAGACGATATTGTGTGTATGTGCGTAGCTACCATTAAATCTTATAAAAGCAACGTAAAAAATGGTTGATAACTTGAAATTTTAGGAATTTTTACCCCACACAAATAGAAATTTTAAGAATTTTTTCATTCAAAGGACTTGCAGGGGCCAATTCCGTAGAATTTTTCTTAATTAACCTGAAAAACTATTATAATATGTGAAAATACATGGAGTTGTGCAGGGCCGGGTACCCCTAGCACTCCCTTGGTACCGCCCTTGTCTGTCCTTCTTGCCCGTAATTTCTGGTTTCTCCCCTTGAATTTTAAGTATTGACACCTCAAATTAATGCTCGTGAAAACGTTTATGTTCGCAAAAAGGATACAAATGGACCACTTGATATGAACTCATAAATTTTCTCAGCCATGCAAAAAAAAAAAAATACATTAGTACACTACGGAATCTCCTAATTCACTGAAAGATTACATTTTATGAAATGGCGGTATTGTAGTTTTGTGGTGCAAACAAAGCTCAGTGGGTTACTTGGGCCCAGATTAGATTGGGCCCCCATGAGTCTATGACCAAGGTCAACCAAATTGGCCTGGGCTTCGGTGGCAACCGATCACAATGTCGGGTTTGATCATATAGCTAATTAATGTACTATCCTGTGGGTTTATTCCTAATGAAATAATGAATAACATATTTAATATTGACTCAAACCGCTCTAGCCATGAGGGAGATTTGTGTGAACTCATTTTTCTCAATTTTGCTCCATTGGATCTAATTTCTTCTTTCTGCGATTCTTAGTCTGCTTGTTTGATCTTTAGTACTATAATTCATGGATTTAGTTAAGTTTCCTCTATTATCTGTTGGTTCTAAAAGGTTGAATTTTGGTTAGATTATTGCTAGCCCGAAACATGTTGATTATGGTGTTGTGAAGATTAATTATGGCTTAGGGATTGTCAATTCTGATTATGGGAACGAAGTTAGGGCTACTATGAATTCTTCTCGGATGAACCCCTTGGTGTAAATCTGGATCTAAAACTAATTTGATTGATTTGCTTGAACAAGAGACGATTTGTAATGATTATCACCTGAAACATAGTGAGTTGGATAGTCATACGATTAAGTAGATCGATAAGGACTTGAATAAGGAGAATGCCTTGCTGCGAAAACTTTTGGCTCAAAAAACCCTATCCCTTAGAAAGATAAAGTGATTGGTGATATGGGAGGATCAAGGGCATGCTAGATGTGATGAAAGCCTATGGTAGTGTTGGTTAGGAATTCCTTTTGGGGATCATGTAGAGTATGAATTTCATGTGCAATTCTTTTGTTGGGTCAGAACTTGTGTTACTTTTCCTAGGTTTTCTGTGATCATTAATGGTGAGTTAAATGGCTTCTTTCTTGGTAAACGGAGCTTGAGGCAGGGGGCCCCCTATCTCCCCATATCTTTTTTTGTTGGTCACATGAGATTTTTCTACTATCTTGCAATCCAGACCAATCATTGAGGTTTTTCATATCACCCTAAGTTTGTTGCTATTTACCTTTCCCGCTTAGTATTTGTTGATGATATTGTTAACACCGAAGAAACCACAAGCGCCTAATGTGGTTTGTGAGCTGGGTGTGCCAGGACTGTACGTCACAGTCCGAATATGATAGAGGCCTTTTAGACCTTGTCTGACTTCGTTCGTGCGATTGCGTGCAACCCCCAAAGGGTAGAGCTGCAAATGGTTCGTGGTTTGCCTTACGTGCGAGGACTTAGAATTTCCCAACCGTTGTGGAAAATTAAGAGCAACGAGATAAAAATAAAACCAACTTTTATTAATGACGATTAACAAAAGTGGGGTACAATGTAGTCAATAACAAGGACTAAACTCGGGTTAGGCTTGCTAAGTGACTGAAAAGTAAAGGACTCAATTGTGTTGGAGGCTTCAACAGGGTTGAATGGCTGCAACAGGTTGAGGATTTTGAGTTTAAGTCGAGAGACTTGAGTTTGATTTTAACCGTGAGGTTGATGGCTGTGGAACCCTTCTTTAACCTTCAAAACTAGTATTTATAGGCTCATGGTGTTCAACCTCCATTGTGTCGGGACAATGCCAAGTGTCCCAAGCATTTTCCCGCCTTAATTTGGTGCTACCATGTGTCCTACGCCGCCAATTTTCCTTCTATCATGGCAGTTATTGGCGGTTACCAAAGGTCATGGCCCTATTTCATGGGGAAAGGCCTGATGACCCATTAACCGGCCTCCTATTTTTTAGGCTAGTGGGTTCATGGGCTTTCAAGTGGAGTCACGGCTTGATGCCACGTGGCATAACCGATTTCCTCATTATTTGCCAACAAGCTCTCTTATTTTCTTTTCTTAACTCTTCTAGTAATTAAATTCCTCTTTTTTAGGGAAAGATAAGAATAAACGGTTTTCATCTTTCCATATTCCTCTCACGTGAGGATCTATTCCTTAACCGTTTCAAGAATATACCCTTACAACCCTTAAACCACCACACATGCCTTTTTCACCACCTCTAAGCCTGATCCTTCTTATGGACCAAATGTGCCTCCTGGGCCGTTATCAACATAGGCCTTTCTGGATTTCGGCCTACCAAGTTCTAACCAAGCCCCTCAGGCCTGGTTAAGGTCATGTGCCAAATCTGGGTGTAAACAGATATGTTCATTAATTGTGGGGCAAATCCTCAAACTTTAATCTGCAATCATTGATAGTGTGTTGAACAATTTCTATCTTTTTTTTTGGGCTACAGCCTAATTTTTTAAAACAGTGCTTAATTCTTTGGTGGAGTTAGTGTTGCTTTGAAGTAGGAGTTGAGAGTTATCTTGGACATCCATGTGGCTAGTTTGGCAGTTAAGTATTTAGGGGTCCATTTGATTTATTTAGGGTCCATTTGATTTCTAGAGAGCTAAAGCACTCTGACTGTGTGATACTTAAAGATAGAATGCTTAAGAGAATTCATTCTCAGTCAAACACAATGCTTTGCTTTGAGGGCATTGCTCAGTTGATTAGCTTTTGTTTCTCAATATACATGTCTACTCATCCTCAACCTCTATTTTCCTCAACGATTATGAGGGAGATTGAAAGTATGCCCTATTTTTTTTCTGGAATATGGTGGTGATGAAATCTTTTGGTGCTAAGGTGGCTTTGGTTTCAGTCTGTGTTCCAAATGTTAGGATTTTCGCAACCCCACAACACCTCTACGGATCTTGGAAACAATGAATCACAGAACAGAAAAATAAGTAATCGTGCATAATGAATACGGAAAAGAAGCGAGTCACAGATATACGTGGAAAACCTCAACGCGAGGAAAAACCACGGGAGCCACACCATTCCACTATGAAATCGAAATCAAGAGTACAAGTCTTCTCGCAATCTCTCTGAGATCTGCGTTTTCTCTCGCCTCTCTATCTCTGTTTTTTTCTGAAAACGTGTTACCCTAATTACAAGCTAACAGCGAAATAATTAGGTCAGGCCTATAGCCGAAATTACACACCAAGGTCCCTCAAATATCGTTTTCGCTGCAGTCCGGAATGCTCCTAAAGCCGCACTCCAGACTGCGGGACACTCGTTTCCCGTGAGGGCTCCCGCCCCCACCCCCGGTACTGCTGAAGGTTGTCTGCACCTCAACACCAAAGAAAGAAGGTGGAGATTGGTTTTCAAATGGATAAAGGAATGGAATAGGGCCTCCATGTTGAGGCACCTGCAGGCTTTTAGTAAGAAATAAGTTATTCAATGGGTGATGTGGATCCACTCTTATGCGATAAAAGCATCATTGTATTTTGGTCTATGAAGCTTCCTAATGATTCGATGCATCTTTGACTTTTAGGAAGATTTTTGGGTTTGAGAAGTGATGGCTTGTTCATTCAATCGAAGATTGGTAGTGCTTCCAATACATTCATTTGGTTTGATAATTGACATTTCTTGGCCCTTATTCCAACGGGACCTTATTCCATAGATATGAAGATACATTGGCTTTTCTTTTTGGCAGGTCCCTTAATGCCAAGGTTAACTCTATTATCCAAGATAGTGGTTAGAGATGGCTTAGAGGGAGAAGTGGTCTTGTGAGGGATATTGTATCTGACACATTTCATGCTCATGTGCCCCATGTTGAAAGAGAGGACAAAGTCATTTGGACTTTGAATGCAAATGAAAGTTATTCTACTAAAGCTTAAGTCTGCTTGATAAAGCTTAAGACTAAAGCTCTTGAGGTGCATGGGTTGGTACGTACCATATTGTGTGGCATAAGAAACATGTCCCAAGGTACTCTTTCATCCAATGGATTACAATTCTGGCCAGGTTATGTATTCGAGATATATAGATTGGTTGCTTGAGGGATCTCGCATGATAGAAGGCGTGTTTTATGTCATGGGGGACTGGAATCTCACTCCCACTTGTTTTTAACTTTGTGTTTGCTTCTTTGGATTGGTTAAGGATTAGAGATAAGGCTAGGGTTTCGGTTTCCTCCTCCTGTTTGGGACTTGGCTTCTAAGCTGGGGTCTCTTTTTTTTTTCAAGCTTTGCATAGGTGCCTCAATCTATTACATCTTGGAGGAGAGCAATTGCAGATTTTTTCAGCAAGTTTGCCATGATTGTGCATTAGTTGACAAGCAAATTGTGGAAGAAATGAAGTCCAGTGCCTACTTGTGGAGGAAAGTAGTTAAATCCACAGATAATCACAAGATCTTTGGATTGGGAAATCCCTGAGGTTGTGTTTAATTAGCAATGCTTAGCCTTGTTTTTCCCGTAAAGTGTGTCCAGCTTTTCGTTGTACTTTTGGCGTGCCTAGGTTTTTTATTTTCTATTGTATTAGTTGGCCATGATTGTGCATTGGTTGAGAAGTAAATTGTGGAAGAAGTGAAGTCCAGTGCCTACTCGTGGAGGAAAGTAGTTAAATCTACAGATAATCACAGGATCTTTGGATTGGGAAACCCCTGAGGTTGTGTTTAGCAATGTTTAGCCTTGTTCTTCTGTAAAGTATGTCCAGCTTTTCGTTGTACTTTTGGCGCACGTAGGTTTTTGATTTTCTATTGCATTAGTTTTGTTTGGTTGTTCAGTATTTTCTCAAGGCCATCTCCTTGAGTTTTTAGCGTGGTCCCTTTCATATGGCCCTAGAGTGCAGGTTTTTTATTTTCTATTGTGTTGCTTTGTTCGGTTGCTCAGTGGTCTAATGGTCTCCTTGAGTTTTGGGCGTGGTCCCTTTTATAAAAACCTTGTTCCTAAAATAATAATAATAATAATAGTTTGGTTATCTTGAATTTTCTAAAAGAAAATCTCCAATTCAAAGTGTAAAAAAAAAAAAAAACCCAACAAGGAATGCTTTCACCGTAAATATTTTTCTTTTATACACATTTTTTTGTAAACAGTGACTTTGTTCAGCATGTGGGAATGGCTTTTCAAAAGAGACATACCTCTCCCTTTCCAAAAAAAGGCCATATCTCCTGTTCCTTTGGTAAACGGACATGATGCAAGTTCATGTGCACCTTTTTGCTAAGATCAAAACCTCAAAGAACTAAATCTCCAATGGTGTGTGTGATGACTCAGAAAAGTGTAAATTTCCATTATTAGGTTTATAAACAAATGGAATGTATATCTTAGACCACCTTTTTTTCTGGGGCTTTGTTCACCTATCATTTGTTGATGATTGACACCTGGCTATCCGAATTCGGTCATGTAGTTGTAGGCATATGAATCACACATTTCAAGTCCAAAATCCCCTTGGAAATAGGGTCATCTCTTAATCCAGATTTTGGTGTCCCTTAATAGTATTAAAATTAATTACCGGTAAGAACGAATCTCATTGGTTTAAGAAAATCTTGCTTTCACATGGGCTGTAGCCAATCAAAGGCCATGCTTATAGACAATCACCAACAAATTTATATAATTGTCTGTCCATACACCGGACACCAACCACTGAGTACATGTCATTAACCTTAATTTATCATTAAGATATCCTAAAATATAACCTAAATGAAGATGCTTATATTCTAAGCAGTAAATCATAGTTTTATTGTACGGCTTGTTTGCCATTGGGCTAAGCTAATAAAGGCGTGTCAAGAGCTCTCTTGAATGGCGGTGGGCGTGATACTTGAGTTCTTTACATGAGTGTCTGAGGAGGATAGGATCGATCTTGGCTATCTGTTGTTTTATGACTGTAAATAATTAAAAAAAAATAGTAAATTATCTATCTTAATTTCATAATTTCATTTTCAGAGAAGGTGAGTTTAAGTTTCAAGTTTGGATATCTAATTAGGGTTGTTGGTTTAGAAGATGGCATCTGTACTCTATGTAGCAAACCTCTTTTTACCTAATTTGGGAATTTTGAAACAAAAATTGTGCCCTTTTCTAAGAAATATGATTTTTTAAATTTATTTGGCTTTTGGGCAGGTAAGAATTAAATGTCACCTCACTTTTTTTTACCTAATTGGAAACCGAAATATGTCACCTCTTCCAAAAAAGGATTATCTTTAGTTTACTTTAATTGTTGGTTGGTTTAACTACTAACCATCTATATATTGCATGCTAAGGAACGAAGTAAAAAAGGGAAAAGATTGGGATCTTAGTTTTAACCTAATTTGGGAGCACTTTCAGCTCCAACCACCCACCCTTACCACATATTTTCTCTATATACAATGTGGTGTTCTATGTGTGAGGAGGTTTTGTTTGGGTGTTTTAGTTTCTCCATCCAACATTTTGTTGGGTGTTTTTCTTTTTGGGGTCTATTGCTTTGCTTCATGTATCAACATCATGTTGCGAGTGATTTTCCCTCCTTTCCTCTATGTACGCTATTTTAGTCAAGAGATTTAAGATAAACTTCTTTTGTTGATCAAAAAAAAAAAAGTCTCCGGTATGTAACCCAATTACGATTTTTTGTGACTCCTTCTACGAATTTTGTAGCTTGTTTTATTTTTTGCTATACGGTACATACCTTACGAATTTTGGGTCTTACCCTAAGAATTTTCATGGCCCGAGATATGAAATTTTTGGGTTACTTTTACGAATTTTTGTGGTTGTGTTTACAAATTTTTGTGGTGTTTAATTATGGTTTTTGTAGTAAAAAAGATGGCTTTAAGTTATAAGAAATTTTGTGTTGTCATATATGAAATTTTTAGTTATAAATTTTTGTGGTGTTTATTATGAATATTATTGGTTCAGTGGGGGTGTTTACCCTAGGCTGATTCATATGTTATATGCAACTTGTGAATTTGAAGGTAAACCTCTTAATAAACTAGTTTGATTTAAGGCCTAGTTTCAGAAATGGGTTTTAGTTGACTTTTTTAGTTGATGTATTATGAGAGAATTAATTGTCTCGTAAAGTGCAATAAGTCAATTTTTAGAGCAATCTCTAATTTAAAAAAAAAAAAAAACAGAGAGAGGTGCATGTATAATATGCGATTACTGTATTGTCCCAATTCATATCAATATGTGAAACTGGTAAAAAAAAATTTCCTTTTCATAAATTGACACAATTTATATAGTAAGAGTGTTTGGATCCTCTAGAATATTCATTTTGGACTGGACAGGGCATTTCATATCTGGATCACTCGTCTAAGTAATCTATTTTTTTTGGTCATTCGTCATTCTTAATCTATTACATGGGGGGAGGGGGGAATAAGACTCGATCCCGGGATGCAGTGTGGGGCATCGAAGAGCTCTACCGCATGAGCTAGCCACCACTTCCATCTCAGCAATCAATTACCAAAAATTGTTGATAGTCTCTAACTGGTAAGAGACTAATCTTAACTGGTTATATACTAATAACAAATTTGGAATTGGGGGCCATGTAGTGAGTGAGCTCACTACATGCGTGTAGTGAGCTCTCTCGACCGTCCGATCCGAGATTAACGGTTTGGATATGTAAAAGTGTTTTTTAAAGTGTAAGACGATCCGGACCGTTGATCTCGGATCGGACGGCCGAGAGAGCTCACTACATGCATGAAGTGAGCTCACTCACTACAGGGCCCCCGGATCCAACAAATTTGGGATAGTTATTACCGACAATAAGTGATCAAGGGTTAGACAATCTATTCCGGTCTAAAACGAGGACCCAAATTTCACTACAAGAAAAACGGGTAATAACAGCAGCCAAAAGTGTTGCTAAAGGTTTCGCAAAACGCTGCTATGGACCTGCGTGGTCTGTACCAGCGCTTGTGTGAGCCACTGGAGTTTCCCCGTTGCAGTATCACTATACCAACAGTTATTCCAAGCGCTTGTATAACATTTATTTTATTAGCGCTTGTCACACGCTAGTGTAGAATTAATCCCTTTTTGCGCGTTTTTGGCCACCAATGTGAAATTCGTACACTTTGCCACACACTTCTTTAACAATGGTTAAATCTTCCACAAACGCCACTATAGACCAACATTTAGAGACACCTTACACACTTTTAGCGGCTAAAACGTTGATCATGGTGTTTTTTATTTTTTACGAAACTATACCCTGATTAATCAATTATATTAGCCACTTTTCCACACATCTTTTCACAAATTTTTTCCTAGGAACTCAAAAGTATCGAAAAGCAAAAGAATTCGTTCTTCTAGGGAAAGAGATGTAAATTCTCGCCTTCGAAACCTATATTTTCTTTTTCGTTTTTTTAAATGGCAAAATTATTCAATATACTATAAGAATTCTGACAAAGAGTACATCAGACGGGGGAGGAGAGGGGAATCTAATCAAAGGTTGAATAAAAAAGAAAAGAAACACACAAGAAAAACAAAATACCACCCAAACAACAGTCACCTAACGGCCTCAGCCTCACTGCTATCAACGGAAAAATTCTGCTATGTCACTGCCGCAATCCACCATCGTCAACAAAAATATCACGTCCTGCCACCGCCGCAACCCCAAACAATAAGACCGACGCCGCAACAAATCACAAAAAAATGACACTAAACCTCACAGAAACCCTAAAAATCAGGACATAGCAAAAACGTTGCATCCACATCGTTACCCACACAGGCGGTGACCAAAAGATCACCTTCGTCATGTGACGACCTAACCAAAGACACCCCCACCACCTGAAGCACCAACTACCGCTAGACAGATCCAAATGCCTCCACTACTTCAATGTTGCCGCAACCTGTGAGACCCCAAGTCCCAATTCGGTGGGCAAAGAAATTGTAGAGTAAAATACAAGGGCATGCGTCGAGTTACTGTATACTATAACTTGAGGTTAAACTTTTGACCACGTGGTTAGATTAAGATTTAGTAGGTCAGCTAGCGCGGATCGTTACACAACCTTCCCCCGCTGCTCCGCCGCAAACCCCACAATGACCAGAACACGCCCCAATCGTTGCTATATGCATTCTTGATCAATGCAAAAGCCAAGATATCCGATGCCGAGGGTTGTTTAGTTATATGAAAGATTGCATATGCCAAAATCACCATTTTGCTCATATACTTACTCCAAACAAAGCATCCAATCCTTCTTTTTCCCTCCAAATCCTTCCCTTCCCATTCCACTCCCTCTATCCAAAGAGAATTTTTCGACGGTCAATCTCTGATTCTCGGTCAATCATCAACACTCGCAAATTTTGTGGGCCCAAACCACTGAAGAAATTTTCCCATCCACTGGAAGGCATATTAAATCAAAATGGAACATCACTTTGACGGGAAAGGGATTCTTCTTAAGGGACAGTGAGGAGGGACAACAGGGTAAAAAGTTGTAGTATTAATGGATGCTTAATTTATACTTGTTTAATTAGCACTTAACCCAAATGAATTTTCCACTTTTAGAAGCATTAAGGTAAGAGCTGAGACACATAACCCCACGTGTCAGTGATAGATACGGCGACGGCGCCATCGAAATATACAATACTGGAAAACATAAATATAGAAGTTGTAATTCGCCCCTCGAGTTCCTGTACTGTTTAAGCACATTTTTTAAGCTTAAACTAGTCTTATCTTAGCTGTCTTAGATACCAAACTGCTCACATTAGCTGTGTCTTGTACTGCTCAAAACCAACTTTTTTCTGCTTATAAAAAAGCTCTTGACTTTGAGATGAAAGAAATCCTATTAACAGAAGAAGTACTCTCACACCATCAAAACCTGGACTCAACTTTGAGAGCTGATCAATTAATGTAATGTTTCGTCTCTCAATTCTTATTTCACTTTTTGTTGATGATTTTGATTTTTGACTCTTATGGATCTTGGTAGCTCTCTCCGTCGATATTTTCATGCATGTATCTCTTATTGATTTAGAAACCCTAATCAAAAAGAGAAGATGGGTAGAGGAAAGATCGTGATAAGGAGGATTGACAACACAACGAGCAGGCAAGTGACTTTTTCAAAGCGAAGGAATGGGCTTTTGAAGAAGGCGAAGGAGCTAGCGATTTTGTGTGATGCAGAAGTCGGCCTGATAATCTTCTCCAGCACTAGCAAGCTTTACGAGTTCGCTAGCTCCAGGTTTTAAAAACTTTCAATAGCTTTTCTTTTAGATCATTACTCATGAAAAATATTATCACCCGCACAGTGTCAGTGAGGTGAACCTTCCCTTTCCTAGGTTAGCCGCTCCTAGACAGTCTTTTTCTACATATCTTGTTATTTTTCGCGTATAGTAGTGTTTATATATAATTATCACTTAATGTAGAGCATTAAGTGCATGGTATCAAGTCTAGAAGACAAGTGGATTTGGGAACATGAAGAAATATTTGATAATCTACCTATATATGCACTAAAGGCAAGCTAATGGGAAGGTAATATAGAGGAGACCACATGCTACCAATAGGCTTATATGAAAGGAATGAAATTAATTTATCTTGTTCATGATCTTTGCTGTTTTAAATATCCATACTGAACCTATGTGGGTATTCTACTACTTAAATGGATGGCTCAAATTGTTGCAAACAAAACTTCTGTAGGGTGCAAAGACCCCTTTCTAGGTTTCTTCACACAAAGATGCTTTCCTTTTTTATTAGGTTGTATTTGGTTCAACCATGTAGAGAAAGAGAGGGAAAAAAGAAATAGAGATAATAATGGATCTAGTCATTGTAAGCCCTTAGATTTAGTAAATTCTCTACTTTAGTTTCATTTGGTAAAATGTTGTTATAAACGTTGTGAGCCGATAGATCTAGTAATTTTCTATTTTTATCTTACTTTACCTGAACTTCTGATAAAAACATGTCATTGCCAATACGTGAAATAGAACTAGCTAGATCGTATATGTGTCAAATGATAGATCATGTAATTTTCTATATTTATCTTGCTTTACCTAAACTTCTGATAAAAACATGTCATTCCTAACACGTGAAGTAGAACTAGCTAGATCGTATATGTGTCAAATGATAGATCTTTTATTTTCTATTTTTATCGTACTTTACCTAAACTTCTGATAAAACATGTCATTGCTAATATGTGAAGTAGAACTAGCCAGATCGTATATGTGTCAAATGATAGATCTAGTGATTTTCTATTTTTATCTTACTTTACCTGAACTTGTGATAAAACATGTCATTGCTAATAAGTGAAGTAGAACTAGCTTTATCGTATATGAGTCGGATCTTTGATCTCAAATTCTCTTTTTCATATTCAGTGCATAGTAATTTTCTGTTTTTTCTTACTTTACCTAAACTGTTTAGTTAAAAAAGATGTGATCATTCCTAATACGCGAACTGAGTGGAGTGCTAAGATTAGAACTAGATAGCTAGATCGTGTATGTGTTGAGAGATCTTTGATCTGAAATTGTCTTTTTCATATTCATTGCAATCTGTATGAGTGATTAATAACTTGAGAGACTAAGTAGGGGACTATGGGGACACAATAAGAGAAATTATTTGAGACTAGGGAACTGAAACTTCAAGGTTAGAGCTGATATATAGATCCAGTATTTATAATTTAAATTAATTTTATGTATTCCATTCTTGATACAAATAGTCCCATTGGCCAACTAGAAGAAAAGTCATTCCTCTAGCCCAACCCTTGCCTAATCTTTTAATCGGTCGTCATGTGACTTGAGTCTCACCAAGAAGCATGTGTAGTTTTTTTTTGAACTGATAACCAGTGTGTCTCAGCCAGTCTAGGCTATAGGCGCGAAGATGCGCTATGAAAGTTTTTATACATGAAATCCGGTGCATGAGTTTTAATGCTTAGAGATCAATGTACCCTCTTGTCATTCACCTATTTCCCTCGGACTTGAATTCCCTCATGTCCTTGACATGGACTTGAGGGGACTTGTGGAGTATCAAAGAATCCCATTTTACGAAATTCAAGTCATCTATAGAGCCCTAAGTAGATCATCGAAGCAAATATTGTTTTGAATTCTGATCAAATAACATTAAGGATCTCATTACATCTGTTCCACCCAAAAACAATCAGCGAACAACACCTTCTGGCAAAGTGGTGATGAACGATAGCGCGAGCATGCCAAAACCTTGTCACGGCCTAAACGTAAACGGGGCTACAGGGCTTGATATCTGACTTCTAAACAAACGATCGAGTGTTATAACTCTTGGGAAAAATTACAAAATTAAGTGATTCTAAACCGCCTTGCGCGTTAACGACTTACATATACAGTACAAAAACTTATGAAAACAAGAAGCAAACCAAATGTCACTTGTACTTGTGAAACATAGTAACAGTGGTGGAAAGGAAACAACAAAAATAAGTGAAAAGCACACTAATTGAGGAATAAAAGATTGTTTGACTGGAACATAAACTAAGTACTAGACTTAAAAATAATGTGAAAGCCGAGAAGCTATAAATGATAAAGGGAATTTGACTGTCGAGGTGCGGATTCTATGGCTTGCCTTGTATCATTTTATTTATAGCAGTTTGTCCCTTGAAATTGTCAAATCCTTCCTAAGACCACTCACTTATTCAAGAAATCAAAATATGTAGAACCACTGATTCTTGAAAACAACCTCCTGATTGCTACCTGGCGTCCCCTTTGATTCGGTCAAAAACTGACAAAGACCCTTTTCTCCAAAGGACTACTCCTACCAACATGCATGCATAGCAAGGTTGGAGTTAGGTGGCTAGTAGAAGCTGTCGCCCCTACTACAATTTGAAAAATCTTATTATTATATTGAAAATATATACATTTATATATATATATATATATATATATATATATATATATATATAACAAAATTATAACACACCGCCCCTCCTCCACATATATAGCCCGCCTCCACTACGCAAAAATTCTGGCTCCATTCCTGATGCATAGACCCAAGGTTTTAAATACCGGTTTTGCGACGTATAACGGTACCGGTTTTGGTGTAACGGTTTCGGTAGTATCGAATGTTATGTAACGGGAATCGGGTGTAGCGGTCGTGAATTTCTAAAAACCATTTTTTGATAAAAAAAAAAATAATAATTTTAAATTGCTTAAATAACCAATAACGGCCGAGTATCGACCGTAACGGTCGTGAACCGGTCCGTGTATCGGATACGAACCGATACGTAACGGGAACCGGCCGATATGCGTGCAATTTTATCCTGTCACTGGTATATTGGAGTGTAACGGTATTGGAGAGGCCAAAAACCGTTATGTAACGGCTGGTATTTAAAACCATGTAGACCACTCTAACTACAATCGCGCCCCGTGGCTCCCCTCGGTACATCGAAACAGTGATTGAGAAAGGTTTTCTACCTTTTTCTTGGCTTGAATCAATGCTCATTTTGTTGGAAAATCAGTGTTTGAAGATGGATGAGATTAATTTTTGAGAAGCTTGGCTTTTTAAGTGTGTTGGCTAGGGTATTGTGAAGAATTTTTGGAGTGATTTTGTGGAGTTAGCCTCACTTAAAAGGGTGAATGTTTTTTGAGTAATGTGGCTGGTTTGAACAGGGTCTATGGCTGAGTGAACTGTAGTGTAGGGTTTTGAATTGGGTGTATGGCTGAGTGAACTGTAGTGTAATGTGGCTGGTTCTCCCACTAAAACAATAGAGTTTTCCTCCCAAGTATGGCTGATTTTTTAGATGCGTATGGCTAGAGTGTGTACGATAGTGTATTAAGTGGTGTGTGTAGTGAAGTGGTTTGGGGGGGGGGGGGGGGTGTTTATAGGGGTTTTGAGGGAATATTCATGATTAGAAATGGTTGGGAAGGGGGGAGGGGCGTGTGTGCCCCGGCTGCTTTACGTAGGGAATCTCGCAGCCTGCAGAGATTCGCGCCTACCTGACAACTGCTCAGGTCCGTATAGAGAATCTTTGACTTGAGCCCTCAGGAGTGGTTTTTTAGCTCTCAAGTTTGACTAGAGCGGTCAAGAGTGCATGTCAAGGTTGTTTTTGAAAATGTTTTTCTTTGGGTTTTGAAAATAAAAGAGCATTGTTCCTAGCTTTTCTGAGGCACGTTTTGATTTATTTCATCATCGAAACCGGCCACTGCTTAAAAACATCTAGATGGTCCAAATTAGATTAATGTCTACGCACTTTAAATACCATTTTTCACTGGAGCCTTTCCCACTTTGTTACTATTTTGTTTTTGTTTTTTTCCCTTAATGTTGATAGATGTTGAGAATGAATGGCGCAAGTTGATGACACTCTTGGGTACCATAGGCTAGTTGATGATACTGTTGTGTTACTTGGATTGAAACAAGGACATCTTCAATTTGCTTTTGAATCACACAGAAAACCCTTTTAAAGTATGATATGAAAAGGAGATATAGATGATTCCATTTATAGATGAAAGAACTTCTCCAAAACTTAAAAGTTGGTTGCATGCTTTATTGGATTGTCGAAGTAGGACAAGATAGTCAAGAAACCTAGTCCATTGTGTTAGGTAAGTTACCATTATTAGAGCATTTATTTAGTTTATAAAGTTTTTCTCCACTTGGCTGAAGAGTAATCAAATGTTAGTTATATTTCTCCACTAGCTAGCTAATCCTTAACGTAGGTGTATGTATTGTGGATGCATTGAACCATTTACTCTATACAGAATATGTAGGTGTATGTAGGGGTGAAATTATGACCGATCAAACCAAACCAAACCAAACCAAACCAAACCAACCGGAACATTTGGGTTTCGACCGGTCTAAATAAGGATCAGTCGGTTTCAGTTTTTGAATAATGAAAAAATTCCTTTTTTTTCGATTTTAGTTACAGAAAATCATCCAACCTCCTATTGAATCCAAACCAACACTATCAGGAATAAGGCATTTAATTTTTGGCCTTAGTTTCTTTTTCTTTTATTGATGTTGAATTGTTTTAAGTGATGTTGAATTGTTTTAAGTGATTTTAATTGTAATTGGTTATTGTTTAGATGTTTAATTATTTTTAGGCATCTAGCACTTTAGCCCAAGCTTTTTATTCGGTTTTCTTTTGGCATGTGCTAACAAGGCTCACTTTCAAAGGCTACACCAAATGTCCTGAAATACCTGACCGAATGAACTCCTTCGAACCGGTATTGCCTTATTGGTCACATTTTCAGTCAAGATTGATTATGACCTATGTAGCACCAAGACTCCAAGAGAAGAGACTGGAGAGTCCCCGTGTCCGACACTGGGACACGGCTCAATACATATGGGACACGCTACGTGGCGTGTAGCGTGCCCCATAAATTTAATTAATGTTTTTAGGGGGGGGAAGGTGGGGACACGCGGGAGACACGGAGGGGACACGTTTGGGGACACACGGGAGACACGGAGGAGACATGTTTGGGAACACAGCAGGGGTTAAATATGCAATTTTAAAAAAATTTGGGAGTAAATGTGTATTACTTCAAATATTTTGGGTTAAAAGTATAATATGATATGTATATAAGATGCTTGTTTATATAAATAGAAGCTTCATTTTGTTACATATAACTATATTTCCTCTGGTATAAAATAAATATTTTTTATTACTTTTATTTATTTTTGCCGTGTACCCTGCCATGTCCGTGTCCCTTTTTTAGAATCCCGTGTCCGTGTCTATGTTACATAGGTTATGACCAATATTGACTGAAATGCTTCACAAAGCATAACCAGAAAATTTGCAAGAACATCAGATCCTCCCTTGCTATTTTTTTTTTATTCCATTCTTAGTGCTTCTTCAAAGATTCTCGTCCTGTTATAGTCTTCACCATGATGCAAATGCACGACACATTACACTGCCACTCTCCATTTTCAAAAATGAGAGATAAATACAACTGTGCAATCTGATCACTCTTATGTTTACTCTTGCCAGCATGAAAACAGTAATTGAACGGTATAACAAATCCAAAGAGGAACATCATCCGCTTCAAAATCGAGATTCGGAAGTCAAGGTACGTACGTTTCCTCTAACACCCTAGCTACGTACCTTTATGACTTATCCAGACGAAATAATGAAGTATTTGGGATACCATTATTGCATTTCGCCAGTAATACATGAGTACTGCAAATTTGTCACATATCTTTACAAGCCCTATCGAAACGTAATGTACAATTTGTACCACTATGCAAGAATTCTACTATAATATACAGTTGCAAAACAGAAAGTCAAGGTTGATCAAGATTCCGCGTTTTAAGTCCAGTTCAAGTTCCAATCTCGGAGGGATATATTCTGAACCATAGTTTTTCACTTCCCAGATTTATAGCCCACGTACCAGATATGCGTAGAAAGTTCTCCTACAATGTTGGTTTAGTTGTGTGCATGCTAGCACATTTGCAACCAAATCCTGTAAGGAGCAGATACATCGCAGACATTAGGCACAGCTCCGAATGCGTGTCTAGGGAACGTAACTGGCTGGAAGGGAACTCTACTGACCAGTTTTACACACAGTATTAGTGATCAGAAAACAATTAATGTACTACAGCAAGCAAAGAAAAGGATTCATATATACCATTCTAGAACTCTTTTCGGCTAAGAGGAACGAACTATCTTTTAATGGAATTAAGTCCACGAAGAAGTGCATCAAGATAACAATGTCTATGAGAGTTGAACGAAATTCTCAACACTGTTTCCATGCACTATTTTTTTGAAAGATTGTCATTATCCAGAAATTTCGCATAACCTCTATTACTAAGTAAGCTCCCAGATTTTCCTACTCCAGCATCTTACTTCAAAATGAATGTAGAAGCGTGGAGAAGTTTATTTCCTTGGCTAAGAAAGCATAACAACAGTCACAAGACCAACACTTGGGACCTTGGTGTGTGTCTTAGTTAAAGCAAATACACTTGTGGAAAATTCTAAAAATACATATAACTTCCATGTTCCAAATCTTGTAAACTTCACAAGGTAATAGGTCAAATAAATCAAGGTCTTATATGCTAGATGAATGCAGTGAATCGTTTCACGCATTGTAGAGGCTTTTACTCCGTGTTTTGAGAATCTGGAAAAAATATTCAAATGATGCTATATATATGCAAAATAGACATGAAATATATGCAAAGTCATGGGTGCAAAAGTAACACTAGTTTAAACAACATTATTCAACTCAAAAGTGTAAACCCTTTCATATCATCAGATATTGCTATCAGCCCAGGAGATAAGTGCTAAGGATACAAGTACCAATTTTCCGTTTCTATATCAAATTAAGCGTTTAGAAGAGTTGATAGTCAATAACATGCCTATTTTTGTATCTCAACTATACTGCATGTGTTTGGCCAACTTATGGAAGAAAGTCTGGTCACATGTGAGAGGACATGTTGAAAAATACAAAGGAAAAAAGTTACTACACCCTCTAGCAACTTAAGCTTATAAATGAGTTGACGCCTTGACGGTCAACAATTTAATAGAAAGCTAATGCCTAACTATTGTTTGCACAAACAAGGAACCAGAAATAGATAAGATTCACATATGTTATGCTGTGAAGTGTCTCTGGATGATGGCAAAATGGTTGACATGATTCCATTATAAGATAGTCCGTTTGTCTTGACCGGATGGAGTTATAGAATACAAAACATCCAACTAAAATATAAAGTTTGCTGCCAGATACTTTTGAGAATAATGGTTTCTTCTTGCAGGTAGCAAGATAGAGACATGAATGGAAAATTGGCCAATACTATGACTGCTGCAAGTTATGTATATTGCTAGCATAGAAAATCCACCACATTCTTGATAAGTACAAGCTAACTTGACGTGGATCCTCATTAGGACCAAGAAAACCCATCACTAATCTGCTTAGAACCTCTCTAAGAGTAGCTAGATGTTCTTACTGATAAACGATGCCCACTAATCTACAACACTAGTGAAATGCACGAGCTGATTTGAGAAAGGAGCAGTAATCTCAAAAAGGGAGAAGGAAAGACTTGAAACTTCTACAAAGATTGTAAATTAGTTGAAAAAACCCATCCTTATGAGAATCGTGGAAGTGTCCATATTTCTTGGGATAGAACGAGTGGGAGAAGTTAGTTAAGTCATTTATGCTAAAAAAATGCATACTAGTTTATATGATTACAGAATTTGGTAAACTAGAATAGGTAGCCCATCAAAAACTAATTCAAGGGGGAAAAAGGGATGTCAAAACAACATAGGTCAATGCCTATAGGGCATAACCAGTTACGCCTCTTAGTGGTTCTTAGCATAACTAGTTATACCTCTTGGTGGTTTTGTTATGCCGGTGCATACCGTCTGCACCCAAAAAGGGGGGTGTACCGTAGGATTCCCCTATTTGAAAATAGATTGAAACCTACTAAAAGTCTTATGGCCAAGCCAGTGCAACAAAATGGTTTGGTAGCTTAGCTTATATCTTGAGTGAGCATATCTCATACTATAATCTTACTGTTTCTTTCAGTGTCATGCATTCCTTCTACACTCATCGACTAGATTTTAAAACAAGTAGATTATGTTTTCTTTTTCTTTTTTTGGTAAAGGAAGCAGATTATGTTTAGATACTCAGATTCTCTATAAACTTAATCTGTGACATCATACTTGCTAGTTTTGGCAAAGGGAAGCTGCAATCTTGAGGCAACAATTACACAACTTGCAAGAAAATCATCGGTAAACCTATTCTTCCTTTACCTTGTTAATACTTTTCTCATACAATCTTAAATAAACTAGAAGATCATGGGAATGATTAGTAAGCAGTTAAATTCATAACAAAGGCTAGCTGGAAAAAATATAGAAGATCCTTCAAGTGACGCAACATTGGATTCCCCGTATCTCCAGTATATGAAAGACTCTCGTATGATTATTATACGAAACATGCCTGACATCTGATAGAAAAAGAAAGATAACAATTTTGATGAGACAGACAATTGATGGGAGAAGAACTTTATGGTTTGAGTGTCAAGGAACTACAAAATCTAGAGAACCAATTGGAGACAAGTTTGCAAGGTGTCCGCATGAAAAAGGTAAGAACCCCTTAGTCTTTAAGAATACTAAAGAGTTGAGCTCTAGGTGGCCTTCTTTGTGGAACTCTCGCTATTGTTGATATGATTATTCTACTTACGTTACATGGTTTTCCAACTTCTCCAGGACCAGATTCTAACTGATGAGATACAAGAGCTACATCGAAAGGTCTCCCCAAATGAAAGCTGTTACTTGATTCAAACTTTTGTCAATGATAATTCCTACTATAAAAGCTAACCTTAGGCTGATAAAAACAAAAAACAAAAAAAACCTAATCATTGTTGGGTTTATGCAGGGGAATCTCATACATGAAGAAAATATTGAACTCTACAAGAAGATAAACCTCATTCGTCACGAAAACATGGAGTTGTATAAAAAGGTATCTCTTTGGACTACAAACTTAAATCTTATCTCAATCCTGAATAGACTCGTACATTAGAATCACTTGCATCAAACTGGTGAAACGTATAACCGGTGTAATTAGTTTCCTCACCAGGCATATGGCTTCCTGTCCCAGGTTTATGGCACAAGGGATGTGATAGCAGTGACTGGAAACACCCAAAATTCATATGGTTTCAGCATTGGAGAGGACTCATATGTGCCCATCAATCTCCAGCTAAGCCATCAACCACAAAGTCATGAGATACTAGAAAGGACAAGGAGATCCAGGTAAAAGTCCTCTCCTCATCTGCATGCCCTAAGAAAGCAAGTTACTAGTCGAAAGTGCTCCATGCAGTCTTTGATCCCAATAACATCTCATCAAATGTTATACAGTGCATTAGAACAACTATCCATCCAAAGCTGTCTTCTTCATTTCTTTCAGGGAACATGCAGTCCCTCTGACCCAAAAACTAGGATAATTACCCTGCATAGCCTAGGGATGGCCCTAAGAGGTCAAACGCCTCATGGGCATTTGAACTTGTCACGGCTCAACCTAGGCTCATCTCTCTGGCTTCACCCAAAGCTTTCTTAACTAATGTTTAGTTGTGGAATGAGTGGTTTATCAACAGAGTATTATCCATATTGGCAGCATTATAGCATTTCAGAATGCTGTATGCACGTAAGGCCACACCACTAATTTGGTAAATGTAGTGAGTCAGTGTACGACCATCTCACCAATAAGGATTAAACAAAAAAAGAAAAAAAGAATGAACTAGAATGCTTAAATCCCACTGAAATGTAGAACTCGAAACACACTAATTTATTAACAATTGCCTTGTTCACAGGTGAATGTGCTCGTTCCATCTGAAGATGACCATACCACTTGTCCTGCGAAGATGTTCTGACTATTTGCATTCTAGTCGTGTGTATTTCTGTACCAAACCTTCACTAAAAGGTATATAATGAAGGTAGCCATCGTTTACCGATGCTACCCAGCATATACTCCATGGAGTATTTTGGGGATAACAATATGCCACTCTGCACATATCATGCAAAGCTTAGGTCTATATCAATTCTCTTCCCTCCCAACTCCTTAAATTAACAACCGAATTATACAATAGACAACCGCATGCCACAAGCAAAGTTATGAGGTTCTGTTTTATGAACCATTATGTTGTATCTTCGGAATGGTGTGTCATTAAAAAAGTCCGAGTTAAGAGGGTGTGGTTATTTTAACTTTCCACTTATTGTGGTTTTTCGTTTTGAGACTTCGAGGTGAGGAAAGTTATCACGTTCTTGTGGTGTAGTTGTTGTGGCATCTTGTGGTACAAATCATTTTGGCATAGCTACGACTGCGCGTACGCAATGCATCCCTGGAGTTGAGTAGTTTAGCCTTTACACTATTAACAGGGAGTCAGGGACAACAAAACTATTGGTGTCTGATATTTTGTGCATGTATCCTTTTCTTTTGTGTTTCCCACATAGTAAATCAGGCAAGCAACCCAGGACCACCCAGCTCTGAGGCAAATCTAGTGCCGCCTCATTTGTTTTGAAGGCCTGAAACGAGCTCATTACTAGGTCCTCCATATGTTTTGCATAATAAAATTTTTTAACACACTGTTCATAAAAACTCATTACAAAATATTTATCATTGCACAAATTTAAACATAAGGTCATCCAAAAACAAATAACCATTACAATACTCTAAAATCGATCATTTGAACATTAATCTTTTCGCACTTTTAGTTGTAATGTACTAATTAAGTCTTCATATATATAAGAGGCCTACATGTTTGGGGCCCTTATTTTTGACATTTTTAATTAGGGGTCCAGAATGGTGGCTTCATTGGCTTATGCCGTGAGCCAAGCCTGGGCAAATCTACTTGTAAACTAGATAAGTGCATCCCCAATAGGCAAATTTTTAGCTAAAACTATTAGTGAACAGTGCACATTTTTCATTTCACCTACCCATATCTCTTTTAAAACTCCAACAATCATCTATTTTTAGAAAGACAGAGAGAGAAGATGGTGAAAAGTAGCTCTCTAGATAGGGAGAGATCAGGAGAGGCACTATTTATCCATGTAAAATACAAAGCTTTTTATTTAAGCTGTTGGGGGTTGATTTCAACTTTGGCTCTCTATTATTGCTAAAATCCCCTATAAAAGAATCTTGCTGGGATGCCCTCATCCATCTTTTTTTTCCAGGCAAATCGATGAAATCATTCTGCCAGAATTATCGAAAAGATGTGATTTTTTCCAACTTTCCCATAGATGATATACACATCAAGTCTAAAATATATATGGATTGATCCATGGTAGGATCCACATGCCCCAACCCCAACCGTAGAATGGAGAGAAGCTAATGATCCCTCAAACGAGTTATGCAATGAAAAGTATGGAATAAAACAGTGAACTGATACTTAAAGGTTAACACAAAGAGTATTCAGCAGTACCTGAAATGGCCCTGGGGTATCGATCATCCACAGAAAAATTAACGTGAACAATAATGGTAACCTGGAGAAGTACCGTGCGATATACAAAATGAACGGATTGAATCATCCGGATACAACCCGTATTAGAATCCACGGGCCCAAATAGTATGAATTGATAATCATGGGTCACAAAAGGGCATTTTGGGAGTACATGTGAATGTCACACGGGTCAAAGTATTATTATATTAAAAAAGAGAGAAGGGGAAAAAAAGGAAGAAGAACATGAAATTATGCGGAAGCGTTCAATTTACTCCTAGAGGGGGGGTGAATAGGAGTTTTGACAAAAATTACCAGTTTATGAGAAAAATAACCGATTAAAAATTATTTAAAAAAACTGGTTAATTGTCTGGATTAAATCAGATTAACCAAACCACAAGCAGTTCAATGAAAATAAAATAGAGACAAGATACGCACGATTTACGTGGAAAAACTTAGGGTCCTAAATAACCCTAAGCCAAAACCACGGCCTAAACCTACTGCTTTATTCTATTAATCAAAAAGAAGTACAGATTGCGAAATAGTAAAATCTTACCCCAAGCCTTTACCTATTCTCGCCAATCTCCGATGCTCCCAGAGCTTCTTCAAGATTCAATAGATGAACCACGAACTTCACGCCCGATCTCCGGATTCAACCGGCTCCGAATCAATCTCCAAAAGATTCGGCCACAGTAGTATATGGCACCACGAAACACGAACAACAAATGTACGAATGATATGATATGAAGTGTACCGCGAGAGAAATAATGCACAATAAAAAGAGAAATGAGGGTCTCGGTTTTTCTCTTGTTTTAATAAACAAGGCTAGCAATTCATCTCCTTAGAATCAATCAACGTGGAGTCCATGCTAGCACAAAAGATAAAACAGTTTTCCTTCTTTCGGTTTCTGCCGTAAAAAAATAATGTGCACACCTTATTAATGGCTAGTGCTCCTATATATAGCCAAATAGATGAGAGCCTAAATATGTTTGCATAAAAATAAACATCTCTCTTTGATTCTCTCCGAAACAAAAGATAGTCAATGATATAGATTTGGAAATAACTTCCGGAGAGTTAAAAGGAAATTTGTTTACTAGATGTAAATAAATGTATATGGAAAACACAATTTTTCGGAAAGGTAAAATAAAATTATTTGCTTGATATCAATATATTTATACGAGTATGGAAAGCAGATTTTCGGTAAGTTAAAATAAAATCATTTGATTGATATGGAAAGCAAATTTTCGGAGAGTTTTATTGGAAATGCAAACATGCAGAAATATAATATTTTATTTAAAAATATGCATGATATGCTGTGCAATGCATTTTACCTTGCAGCGGTCAATTTGGCGCAGATAATGGGAGGAGCATCGAGCGAGCAACTACCCCTTAAAAAAACTACCAAATTACAATTCAAAATAAATATATGAATGATGGTTTTTGTACAACCCCGAAAAGTGCCAAAATATCTAACAATCTCCCCCTTTGGCATTTCCGGGACAAAAACCAACTGCACTAAAACAAATCGAAAATTGCAACTGAAGGATATAAACACTAGCCTAAACTAGGTCTATCCAATGAAGCTTGAGTTGATTTTCCAATACCTGCAAAGACAGTCAACAAAAACTATGCGACCAAGTATATGTTACGAAAAGTAGAATGTGTCAGCATATATAATAAATTCTACCCTTATAAATATCTCCTCAAAGAAACAGTAGCACTCGAAAAATCTCCCTTTCTACGCAAGACTCAACAACACTCGTCACTCCCCAACCCATGACCATGATATGCAAATTCTCCCCCTTTTTGTCACGGAAAAACAAAGGAATTGACGGTATCAGAGTGAGACACATGTAACTAGAAAGCATACGAGAGAGTTAGATGATATGCAATAACATGAATCACATAGGCAAGTGGCTATAAGAGAAATTCATCGAATGGAAATTTAAAACCATATCCACTCAGCAAAGATGAGACAGAATGCCATCCTCAAGCGACTACTAAACAACAAATGGACACTTCCTAAGCAAATGTTGATCATAAAACCGAAAATACATGTCTTTTTTTTATTTATAAAAAGGCAAGGCAACATATAATTCAAAGAACAAGTATTCAAAGATGAGGCTCAGACAATATGACGAAATTCGAGAGTGCATGAACAAATTTGTATTAAACCAATCCAATGAGAGAATTCGAAGATAGGTTGTAACACACAAGATGAATCTATGACAAAGTGAGTGTGTGACACGTCAGAAGAAATTAAGATCACTATCCAAATATTCGTCAATTCTCATGTACCATTGGACCGTCAAGCACTCTCCCCCTAACGAAGTCAAACTAAGCACCCATCGATACTAAATATGTCCCCAAAAATATAAACTCCCCCTCAACCAAGGATTTTTTTTTTTTTTTTATATATAGTATTCTCTTTTACCACACTGCTGTTTGACGCGAATATTGGGAGTAAGAGTACCTCATACCCAATATCCGGTTACTAAGCGAATGGTCCAATCACGAATGCTTTCACAGAGTCTATCCATCTTTTGACGCGAACACTCAGAGAGAGAGTACCTCACCCCGATTGCCCGGTTACTCAATGAACGCCCGGATAAGCATATACATAGAATTTTTTTTTTTTTTTTGTTGCGTAGCAAGACATATAAAACTTTGTATCCAATTATGAGGCCAAAAAAGTCAATCGCCTAGGGTAAAGACAAGACAAACCGAGGTGCATGAGAATCAACTTTCTTCTTTAAGAAATCTCTCTAACCCAGACGTGTAAAAGTGGCGATCATAGAGTCAAAAAAACATGCTACACCAAATGTCCGAATGCATCGCATGAGTGGAGTTAATAAGAACCGTGCATGCATTCCCAAAGAAGTACAGCTGCATGAGTTTCATGAATGACTACTCATCCAAAAAATATATATATATGCTATGCCCCTTTTTTTAATTTTTTTTTTTTTTTTTTCATATATATGAATGTTTATGTATTTTTCATTTGGAGTAGCAACATGCAAGATCATGAACCTAAAACTCGCATATACGAAAAAATAAATAAATAAAATGAAGGGTTTTTTTTTTAAATAAATAACTAGAAAGACATGTTCACGAGTGTATATATAAAAAAAATAGCATACTAGGATGACAGGCAACACCAAATTAACTTAATCAAACGACGTCGACTTTCTTCCAAATTTGTTTTATTTTAGTGTTCGCACGAGAGAAGTGACCATGTGTGGTTGGTGTTTCAACAAATTTATCAGTCTCTCCATTATTTTTAGCCGAAGTTGATAACCTTTTTATTTCCTCGACGAGGTGAGAAGTTTGATTTGCCAACTGGCTCAATTTCTTTTGAAAATTCTCATTCTTAATGTTTGTGGGAGACTGGCGCACAAATTGAGGTCTTCCCAAATTGGGTTGACCATACCAAACACTTTTATTATCAGAAGCAACAAACAAATTCCCTTTGGTTCTTTGATTCTCTTTTCTAAGAATATTGCAAAAATGTCGAATGTGACCTTGGACACCACAGTAGTGACAAATGAAAGGAGTTTTCTTATCATGTGCATGATTACTGTTGTAGACCTTTTTAATGGTGATGGGAGATTTAGTAGAAGATTCGGGTTTATCGCACACCACTTCTTTCTTTGCAGTTTCATTAGCCTTAGGTGTCAGGGAAGGTGGATCAACGAACCCTAAGCCGCTTCTATTTCTAAATGTACGTGTCATCTCGGCAATACGGGTTGCGCCACACTCATTACGCTTTATAGCCTCAGTGGCCTCCCTAAGGTCTTGCTCTAATTCAAGAATCCTATCCTTAGACCCTTCAAGGGCTTTTAAAGCATCGACACGCTCTCTCTCTATTTGGACAAACTTGTCTGCCAAATTAGTGTTATAGATTTTTAATTTTTCAAGCTCAATGTTCTTAAAATCAATCTCACCACTAAGAGTATTCCTCTCACAACTAATTCTCTCGATGACACTCATGAGCACCTTATTTTTCTTTTCTAGTTTGACAGCCTTTTTAAACAATTGATTATAGGCCTCCTGAATAGAATCTATATCATCATCACTCTTCTCACAGTCTTCATCAGTCGAGACATAATTACTATCATCGCTAAGAGTTGTAGAAAGATCAACTATTTTAGGAGACGTGGGAGACTTAATATTGGCAACAAGCACAGAATATGTAGGGGCTTCAAAACCCCCATCACTACTATCATCACTATCGTCATCCCACGAAGCCTTGTACCCTTTGGCCTCTTTCTTTTTAAGAGTGTTTGCACACTCTGCCTGAATATGCCCAAAACCATGACACTCGTGACATTGTATACCTAGGGGTTTCTTGGATTTATCTATAAAAGATTTCTTTTCATTATCCCTATAATTATAATTTTTACCCCTACTAGTTGAAGACGAAAAATTTTCAGATTTACGGAACTTGACAAATTCTTTGAATTTTTTAACGAAAGAGGCAAGCTCCTCTTCATCAAGATCATCGTCACTCTCATGTGTCACAGAGGATTCTTCTTTAGAAGTTTTAAAAGCTATGTTTTTATTAGGCTTTAATGCAGGTTTCTTCGAAAGATGATTCAATTCAAATGTTTGAAGTTTACCAACAAGTTCCTCAAAAAGAATGTCATCAACTTTATCACTCTCTTCGATAGCAACTATCTTAGCCCTAAATCTCTCGGGAAGGGACCTAAGCACTTTTTGACAAACTTTAAGATTTGGGATTGGTTCTCCTAAAGCATGGAAGGAATTAACGATGTCACTCAACTTAGTGATAAAACTATCAAAATTCTCGTCTTCTTGCATTCTTAATTCTTCGAAACGTGTCGTAAGCATTTGAAGTTTTGAAGTTTTAACAGTTTTAGTACCCTCATGGGTGACTTGGAGAATATCCCAAGCCTCTTTTGCAGTGGTGCACGCAGAAATACGACTAAACTCAGTTTTACTTAAAGCACCATAGATGGCTCCTAAGGCCTTGGAGTTTGCCTCAAAACTCTCATTGTCAGCAGAAATCCACTCAGTGTCCTCCTTAACCCTCATTTGTTTAGTTACAGCGTCCTCTATGGTTGGGGCCTCATAGCCGTATCTAACAGATCTCCAAACCCTAACTCCTAGGGAACTCAAATGTGTGGTCATACGAGCCTTCCAATACGGATAATCGTTACCGTCGAAAAAGGGTGGCCTCGAGTTTGAGGCACCCTCTCGTGGTGCGTTCATGTCCATTTATAACCAGGATTAAACTCAGGTGGTTAAACCTAAACAGAGCAACCAAGCTCTGATACCAATTGAAATTATGCGTAAGCGTTCAATTTACTCCTAGAGGGGGGGTGAATAGGAGTTTTGACAAAAATTACCAGTTTATGAGAAAAATAACCGATTAAAAATTATTTAAAAAAACTGGTTAATTGTCTGGATTAAATCAGATTAACCAAACCACAAGCAGTTCAATGAAAATAAAATAGAGACAAGATACGCACGATTTACGTGGAAAAACTTAGGGTCCTAAATAACCCTAAGCCAAAACCACGGCCTAAACCTACTGCTTTATTCTATTAATAAAAAAGAAGTACAGATTGCGAAATAGTAAAATCTTACCCCAAGCCTTTACCTATTCTCGCCAATCTCCGATGCTCCCAGAGCTTCTTCAAGATTCAATAGATGAACCACGAACTTCACGCCCGATCTCCTGATTCAACCGGCTCCGAATCAATCTCCAAAAGATTCGGCCACAGTAGTATATGGCACCACGAAACACGAACAACAAATGTACGAATGATATGATATGAAGTGTACCGCGAGAGAAATAATGCACAATAAAAAGAGAAATGAGGGTCTCGGTTTTTCTCTTGTTTTAATAAACAAGGCTAGCAATTCATCTCCTTAGAATCAATCAACGTGGAGTCCATGCTAGCACAAAAGATAAAACAGTTTTCCTTCTTTCGGTTTCTGCCGTAAAAAAATAATGTGCACACCTTATTAATGGCTAGTGCTCCTATATATAGCCAAATAGATGAGAGCCTAAATATGTTTGCATAAAAATAAACATCTCTTTGATTCTCTCCGAAACAAAAGATAGTCAATGATATAGATTTGGAAATAACTTCCGGAGAGTTAAAAGGAAATTTGTTTACTAGATGTAAATAAATGTATATGGAAAACACAATTTTTCGGAAAGGTAAAATAAAATTATTTGCTTGATATCAATATATTTATACGAGTATGGAAAGCAGATTTTCGGTAAGTTAAAATAAAATCATTTGATTGATATGGAAAGCAAATTTTCGGAGAGTTTTATTGGAAATGCAAACATGCAGAAATATAATATTTTATTTAAAAATATGCATGATATGTTGTGCAATGCATTTTACCTTGCAGCGGTCAATTTGGCGCAGATAATGGGAGGAGCATCGAGCGAGCAACTACCCCTTAAAAAAACTACCAAATTACAATTCAAAATAAATATACGAATGATGGTTTTTGTACAACCCCGAAAAGTGCCAAAATATCTAACAGAACATCTTTAACCCAATCCTTCAAGATCAAAATGTCATTATTTGATTCAAAGAGTGAATTTGAAGGATGTCAATATTTACTCCTACTCCAACCACATTCTCTAGATATCTTCATTTTCGAAAAAACACACTCAAAACTCAATGATTCCTCATTTTACCTCCAAATTTGAAATACTAAATTTTCAACATTCACCAAATATTCTTGTGGACTGATAATTGGCATCCTCTTGGCGCTTTATTCCAGAGATTTGGGGAGGCAGTTGTTATGAGAAGAGTGAACTCCCTCAGGGCTAAAGTTTCTTCTATCATTGAG
Organism: Vaccinium myrtillus; assembly: GCA_016920895.1. Lineage (NCBI taxonomy): Eukaryota > Viridiplantae > Streptophyta > Magnoliopsida > Ericales > Ericaceae > Vaccinium > Vaccinium myrtillus. The sequence continues at coordinate 10,614,680 of CM029277.1, forward strand.
CAAGGTGCTTGGAAGTGGCCTAGGCAAAGAAACCGGATAATCATGGATATCCAGAGCCAAACTCCTCCTGGTTTCCTTCCATCTCCTTATGAATGTGATAGGGTTATCTGGACTCTATCAAATGATGGGTGCTATTTTGTTAAAGACTGTTTGGGAGGCTTGCAGGCTTAGATTTTCGGTTAAACCTTGGCACTCTTTGGTTTGGTTTGGGCAAGCTGTTCCGAGATGGAGTTTTATTGAATGGCTTGCGATTTGGGGAAGACTCTCTACAAAGGATAGATTGGTGGAGTGGGGATTGCCTGTGACTCCTCAGTGTGTATTGTGCTCAAATGCTATAGAATCTCACTCTCATCTCTTCTTTTAATGTCCTTTTTCTAACACAGTTTGGCGGCATATGTTGTCTAAGAATGGTATCTCAAGAGGTACTTTGCCTTTGGCGCAAGAATTGGACTGGGCAGTCCAGCATAGGAAGGGTAAAGGGTTAAGGAATGCGGTGTACAAATTATCTTTGGCAGCTTCTATATATTTTCTTTGGGGAGAAAAGAACCTTCGGATCTTCCAAGGAATAGCAAGGAATGAGGCAGTTGTGTCCTCTGCTATCTTTTCAGATGTTAGAGCCAAGCTTAGCACTTGGTCTTCTGTCAAGTTCACTTCTGGAAATAGGAAAATCTGTGATGATTGGCTGTTAGATTCTAGAATTTTTAGTGTTAATAACTAGGTCCTATGCTGCTTCTCTTGGGTTTTGTTTGGTCGTTTTGTTTGGTTTTTGGTGGCGGTTTTTTTTCTTTGTATAGTTTTGTTCAGGGGTATGCCCCGGTGGTTGTGTAGTTTTGGCTCTTTCTGGTGAAATAAAATTTACTTACCAAAAAAAAAAACCATTCACCAAATAAATTCAAGATTAGTCTTATTTTAAAGAAATTGTTTTTTTTTTTTTGCACAGCAAAGATATTGTTAAATTCTGCGTAATGGTACTAATTTTTTTGGATATTGGATCATAATTTCCAAAATTATGCATCATTTATTGTGTAAAAATTATAGTCCAAAGGTTTTTATGAATACCTTATTGATTTTGATGATAACAAAACATATTTTATAGAAAGATAAATATAATTCATATTCTGATATTTGATACTCATTTGAGTAAATATTAATTTTGTAAGATTTGATTGAATTATACAAGGAAATATTCTTATGCTCTCCATGCATAAATACAGCAAACAAAGAAGAAGGAAATATGAAAGGAAACTGGAAGAACAAAATTTGCATTGAGCCTACTCAATCTGTCAACTCCAAGTTTTTTCTTGCATATTCTAAACTAAGAAAGAGTGTTATTTTGTGAGCTAAATTTTCATTGTAAAAAGGATTGTATACACTTATTTATACTCTTGCGAAAGTTATCTTTTTGTGAGTGGTTTTGAAGACAAAATCACTTGAGGTTAGGTGTTACTAGCACCGCACTACACCAAAAAAGGTCTATAGTGAGGATTTAGTTTCCTTGCCAACGCACCAAATTAAAACAAAAAAGGTATTCTCGCAAGGAAAAATAGATTTCTTCGCCTATTAGAACAATTGGCAAGAAAAAAATTTCCTCGCTTATTCTGGAAAATTGGCAAGGAAATTTTATTTTCCTTGCCTATTCGGAAAAATTGGTGAGGAAAAATTTCCTCACTAGAACTCCTGAAACAAAAAAAACAAAAAAAAAGAGAGAGAATTCAATTCCCAACTTCTCTGCCTCCGTTGGGAATCAAACCAGCGACCTCCTCTCTAGCAACGCACGACCAATCCACCACACCAACTTCCTTTTCAATGCAAAATGCTACAACTTTTAATATATAAACCTTTTTTTAGCTCTTTTCACCTCACTAATTTTTTTAAAAAAATCTTTTTATATAATTTTAGTCTCTTTGTAGTGTTCCTTTAAATTTGTTTCTTAAATCTTTTAATGTTATTTACTTTTACTGAAGTTTTTATTTTTTATAATTATTTTATAAGTCTTTATACCTTTCTAATTTAATTTTTTTTATAATTTAATATTTGTGACAATTTAATAGTTTTCTATAACCCTTTTATATTTTTTTCTAATTCAAAGGAGAGTACTACTTTTTCTTGTTTTTCTTCTATTTGATAAGGGTTATTTCTTGTTTGTATATTGCATGGATGTGTAAACTAGTCTACTAATCCAAACAACAACCATGTTGATAATAGGTAAATTAGATTCAATAACTTGTAACATAAAACTGGAGGGTTATTTCTAGTTTCCACTCTTCCTGGCCTCATTTTGTTTACTTGGTTTTCTAACAAGTTCAAAGATGAGTGTTCCATATTACTGAAGCCATCTCTGAAAAATCCTAGATCGCTTAGGTTTAATAATTTGCTAGAATTTTTATCTCAATAAAAAACATCAATCAATATATAAATCAATCACAAACTGAAAGCAATTAAACAGATGAACACCAGATATATGTGGAAAACCCAAATACGAGTAAAAACCACGGGAAGAAATCAAATCTTAGATTTTGTGGCAAGGAAACATTTATTTCCTCACCAAATCTTAGCTTTTTGGCAAGAAAATATAATTTTGTCTCCAAATGGGTGCCCTTTAGCGATGAATATTCATTTCCTCGCCAAATCTTAGTTTTTTGATGAGAAAAGATAATTTTGTCACCAATCTTAGCTTTTTAGCGAGGAAAGATAATTCCATCACCAAATGGGTGCCCTTTAGCGATGAATATTCATTTCCTCGCCAAATGGGTGTCATTTGACGAGGAAAGGTAATTTCGTCACCAATCTTAGCTTTTTGAAGAGGAAAGTTATTTTGTCGCCAAATGGGTGCCCTTTAGCGAGAAAATATTCATTTCCTCGCGAAATCTTTGCTTTTTGGTGAGGAAATATAATTTCGTCGACATAGAGTACCCTTTGCCAACGAAATCGATTTCCTCGCCATAAAGACCCATTTGGCGAGGAAATTTGAATTTTCTCGCCACATTTCGTCGCCATACGTAGTTTTTGTTGTAGTGCCGGAGTCAAAACTATTTGGTTTAGGTGTGACTAACACCGAAGTCAAAAATATATTTGGAGCAATTGGAGATAGATTGCTCATTGTAAAGGTTTTTTGGCACCTGCGAAGCTAGAAGGATTGTAACTATGGGAGATAGTGTAACAAATCTCAAGTTGGACACTTGGGGAGTGGACTAGGCTGTGAAGTTGCGGACCAAACCACGATAAATCTTTGCGTTCTATTTCTCTCTTCCCTTTACTCTTTAGTTTCGGTCATATATTACTGCATGTGTGCTTGAATTGGTTTAGTTCCATTGTTGCGCTTTCAATTGCAATAAACTAGCTTTCAGCTTATTTATTATTCTGTTTGAGTTTGCTCAATCTGCTGCAATGACTATTTCTTATTCAGTGTTGGATTTAGTTTCGCAATTCCGTATTGTATTTGGAAACCCAATTCACCCCTTTCTTGTGTTGCCATTTGGGCCAATTTAGTTTCTCAATTCCGTATTGTATTTGGAAACCCAATCCACCCCTCTCTTGTGTTGCTATTTGGGCCAACAAATATATAGAGAACATAATTCATATTTTGAGGAGTCTCCAAATATGTCATTTTGAGAGCATCTCCAACCCAACTCTTCAATTTGAAGAATCAAAATAATATTTTTTATTTAAAAAGTGAGTTTGAAGAATTTAACTATTCACTCTAACTCCAACCCAAATTTTCATTTAACTTTTTGATATAACTGTTGTAAGTCGTTTAACATATTTTTTAATCCAAAATTTGCTTAACTAATAATATTTCTAATCCAAAACTCACTTGCCGCAGTTATATCGAAAAGTTATTTTCCGCCGGGTTAAGGTAAAACGTTGCACATGTAAAAAGTTTTTTTCCATGCTTTGCACAATTAAAAGCGAAAAATAGATAGAAATATTTATATTTTAAGTCAAAACAAATGGAACCCAGATGTACAATATGTGGACATATGTTATAAGAGCAATAATATTACGATGACCACAATAGGCGATCATCTTTTCCTTAAGGTTGTGTTTGGATGGCAGTAATCTCAAGGGGGAATGGGAATGTGATGTCTTCTACCCATGATTCCAACGTTTGGAACAGATAGGAACGGGAATGTGATGTCAGGCATTTCTAATTCCAACATTTGGCAGAGACAGGAATAGGGATGTGATTCTTGATGACATATTCAACCAGGGATCACATTCCTAGACTGAGTGGGAATCTGATCCCTTCCTTACCCCATGGGAATCTCAGATTCCTTGCTCATTCATTAAGAAAAGGAAATATTGACGTTAATAAATTTTCAAAATAATTGTTTACCGCGTAAGATTACTGAATTAATCCAAACACCGAAATGTCATTCCTCCGAGTATCGAATGTCACGCCCTCAAGTTTAGAACATAAATAAACAACATTCTTTCAAATAATAGTCAATGTATTCATTAGTCAAAGTTCCAAAATCTCCTCACGGATCAAAGTTACACATGAATTCTAGTCAACAGGTACCCGCACCCTAAATGTATAAGTGAAAAATATTCAAAAGTTATTACATTTATCCATATCAAAAAGATTTGGGATAATCACGAATTTACAAAACCAAAATACATTGCACTTGGTAGTCAAATGACCCTTTCATGTATGCTTTCAAAAATGCAACTCATTCCATGCAGTCCATCTCATGCTCCTCGATGTGCACCTGAAATTGATAGGGTGAGCTACACTAGCCCAGTAGGAAAATCTTTCTACTATCGCTTAATGCAAATGGAATTAAATGAGCACAATAAAGCATGGAGATGCAACATGAATAGACAATTAGTTCTAGCTATAGACAATTAGTTCTAACTTAAGACCAACTAGGAATTTATGTGTCCATGCTCATAAAACCGCTTTACGTCAATGACTACACCTTAGTTGTTATACATCGTTGTACTTGTTCTTTGTTTAAGATCTTCTTCCCACATCCACCATACCGACAATACTATGTTAACCACCCAATAGTTAAGGCTCACTCTATTTCTCCATTTCACTTTAGAAGCATAAGTCATTCATCATATTATTATTTCAATACAATCCTTTTATATTCTCATCTCGTACTCGGGAGTTTGGGGACCCGTATTCCCCTACCAGAACTCATAGTTCCCTATAATTATATTCACAATGTCACAGGTCTAATGTACTTTTATCCACACAGAATAACAGTATTCCCAGCAACACACTTAATGGTGGTCCTTGGTATCCACACAATCATTCTCAGCAACACACCTAATGGTGGTCTTTGGTATCCATACAATCATTCCCAGCAACACACCTAATGGTGGTCCTTGGTATCCATACAACCAACGTTCTTATAAAGTGACTCAATCTATCCAAATATCTATAAAGTATTCAAATCTCAATTCCTAACGGATCAATAACCACATGTGCACCCTTAACATATCGCACTTCATTCTTACTCAACAACCACACATCATTCCATACATTAAGAGATCATTAGCATCTCATTCACCTACTTCGAAAACAACGACATGAATTCCTTAAAGAGCAATGTCACGTGTCCCCATGGTGTCTGTAAAGGCACAATTCATTAAACTCAATGATGTGGTCCTATAACCCATTCTAATATGTCTGACTTATATGTTGGTGGCCACAAGTGTCCTCATTTTAACGCATACCCATGACGTGTGTCCTACGTGTAACCACGATTAATCAACTTAATAACTTAATGTTTATTTTCAAAACCATTTGAGTGAAGAAGGAGGTCCAAGTACAATTACAAGTGTCCAACACGAAATGGGGCAACAAGAGCCAAAGGCGTACTAAGGAAAAAGCCCGAACCAAAATAAAGATGGGGTTACAAATTGTTAAAATCGCCCCAGACGAAAATTCCCGAAACACAAGTTTTTGACAAATTTTCAGATTTTTCCCTAAGGATGAAATTTCAACCCAAAACTCAAAGTTAAAGCTCAAACCCAAATCTTTTATATAGCAATCGACAAATATGCATAAGTAATGTTTGGAACATCAGCTAATCATAGATTTTAACAATCAATTTCATAGATCAAGAAGGATTAAAGGTCAAACCCTAAAAAACAAGTGGGTTGACTAGATTTTCAAGAAGAACATGGCAAGGAACAAGATATATGCTACAATCCATCCAAAAACACTTAGAAATAGTGGAGAGAAGTCCCTACCATAAAGAGCTTCGAACAAAACCCTAACCCCATTCGATTTAGACTTCAAACTCCATGAATGAACTCCACCTGAGTTCCACTATGTGGTCAAGGAACTAGATCAAGTCAAAAACAAGGTAAAAAAGTGAGGTTTCGCTCACAACTCAAGGGATAGAGAGAGAACACGTGGAGAGAGAAAAAACCAACCCAACATGCAAGTTCTTACCTCTAGAATGCCAAAACTCAAAATCCAAGAGAGATTGATGTTTCCAATGTGTATATCTTGAAGATTTGTGATGAATTGAGGTTAAAATCACAAGATTTGAGGTAGGGGTGAAGAGAGAAGGTAGATGGGTGATTTTAGGGCTTAGTTCGTGGTTTGGAATGAAGAAATGAGCCAAGGACCCCTTTTATAGAAGTCTGTGACGAGCTGAAAATTCGTAGAAAATGCAGTTGGATACCGATATCAAGAAAAAGTCATACCGGTATCTAGAGTTTCTGTTGGATCAAAATCTGCTGAAAATGTAACTGGATACCGGTATCAAGAAAAAGTCATACCGGTATCTAGAGTTTTTGTTAGCTGGATTCTCTGGATACCAGTATAAAAAAAAAAGGCCATACCGGTATCTAGCTAGACTGAAAAATTCTAAATTTTTACCACATTCACCAATTCGAACTCCGATAATTTCTAACACATTTTCAACATCTCCAAACACCCACAAAACATCGTAACACGTATTCCTACCATTTACTTAACCCCCGATACACCAAGATATACACACTCATACAATACTTAGAAAGAAACACATTTTAAAACATTAATCAACTCATTCACATTACTTAAAATGAATAAAAGATAGAAAAGAATTTCATGAAATTCCGGGTCTTTACCTCAAATTACTCTGAATTTGATTTCCAGTAATCATATTCCTATTTCTACCCAAGAAAATTCCCGGGAATTTGATTCCTGATAATCATATTCCTATTCCTACTCAAGATTTCGGTCATCCAAACACAGTCTAACGTCTTGCAGTGATAAGAAAACATGACAGGTGGAGTTTATTTTATCAGTGCATTAAGAACAAATGACATGGTACCCCAAAAACAATGACGTATAATGTGAAATGCGTTATATGAAATATTTAATTTGAATACAAAAAAATTTAATGCCGCAAATTAAAGTTGAGCAATACTAGCTAGCTCAATAAGCCTATTTTCACACCCTTTCGCTCACAGCTTATTGTGTGGGACCTACCTCGAAGTCTCATAGTTCAATTAATCCAAACACTCACTGTACTGCGAGGATGGCTACAATATATACACACTCATTAAAGGAGTGTACCATATGCACCTATTATGAGCCGTCCATCTCTGCAATCAACAGATTTAAATAAACTCTTACATGGGAAAGTTAACTCTTCCATGGAAGAAATCTAGACCGACCAAAATACTTTTGGACGGCTCGGATGTGCTCTCTAGGGGCGCTCACCAGCACCCCCGCTTCCTTATTATATGGTTCATATTGTGTCATCTCATGATAACCGGAACATTTTTTAATGCCTTATAACTTCTATTTTAAAACTTCATAATTTTTCAGAAATATGATCATAAGATTTTCTCTATGATTCATAATATTTTGATGCGTCTCGTAACTCTTATACAAAAAAATTGTAACTTTTATACAAAAAAATCGTAACTTTTTTTTTTTTCACAAAAGATTTTTGATTCGTAACAATTTTAGGGGTGTGTATTATAGCATTTTCCCTCAAGCAGTTCTTATTTGCTAGTTCGATTCCAAAACCAATCTCAATGAGTTGGACGTATGGAGAAGTGTCGTAAGATACTACCAAACATTAAGATTTAAGAGGACTTGGGCCCTACTATGGGCTACGGGCACAACAGAATGCTGTGTTTTCGATGAGACCCATATTGGGTTTGCCCTAATTAATATTGGTCTCCAAACATGAAATTACCGCATATGATATCATGTTTTGAATATCAGTTGATTGGTTATTAATTCATTGTTCAGAAGTAGTAATTAAGAAGGCATAGGGACTTATTTCACCAAAGTAGTGATTACACTCGTCTCATTCAATTTGTTGCATTCGTACTCTCTGTGGTTTTGAAAAATATTGCATCTATTCCAATTCTGTCGATGTTAAAGGAAATAATGCAGATTCGTTAACGAGCAATCCAACCCGTAGGATTTCCTTTTCCTCTTCCAATATGCCCCCATCTTCTTCCTTGATCAATTACTTAATACACACATCTTAAAGGTGTGTACCATATGCACCTAATATGTAGTACAAACTGTGTCGCATTATGAAAATTTTTAACATTTTTGTGCTTTTTATAACTCTTGCAAAAAAAAAAAAAAAAATTCGTAACTTTTTAGCAATTTATTCATAATATTTTCATTTAAAATATAACATATTGGTGTATGTTATAACTTTTATACTAAAAACTCATAACTTTTTGAAGGTGCATAAGGTATATACCCAGATATGCCCGATATTTCTTGGTACGGCCCGGTATATGACACGGTACGGTATTGGGAGTCCTTGGTACCATTTTTATACAAAACCTGCATTCATAACCTTGCTTTCTCCTACTGGATTTTTCATAAAGAAGTTGTGGCGGTTGACAAATGGATGGAGGATCTCCTTTGTGAGACTTAGCTAAGGAAACGAGGAAAGAAGACGTAGGGGAGATTATGTAGATTTGTTGGGCCATTTGGAAGGCCAAAAACGATTTTGTGTTTAACAACAAGGCTGTTAACCCGGAGGAGGTAATTGAACAAGCATCTCGGGCTAATTGGGATTACCTGGCTGCAGTTTGCATGGGTGCTGGTAGAGTTATTGCTAGACAAGTGGGGTGTTCAAGGTGGGAAGCACCATCCCACTCTTGTTTAAAGATCAATTCGGATGGAACATTTAATTCCTCCCGCGGCTTGGCCGCCTTTGGTGTTATCGCTAGAGACAGTGGTGGATCGGCTCATTGGTGGCACTATAGCAGGGTGAAGGTGTCTTCAGCTATTGTAATTGAGGCGTGGGCTCTTCGAATAGCTTGTGCTATGGCGGAGGAAAGAAACATCAATGGAGCTATTTTTTAATCTGACTGCATTAGCTTGGTGAACTCGGTTAATTATGCTTCTGTAGTATGCCCTTGGGAAATTGCAGTGATTGTGGAGGATATAAGAGTTTGGGCATCTAAGCGACATTGGACTTTCAGATGGTGTAGAAGGGAGTGTAACAAGGCGGCACATTGGATTGCCAATTCTTGCTTAAATAGTACTCCATTTGACTATTTGGTCTCTTTCATCGGGTTGTATTCCGCCCTCTTTAGAGTCTATTTTGTCCAAGGATTTGTCTTAGCCTTCTTGGTTTTATTTATATATACCTCTCTTGCCGTTTTCACAAAAAAAAAAAAAGCCTTGCTTTCTCCTTAAGTTTCTTTTCCACACTCTCGAGAATGGCATGTGAGGTGTAGTTTTCATCAACGTTGATGGAATTGGATACAGATGCAACATTTTAAAAATTACAGGGGGTGCAGTGCATCAAATTGAATCAGAGGAGGTGTAACCGCATATTACCCAAATCAGATGAGGTGAGGTATAAGTGTATTTTTCCCTATTAATTAGGCGTAAAAGAGGATCTGCATCCTTATTAAGCTAAAAACTCTATTTTTTATTTTAATTTAAATCACTCAAGTTGTAACATCATCAACAAACCAATAGGAAAATAATTTTGGCACTACACTTTGTCATAAATGCACTTCAAATTTTGTACATTACTAATTACTCTTTTTTTGGGTGAAGAGTTAGAAAAATATTATTAAATAAAAAAATCACCGGCCAAAAACACACAAACCACCGGCCACAAAACTACCTACAAAGAAAAACAACAAAAAAAACATAAAATAAGGACGCCGGATCTCTCACCCACCATCGCTGTACTAATCACTCTTATATACTATAATTCTAAGTACTACAAATGACAGTATTTTTGGTGTTTTCGGTGTTTTTAGATTACAAGTTATCAAATCAAACAGTTATACATTGATTTGACAACTTATAATCCAAGTATACCAAAAATATCGCAGTGGAAACTCACCCTAAATTGATTAGTCCGGGCAACTTTGGTCCAAATAAATTTGCCGTGTGATTTCTTAACTACATGCAGGATCATTTTTATGTCGCACTCTTTAGTCTCCACCTTTCTGTGGACTACGGAATTGTGTTGCGGTTCCGTTAAGATAACTAACAAGTAACAAGACAAAATCAATCAAAAATATATTCTGGGAAAATTTTGGCAAAAAAGTATTCTAAATCTGAAACTATCAATCTCATCTGTTTTGAATCGTACTCGTCAGATCATCAATATATGACCCGGCAGTGAACGGTGAAATTGATATCCGATTAGTTCATTCATTGAGTCGAATACCGAGTTATGAAAAAAAAAAAAAAAAAAAACAGATCAACAATTTGGTCCCACCATAGATCCATTTTGTAAAAAAAATTCTTTCAGATCCCAGTTTTAGGCGCAGAGCATACATTTTCAAACGCATACGCTTTTCTTAATCTGACTTCTCTAACACGAAGCACCTGGGGATTACACCGGTTGAATTCTTCCCTGTGGCACCCGTCGTCGAAATTCTGGGAGTAGCTAACGGCATCGTACTGAAATGTCGTTGGAGGCTTTGTAGATCCGTAGATGCTTTTACTTTCTCTCACTATCTTCTTGATGATCCTTTGCCATCTCCGCCTCGGGCCGGTGTCACCATCGGTAGGAAGCTGATCATCGTGAATGCGGGAATAGTACTCTTCGTGCACCAGAACACAGGACGGTGACATACAACCGGAGAAGTACGAGGAGCGACGGTGGCCGACGGTTGAATCGGTTCCGGCCATGTCACGGGAGATGTAGGTATGCCGTATGTTGACTTCTAGTGTTTCACCAATGCGAAGGAAATGGTGTTCACACTTCTCTGTTGTGGCCATTGGTTTATGTATAGGAAAACGTAATGGCTACAATGCACGCTCAATAAAGGTGTGTACTATATGCACGAATGCACTTATTATATGGTCTGTATTATTCGACTTCATGGGAATCGTAGCACTTTTTAGTGTTTCGTAACTTTATTATTAAAAGCTCGTAACTTTCCAGAAATATGATTCATAATTTTCTCTGCGATTCATAACATTTTGGTACGTCTCGTAACTTTCTAAAAAAAAAAAATCCTAACTTTTGTACAAAAAAAAATGTAACTTTTTATTCACAATAGATAATCGATTCGTAATATTTTTAGAAGTGTGTATCCCACATACCCAAATAGGGGTGTGTAATGTAGTCTTTCCTATAGAAAAATGTTATCATCGTACGTGCTATTTTACGCACATCTCAACTAATTTTTAGAAGAATTTATATTATTTCCTCTGGCGGTTAAAACCGTCAATTTTCCGCCATTACAATTGTGGCATATATTGTAATAGTCTCTATCGTTCTTCTTATATATGGCCCGAGGATATTATATTCACGACTTGAATCAGCTTGTTAGGACATCGATAAGTTTATTGAAAATTGAACTTTGATTTATTAAATTCGCGGTCATGAACAATTTAACATTAAAATTATTTGCAGTATCAAATAGTCCATTAAATAAACCAAAATTCAATTTCTAATATACTTACCAATGTCCAATTAATGCAATTTTGTAAGTAAAAATAAAACTCAGTAGGCTCTACAAGATGAACAATTCAGATTACAACAACAAAAGCACGGTAGGGCCACATCCGATGGCGATTAATCCATTCTTCAAGATTAATTTTACTCTTCATCGGCGAGGGCGATTAAAGTTGGAACAAAATTTTGACTAAACTTATCCTCGAAGAGGTTTCAAGCCTAAAATTTAAAAAAATAGCAAACTCTTAAATTTCAGGTAAGCTTTGACAACTGACCAACTTTTGTGTTAAATTTTAGCGTTTTATTATTAGTACTTTGGTTGATTTGCGGGCCTGTCTTTCATTGTACATCAGTGTTAAGGTTGCTGTCTTTTAGGTGAGGTCTTGTACCTAAAACCGAGGTTTATGCTTAATTGATTGGACTACTAATATTATATATATTCCCCACAAGTAAACAAGGTTTCAAAATAAAATCGTACCTAATATGCTTGGTCATAAGAGGTCATATATTATCTCCCAATCTTAGAGCTAATGTTTGAAAATAAGCTGTTTAAATTGGGTTGGTGGCTGAGCCGCTTAACTTTTGGTAAAGAAAATCAACGATTATAGTTTTGATTTTATCTATTGTTTTTTGAGATAATCTTTCTTTTACGGATCATCTGCAAAAAGGGAGTTTGCACCAAGCGAATTCCCGCCGTCCATCCCAAGATTCAACGGCTCAGATGCACAGTTAGATCTCAGGATGAATGGCAGGAATTTGCTCGTGCAAACCCCTTTTCCCTGATGATCAGTAAAAAAGATTATCCCTTGTTTTTTATGTGTTTTTAGTTTTGATTTTCCAAGTGAATCCTATGTATATATAAATGTACCTGTACCTGACCAGTATAATTCTTTTGTTCCTCTGTATGTGACAAGCTTAGAATCACCCTTGTGTGACATTATTAGTATGCAAAGTACTTGAATATTTTTCCAATAGGTATTTTGATAGAGTTATTAGATGTAACGTCAAGGGAGATTCCTGCTATTTCTGAGATGAAGAGAACGTTGTCCGACTTTATGTGATTATACATCCAATACTGTTTGAAAAGTACAATTCTTTAATAGCCGATTTGAACATTTTGTAAATAGATCCTATTATTTACCGCCCAATGAGGCGTTGCTTAGAATTTCATACAAGCAATACTTTATTGTTTATTTCTTTCGAGAGGATACCACGTACCTGCGCTGGACCTGCCATCGCCTCTTTCAATACGAATAAGTCTCTTCTATGGAAGAGCAAACTCTTCTACTGCGCGTGAAAAAGAGATAACTATTTGTGGCGCCTGATCATTTCAAGAAGTGAAAATTATTGCGCGTGAAAGCCACATATATATGAATGCCTACAGGGCTATTTCAAAATTTGTTAATCGACTGTACATAGTGATAATTACTATCTGAAACCTTTATTTTCAAGTAATTAAAGCTATTATGTAGTTTGTTGCAAAGCTCAAAAGTCCATTGACTTTTTGCTACACTGTCATGGAATGATTACTAGGTGGTTGTATGAAAGAATTGAGATTTGAATAAAGAATTGCATGATATGGAGCATCTTTTTGGTACGAACCATGAAACCAATGATTCTTCTAAAAGAAAAGATGTAAAGGGGAAGGGAATAGTAAAAGACTAAAAATACGCGTAACTTAGTCCGGACAACTCCTAACTGTAGAAAAAACATTTTCAATAACGTGTGCAAATTACAAAACTTGGTAACATTGTACTGACCAAGATATAGACATATGATAATGTGTATATGAATTTAGTATGGTTTGGGTTACGTTCTTTAATTCTAGCTAGTAGACTTTTTGTGAACATTACATACATAGATAGACTGAAATGTGGATTTCAAAATAATGGCATCTTTGTTATTGAGCAATTCAAAAAACTGGAGCCATAAGACCGTGACTGTAAGATAGAGCGCATATATACGTGTTTACATATAAAATTAACAAATCCAATAATTGATTGACACGTAATCAGAAACGCCAAACGTTGGCAATTACTTGTCAATAGAGATACACTGGATTATTGAAGAAGACTTGAATTAATACGATATCGTATTGTTTCTCAAATCAAATTAGCAGTTATTGGCAGTTACGAGTCAGGGACGAAATAGAAACTGACTTCGAAGCCATGATATTAATTGCTAGACAGATAAACTCCACGTGTAAATCTATAAAATGGAATTGTTGGCAGTTAGAGTACGTGGAGTATTTTTCGAAAAGCAGTTATCCTTTTAACATGTGATCATTTGAATTAGTTGGGCAGTTATGCAGATTTCAAATCAAGACTTCAGGAGGAAGAATCTGAAGGAATTCAAATTCAGACGTGGGGAAAGGAAGAAACTGCCAACTCAAAGAACAGAAGTTAGAGTTCGAAGCAAGCCAAGTTCAAATTCATTGAGCGGGAAGTTCAAACTACAAGCAGCGTCTATAAATAGAAGAAATTGAAGAGTGAAAACCCCGAACAAATCTTCAACAAACAGCTATCAAAAAAATGATGCTTGGTTTGTTCATTGGCAAAGTAGTTTAGGATTTCGAACTCAGTTCGAAGTAGATTAGGAAGTAGATTAGAAAGTAGTTAGGATAATTTTGATTGTTTTCATAAAACAATCACTCATTCTCGGTTGTTCTTGTAACAATCACCAGTTCGAAGTTCTGTTACATTTGTATTTGAAGTTGAAGACAATTTCGAAGTAAGTTTATCTTTGATTTATCAATCGAAGTACCTTGTTTCTTTATTGTTTCTTTAATTTCCTGAGTTATTGGTTTGCATTTCTTCACTTATAAAGAAAAATCCTCTTAATTGAGGTAGTTGAACCAATAAAACACAATCGCCTGATTAGACTTGGTTTTTCCAAAGTTAATCTGAGGGAGGAGATTGAAACTCTCTCTGGCACGCTCGCACACGATTATTTTATCATAAAGAAGTAAAAGAACCAGTAAACATTTTTTGGCACGCCCGGTGGGACCCCTGAAAGTGTTGAATGGCTCCAAAACTTAGGAAGCAAACAGATGATTCTCAAATTGAGCCAAAATTCTCGTATGAACACTAGGAACAATAGAACAGTGCAAATTGATGACCCAAAGAATCCAGATATTGGAGGAAGTGTGTTGTCTAGCCAATTTGCTGAAATGATTGCTACATTTAAGGAACTGGCTCAAACCCAGAAGCTTATGTTACAAAAATTAGAAGAGCAATCAGGACTTAAAAATAATCCTCTGCCTTCATTTGAGAAGGACAAAGAAGAGGCTAGCACAAGCAAATTTAAGTCAAGACCTGGAAAAGAGCCTATCAATGTAGATGAAATACCAGAATCTTGGTACGAACCTGCAAAGGTTTATGACTCTCAAGCCCCCAAGCCTAAGAAAACATACAAACAAACCACTCATATCCCATTCGAACCTAGTTTTGATGGTGTAAATGAGGATAAAGGTTATAAAAATAATGACTATGGGTTTGAAGGATATGGTCATTCCACAGGAAATCATTTTATTGAAAGAGAAAGGTCAAGGAGGCCTGATGTAGAATTTGGAATTCCTAAACGTCCAGGAATACCAGAAATGGGAAGAATGCATT
Organism: Vaccinium myrtillus; assembly: GCA_016920895.1. Lineage (NCBI taxonomy): Eukaryota > Viridiplantae > Streptophyta > Magnoliopsida > Ericales > Ericaceae > Vaccinium > Vaccinium myrtillus. The sequence goes on from CM029277.1 coordinate 10,630,161, forward strand.
CGAATCACCTTTACGAACCTTTTACAAGGCAAGAAGGAGATTACAGACAGCCTCAACCTTTTGAAAACTCTTTTGATGGTTTTCCAGAAGATCACATGACAAGAAATGTGAATAGGGAACCACACATTAACTCAAATGTGCATTTTAAAAGAAATCCCACCCTTAGAGATGAAATATTGGGCCTTATGCAGGGAGCTTATGGACCTCTAAACCGGGGTGCAAACTCAAAGGCTTATAGAAAACCTTATCCGTAATGGATAGATAGGCGATTCAAGTCCCTAGGGGTTCAAAATTCCCGATTTTACACTTTTCATGGGGATGGGAAACAATCAACCACGTAACACATTGCTAGATTTATTTGCTCGGTGTAAGGAATTAGGTAATAATGGCTTCATAAGTTGAAATTATTCTCTAATTCTTTGACAGAACCGCTTGAATGGTATTCATTTACCACCGAGTCGGTTCCAAGTTGGCAAAGGATGGAAGAATTATTCCATGCACAGTTTACTTAATCGAGCTGAAGTCACTATGGCCGATTTAGCAAGGCTAAAACAAAAACTCCGATGAAAAGGCCCCAATTCATTACTAGGTTTAAAAGGGCTAGAAACAAATGCAAACTTCAATTACTAGAAATTGAATTTGTTAGAATAGCACAAGATGGCTTAAGTAGAGAACTTAGAAAGAAGTTCGATTCTACTGAATTTAGGGACTTGGTTGATTTAACCTATAAAGCATCTAGATATGAATCTTTGTTAGAAGAAGATGTTGATAGGAACAATTCTTCTTATTCTACTTATTACAAAGAACCCACTTATGAAATTGATGCTGCTGAAATTATTGAACATGATCCTTGTGTGTGTGATTGTTTGGTTCGAAAGGATTCTTCTATAACACCAAGGAATAATAAGAAAGCCATTAGTAAAGTATATTCATTTGATGTTTCCAAAGCAGATGAAATTTTTGATTACCTTTTGAAGAAAAAGTTTATCAAACTTCCTGATAATGTTAGACTTCCAACTTTGGAAGAAATTAGAGGGAAGAATTACTGTAAATGGCATGCTTCTTGGACTCATTCAACTAAAAATTGTAATGTTTTCCGTGATAGGGTTCAAGAACAGATCAAGAAGGGAAGGATCATGTTTCCAGAAAAGGCTATGGGAATTGATACTGATCCATTTCCAAAGATTGAAGAAGTAACTGCTAACACTAATGTGCCAACATCATTGGCTAAAACTGTTCGAGAAGTGTGGCAGAATAAACAAGTACATGTTGAAATGAATTCTGTGCAAAGTGGTAGAGGAAGGCCAAATGTTGGTCAACTTCGAAATGAGGCTTACAGAAACAATAAGCCAAGACATACACCAGAGAGTTCGTCTCAAAAGGGATTCAAGCAGTCTCATCTTCCTATGCTCGAAGCTTCCTTTTTGGAATGTTTATGCATGGGATGCAGAGCCAATTATTTGGTTTTTAAAGATTTGGATCGACAGGGGGTAGATTTCTTTCCAAAAAGGATGGAAAGAAAAGCCTTAGATCGAAATAATGAAAGAAGACCCTGGGTAAGCCCAAGTCAAGGAAGAAATGAGAAGCCTTGGTTGGTTTCTAAAAGAAATGTACCTTCTAGCCCAGTTCCACCAACTTCGAAGAGAGATTATCCTCCTTTGAAGAAGGTTAACACTGGGAAGGCCCCTATGGGCCAGGAAAACGAAGGGCAAGGTGAACAATTTTCCTTGGTAAAGGGGGTTCCTGATTGGTTTTTAAAGAAAATTAAACCAGAACTCTTCCAGGGACACAAAGCTCCTTCTAAGGTTGGAAACAAAATGGTCAAGCCTCCAAATACTCCTGCTGGTCAATGGATAGTGGTTCGAGATCCAAAGACCAAGACACCTCAAATGATTCCTATGTTGACAAGAACTCAGAAGAGGAAATTGCAAAGGAGGTATACTAGTTTCCAAATGGAAGAATATGCCTCTAAGGAAAATCCTAATGGGGATGATAAGGTCAACCCAAGATTTAACAGACTTCGAAGAGAAGACTCTGAGGAATCTCTTCGAAGAGGGTTTACTCAAGCTGAAATAGAAACACTGGAAAGTTTGGCTGCAAGGATGGACAATGACATGCCTCAGAATAGCCCAACTTCACCAAATTCCTTGGCAAGCTATCAATCTGGCTTATTAGAAGCCATGATAGTGGAACAGGAAGGAGGTGGAGGCATAAATTCATCTCCTGTTGAAACATTCTCTCCCATGGAAACTTCTGCAGCAGAATCTTCTGAAAAAGTGGGCATAACAGAAGAAGAATCGGACTTACCAATGCAAGAAAAAAGGACCATCCAGTTTGGGACTTTACCTGAAGTTCAGATTAATATGGTTTCTCCTTCATTTGCTAACTTTGGACCTTTTGGACCAGACTGCTCACCAGTTCGAAGAGCATTACATCCAACAGTTGCTCCTATGGAGGTCATTGATGTATCAAGTGATGAAGAATATGATCTTACGTATGACAATGGTTGGAATGATGGTTGGGGAACTTTGATTTCGAAGGTTCAAAAGGAAGAAGAAGAGGAAGATTTTACGGTCATGGTTAATGATGTAGAAGAACCAGAAGTAACATCAAAGGAAAGAGCAATTTTTGTTCCAGAAACTGAAGATGATTCTAAGTATCCTTTGATTGTTGATTTGAACTGTGCTAATCTTTCTTACCCTTTCAGATCACCTTCGAGTGATATGAGGCACCATTTGAAGCCACTGTACATCTCTGCAGAATTCGATGGGATTTTGTTAAACAGGGTTTTGGTTGATAATGGTGCAGCAGTAAACATTCTGCCTTCAAGGACTTTGAAAAAGTTGGGGAAAGAGAAGGTTCGATTGATCCCAACTAGCACATCTATTGTCAGCTTTACTTGGTGAAAGTAAAAGTCCTAAAGGAATTGTTGTTCTATACGCTTTGAAAGTTGGCCAAGTGGAAACCGATCATGACCTTTTTTGTGGTGGACACATTCACAAGTAAGTACAATGCCTTGCTTGGTAGGGATTGGATTCATGTCAATGGTTGTATTCCATCTTCGATGCACCAAACCTGATGATTGTGAAGTACGAAAATGGGAAAGAAGTGGGGGTCGAAGAGGTGAAAGCAGACCCACATCCTTTCAAGACTTGACAAATTGTCAGAAGGTTTAAAATGTATAAACCCAAATCATTCCTCTAAGTGAAATTGCACAACCTCGCCACCCTCCATCCAATGTATTGGAAATTGGAGAATTGCGCGTTAAAAATCAAGCTTAAACAAGCGATTGATTATGAATCGGACAACTCACTGATGAGGTCATTGGATGTGAGTCCAAGACAGTTCGAAGAGGCCAACTCATTCGCTTTAGTTAAGTTTATGGCTCTAGAAATAGAGCGGAGATTCTGAGAAACAGATGATTGGAAGAATTATTGGCTGAGAAATCTGACTGGGGGTTGAAGCCATTTGAATTCAAAAAGGCCTTTGTTGGTCAGGTTGATTCTCAAGATCCTTTAGAAGAAGTGGAATTGGGAGAAGGGATTGTTCCAAACACTGTTCAAATCAACAGAGAGCTTGATGCTGCTTCGAAGGCAAGGTTGATCACAGTGCTTAAAGAAAACAAAGAGTGCTTTGCTTGGAGTTATAAAGAATTGACAGGTTTGAATAGAGATTTGGTTGAACATAGACTGCCTATTAAATCTAATTTCAAACCTTTCAAACAACTCCCAAGAAAAATGTCTCCTGAAACCATTTTATTGGTTAAAAAGGAAATTCAAAATCTTTTAAATGCTGGTTTCATTAGAACAGCAAGATATGTGGAATGGCTATCAAATATTGTTCCTGTTATCAAGAAAAATGGAAAGATTGGGGTTTGCATTGACTTTAGAAACCTAAATATTGCAACCCCTAAGGATGAATACCCAATGCCCGTAGTAGATATGCTGGTGGATAGTTCTGCAGGCCATAAAATCATGTCTATTATGGATGGACATTCAGGGTATAATCAAATTTGTATAGCTGAAGAAGATGTTCATAAAACCGCATTTAGAGCCCCTGGCAATCTTGGGACCTTCGAATGGGTCAAAATGCCTTTTGGGCTGAAAAATGCTGGTGCTACTTATCAAAGAGCAATGAACACTATTTTCCATGAAATAGTTGGGGGTTTTCTAGAGTGTTACATAGATGACATTATTGTCAAATCAAAATCTATTGATGAGCATGTAGAACATTTGAAAATAGTTTTTTCAAAGATGAAACATTATCAACTGAAGTTGAATCCTGCTAAATGTGCTTTTGGAGTAACAGCAGGATGGAGAAGACTTCGAATGGACAAAAGAACATGATGATGCTTTCAAGGCCATCAAGGAATACTTGATCAATCCACCAGTGCTTGTTCCACCTTCAAAAGGAAAGCCTGTCAAGTTGTATTTAGCAGCAAATTATGACTCAGTAGGAGTTCTGTTGGCTCAAGACAATGAAGAAGGCAAAGAACAAGCTATCTACTATTTAAGTAGGTTTCTTAATGATTGTGAAAGTAGATATTCTGCAGTAGAAAAATTATGTTTAACTTTGTTTTTTGCTTCGAAGAAACTCAGGTACTATATGATGCCTAGAGTAACCTATGTAATTTCCCAGACTGATGTTATGAAGTATATGTTGTCTCAACCTGTACTTAGTGGCAGAATTGGGAAATGGATTGTGTCCTTATTTGAATTTAACCTAGAGTATGTTCCTCAGAAATCAATTAAAAGGACAAGCTCTAGCTAATTTCTTGGCTAATCATCCAAATGGAATTTAAACCATGGAAGATGTAGTTTGATGGTTCGAAAACTTCCCAAAGGGCTGGAATTTGAGTTGTTGAAAGCCTCATCAGGTTTTGGAATCAAATTTTATTGCAGAAGTTAAGGGTAGCTAGAAAATATGATAAAAGATTGCTATTCGAAGCATCTGACATAAGTGATTTAGTTTAGAAAGGTTAAATCATATCAGCAAGTAAGTTATGTGGTTAAGGCTTATAATTCAATTGTTGAGATTAAACATTTCAAGCAGTTCGAACGGTCATGAAATTGGGATAACACAAGCATTTCATTCATCGATCAAAAAACTGTACAATTGTATCTTTTAGGTCACTCAGTATATGAGCACCTTTGGTACAGACAAAATCGTAAATTTCTTCTTGATCTGTAGTTCACTGCAATTGGCTTTTAAGATTGTTCGTGTCTGCAACAAACGAAGAAGCTTTGTTCAGAGAAACTTGCATATTGGCGGTTGTTTGAGCAATTTCCCCTTTTACATTTAACAATGTTGCCTCTAGTTGAGCTTCTTCTTTTTGCAACTGGTACAACTTGATAGCATCCTGATCATAAGAAGAAACTACACTTCGTGCCTCATCTTCCATAGTTGACAATGTTGCCTTGAGACTTTGTCTTTGAAGATGTCTCTCTTGAACTTCACAGAGAGTTGATAGGCTTTTATTTGAAACTCGAGATCTTGGTCAAGAGTTGTTTGTGTAAATCTTGGGAAGCAGGTTTTAGTACCCAAGCTGCTTGACAACAAATCTCTAAATACACCTTCAAATCCCCTTCAACCAATTGTTCAAAGTCCAAATTTAAAAATTGTTGGAGGATTTCCTTCAATTCCTGAACCTCTCCTGGAGTAAAAGTAGGTTTGACCAACTCAAAAGGAGATGAACTATGTTGAGTTTTGAGTTGAATAATAGGAGACTCCGGGAAAGAAATTGGAGCTTTAGGATTGGTGATTCTTTGACAGAAATCACTCACTTTTAATTTGAACAGCTCCAATGAAGAGAGATCACCAACAATGGTGTTAACAGATGCACCAATTTCCTGTTAAGAGGAATGCATGAACATAATTGTATCTAATCCTTCGAATATAAGTATAATGACTGTAAATTTGAATAATAAAGAGACACAATACCTCAAGTGGAGGGACTTGTTCAGACAAAATTGGTTCTTCTGGAATCTCAGATCTTGAAGATTGACCTAGAACAGTCTCCTCAATTGTTATTTTTGTCTGATCGAAGGTTTTGATACCAAGAGTTTGGAAAGCAATTTCGGGAAATAAACTCCTGTCGTCCTTTGGAACAGAAATATCAATATGTCGAACAGGAATATCAGTTTCAGTAATTTTGCCTGTTCCAAAGCTTAAATTGGTTTCTGCAATCTTTAGAGTAGACTGAGTAGGCTCTATCATCTTCTCAGTAGAAGAAGCTTGCTTTTGAGGAGGCTCTTTGTTAAGAGAATCCTGAGCAGTAAGTTCAAAGTCAGGAGTTGAAGATCTTGCAGTATCACCAGTAGTAGGAGGGTCAATTGGCTGTGAAGTTTCAGGAGAATTTTGTTTGGAAGGATTCTTCGAAGCTACAGTATGCTTAGATGTTGCCTTCTTTTCTGAAATGGAATTAGTAAACAAATTTAAGAGATATGGAGGTTCAAAGTTTTTGGTAAAACTAATGAATACAAGAGCTTGCCTTTTACAAGTTGACTAATTGGATCATCCCCTGTCTCTTCCTCCTCTGATTCTTCGATCAGAATTTTTCTCCTTCTCTTCGAAGCCTCATAAACTTTGTCAGACTTTGTGGCATCATGGCCCAGTGCTTGTTTTGTGACTCCTCTTCTAATGCTTTGCTTCGAAGCTGCATAAGCAGAGGTTTGAGTAGGTTCTGCCTCTTTTCTGGTTTTCTTTTTTGGAGTAGACTCTGCATTACTCAAAATCATAAGAAATAAAAAAATATATATATGTTGAAAAGGGATGTCGATTGAGCCATAAAGTCAAGAGTCACCTGTTGGAGAAGGAGATCTTTGCTGTTTGGACCTAGTGACCATTTGTGGTACAGATCGAAGTGGTTTGATATTCAAGGCAGTAGGCATTGAGGCGAGATTGAGCTCTTGGTACATGTTCAGTTCCTTGAGAAAGTTCTTTTGAACTTTCTCCAAATCCATCATCTGATATTGAGTCAGATTTTTCTTCAATGGCAATTCCAAGGTCTTCAATGAAATTTTTGACATTCGAAGATTTATAATACAATTCCATGGAGTTGTGCCACCATCTAGAGAATGATGGAAGAGGAGGTTCTAAAACAATAGAAAACATATATGGTTGGAATTGTGCCCTAGAATTCTTAAATTCTGCATTGAGATCCGCAATGTGAACCTTATCGATCTTATTTCTCATAGAGATCAACATTAATCTCACCGGGATAAGGACAAGGGATAGCCTGCACCAACCCAAATTGTCTAGCAAATTGTGCAGGGCAATAGACCTCGGCATGAGCTTGTCTACAGCCACCAACATAAGCCCCTATGATGATTTCCCTTGGGAGAAGTATACTTGCCCAAGCTTCACGATAATTGGGACTACCTCTTTGTGTCATAAGTCTACTTAACCACTTTGGCCCAATATCCCGATTTCGAAAGGGGACAAAATCTCCTTCTTCTTTATCTTCCCTCGATTGATGAAAATATTGTAGATATCCAACCGGGGTAAGGGTTGAAGCTAAAATGGTGAATTTGTCCCCATATACATCAATAGGAAACCTTTACGCAACCTCTTGGTCTGGGAAATAAGCTAACAACCAGAGTTGTTGAAAACCAGAGGGGACCTCCCGGGTTATATGAAAGTGGTTTAGCATGATTATCGGACCCAATTTTGTAAACATAGCCTAAAAAGTGAGAGGCGGATCGGTGGTTTCACCTTTTGTTAGAGAATAGGCTAAAGGTGCAAATTCGAGCATCATCTTCTTACCACCATGGCAAAAATCATTTTGCACAAGGTATACCAAATGTAAGCAAACATTTCTCTGTCAGATACTTCATCTGAATATTTTCTTTCAGTATCTAGAAATTTGCTGTAAGAAGCATTTTTCCCGGAATACTCAATCTCATCTAAAAATGGGACTTCCGTAGATAAGGAAATGTCGAAGAAAATACCATACGGAGGAAGCCCCACGAGAAAAGATACATCTAAAACGTGGGAGCCATCATTCCATTGATTGAATGCAAAACTTGATTGTATGATGGATCCCGAAGGCTAGGCGGCGTGAATAAGTGTAAGGTTACGCAAAATACCATTTCGGAGCAAGGAAATGATGTGTGATAAACCAACATCTGCTAGCTCTTTCTCTTTGGTTTTGAATATACGTACAGACCAGTCCTCCCAATCTTTATCATAATTTGGCCAGCAAACAAAATTCTTCTTGGACCATTTAGAGAAACTAAGAAGCCTATCTTTCACAAGGTCACTCTTCTCAAGGATAGGGTAACATGATGTAAAATCTAAAGGAAGATCAAGAAATGCAGGCCCTAAGATTTGAGTATTAGGTAAAGTAGAATGTTCGATGAAAGCACGGTGTTGTAATTTACCACCACCGGTTTTCGATTTTAGAACTTCTCTGGTCACCAACTTCCTAAGTACGAAGGAAGGAGTACCTTTGAATACCTCACTTTCAGAAGCCATGATCGCAAGAGTGTAAGAACAAAGGAGGGAATACAAAGCGCAGGAAAGTTTGAATATGTAATGAAGACGTTTCAAGCCCTAAAATTTATATGTGCTGACGAAACAGGGTAGCATTTCGGGTCAAGTATTCATGGAGAATTAATTGGGCCTATTTTATATCAGGCCCAAATTTGAATATTTTACCCATGTTTAACGCTTCATTTCCGTTTCGAATTACTATACGTTCGAACCATTTTTATTGGTTTAATATCACAAAAGATACCTCATTATTGTTGTTCTGTGTGAGTTCGAATTGGTTTAAAATGCATTGAAATGCTTCGAAAAGCATTTAAAGGAACCAATTAAACCATAGAAAAGTTGAAATTACATTGATAAAGAGAAATTACATGCTGCTAAGAGGATCTTGTTACATTTAAAGGAGAACTAAGCATCTACTGATGATCAAGCAGTTGTTGGAGTAGAGATGACTTGGAAGTAATGAGGAAAACTCCAAGTCACCAAAGCATGAAATCTTGCCCAGGAAAAGTTGAAAAATTCTTTTTCTTTCATCCTAATCCTTTCTTCTTCATCGAACTTGAGTTTCTTCTCAATCAATGGTCTGATTTTTAGGACCAGATTTTTGGCTTTGACTTCAGATTTAGCCAACTTGAAGGTATTTCTTTTAAGACAACTTTTGAATCTGCTTCAAAGCCTTTTAGAAATTCCGGATGAGGTGTCGAAGGAATTTTCCTTCAGATGTTCAATCTTATTATGAAGCCTAGTGATTCGATCATGAAGTATTTCATACTCATGAAGGTCTTGATTGAACACAAAAGCAGCAGTGTTATTCTTCATCCACATTCGTAGGAGAGGGAGTTGACTTAGGAAAGAATGGATGAAAGTACCAGCTTGCTCAGAGGTGGTACATTGAAGAGTCTCGCAAGCCCACAAGAAGTTTTTGTATGGGATGTCTTCTTCAAGAATCCCTATCTCCAAAAAAGCAAATGCAGCCAACAGTTCTTTGGCTTTAATAGAGTTAGATTGCGGATAAAGAGAATAAGAGATATCAGCATGATAAATAATAGGATCAAATTTGATATTCTTTAGCTCTTGAAACCAATCTGGGTTTTCTGGAAGAGTTCGAAGAGAGAGGTTAGCTAGATCAACGAAATTTTCTTCAAAATGAGGCTTTCGAACTTCATTTAACCAATATATGAATTGGCTACTAGCTTTTTGCTTAAGCTCTCCATAGCCAGTGGCTTTGATCTCTCTTCTTGAAACTTTGAAGAAAGCGGGAGTAAGGCAATTGGCAAATAGATCAAGTATCACTATGTTAGGATCACGTCTAATAAAGGGAGTTAAATACCTACTCATAGCCAATGAACGGTATTTGCTCCAACCTTTGTAACCAGCAGGATCATCCATTTTTACCACCACTATTTCAGATGGTAAACCCCATAAGAAGGGTTTAGGAGTGGAAGAAATTGGAGGATTCCATGGATCAGTAGGCTCAGGGTCCTCCACTTGAACCACCACGAAAGAACGGTCCCTTCGAATCTCACCAATAATTGGTGTGACGGTATTTCTAATATCAACAGGGATTGGGTCATTAAGAATCAAGTTTTCGAAAGCATTTTGGGTATTGGAGAAGTCAGCCATTGTTCGGTCGAGGAAGGAATCAGTTTATAATGAAGAATGGTGATTAATTTTACCGGTGATTAATTTTACCAGTAATTAAACCCTTTTTATAGGCAAGTTTTAAGTTGGAAACGATTTAAATTCTTGAAGGTGGAGAACGTGGGTAATAACTACCCATTATCTTTCAGCCCATAATCCTTAATTTTCTCACAGAGAACGTAAGAATAACTGTATCATTGGAAGTATCAAGAACTGCCAATAACTTTTGCTTTGGAAATTTACAGGAATTCGAAGCGGCAAAAGGCACAATAACATTTATTCAAATCCCTTGAACAACGATGTTAATGTGGGGGGTATGTTTACATATAAAATTAACAAATCCAATAATTGATTGACACGTAATCAGAAACGCCAAACGTTGGCAATTACTTGTCAATAGAGATACACTGGATTATTGAAGAAGACTTGAATTAATACGATATCGTATTGTTTCTCAAATCAAATTAGCGATTATTGGCGATTCTGAGTCGGGGCGAAATAGAAAGCCCGACTTGAAGCCATGATATTAATTGCTAGACAGATAAACTCCACGTGTAAATCTATAAAATGGAATTGTTGGCGATTAGAGTCGTGGAGTATTTTTCGCAGCGATTATCCTTTTAACATGTGATCATTTGAATTAGTTGGCGATTATGCGATTTCAAATCAAGACTTCGGGAGGAAGAATCAAGGAATTCAAATTCGAGGCGTGGGGAAAGGAAGAAAGCGCCAACTCAAAGAACGAAGTTAGAGTTCAAGCAAGCCAAGTTCAAATTCATTGAGCGGGAAGTTCAAACTACAAGCGGCGTCTATAAATAGAAGAAATTGAAGAGTGAAAACCCCGAACAAATCTTCAACAAACACTATCAAAAAATGATGCTTTGTTTGTTCATTGGCAAAGTAGTTTAGGATTTGAACTCGGTTAAGTAGATTAGGAAGTAGATTAGAAAGTAGTTAGGATAATTTTGATTGTTTTCATAAAACAATCACTCATTCTCGGTTGTTCTTGTAACAATCACCAGTTCGAAGTTCTGTTACATTTGTATTTGAAGTTGAAGACAATTTCGAAGTAAGTTTATCTTTGATTTATCAATCGAAGTACCTTGTTTCTTTATTGTTTCTTTAATTTCCTGAGTTATTGGTTTGCATTTCTTCACTTATAAAGAAAAATCCTCTTAATTGAGGTAGTTGAACCAATAAAACACAATCGCCTGATTAGACTTGGTTTTTCCAAAGTTAATCTGAGGGAGGAGATTGAAACTCTCTCTGGCACGCTCGCACACGATTATTTTATCATAAAGAAGTAAAAGAACCAGTAAACAATACGATATGGGAAATAACTAATTTCTCATATCGTACTCGCGATACTATACTAGGGGAACGACTTGATTCTCATTCGGGATCTCTTATATAGTATGCATCACACATGTATGTACATGTATATAATCTCTACTATATATGGTCAGCACTCATAGTCGATCTCGTGCCAAATATAGACTTATAACTAGAAAACTAAAACGGAAGAAAAACACACAAATATACGAGCATATATAAAATGCGTAAATAGAAAAGAGTTGTTGATGAAAAGCCAAGAGGAAAAAACCAATTGAAAGAGAATCTATATATAACACGCATGTGATTTTTTGGTACAACCAAAAACACCACCATTTGCCAGTAGTACTCTTAACCCCACCAAAACTGTGGGCACAATGGGTTCTTGTTGTGGTCTCTAGTAGCATGGCGCACAGCTCGCATAAAAACATTTCGGACAGTAGCATCGTGGTCTCTAGTACCATAGTTTTGATATGCATCGGCCCATACGTATCGTATCGGCCAGTTCGTCTCGGGATTTGGAAACTCTGATACGGATACGTATCATACCGTATCGGTCGATACGTCTAAAAAGTTAAAAAAATTCACAACCGATGCACCCGATTCCCGTGACATATCATTCGATACGCCGATTCCCTGTTCATCGATATCGCGACCGATACGGCCGCTATTTAAAACTCTGCTCTCAACCTAGTCTTTGTGTTGAAAAAATATTTAAGAACGTATGTGTCATCGGAATCGGATTCCTTCCCGTACAAAGAATTGGATAGAGTGACGCAAAGAAGCCTGTAAGGTATGAACCAAATAATTGTAGAGATCTCTGTCTGGACAAAAGGGAATCAAACATCACTGCATCACACGCAATAGCCAACAGTTTTCACAAGATTATTTTTAGCCACGTAGTTGCAAAGAAACTAGAAGTGCGCTAGCAGTCCGTAAGGGAGGAGGGGATGTTGCTGTGCATTTACGGATTTACCGCACAGCAGCTGCTGTGCATGTTGCAACGATGTGGTTTTGTGGCCAACCCAAGTAGTTTGCTAAATGAGATCTTGTGGGACTCACTTTCGGGTCCCACACAAATGATCCGAACCGTTAAATAATTTTAGAATAATTATTCAAGTGTTCTCGATTAAAATCAGGCCCATTGGATATTTGTACGTAATTGATCTATTTCGTTTGATTTTCATTCTGAATTCAGGACCTTGTAGTTTGATTTCAGTACTTGTCTCTCTCTCTCAAACCCTAGATTTCAGTACTTGTCTTCTTCTTCTTCACATTCTTGCTAGACCGTCGGAGTACCGTTCTGAACTTCACAATCCAGTATGGTGCTAACGAGGGTGTTCCAATGTGCAGGAAGGTAGCTCAAGCGAGGAAGCGTAGAACCACGTTCCAAACGGTTCAAGAAAGACTGATACAAGAAGTTGTAGCCCCACGCGGCCATCACTCCATCGCCTATATATATATATAGGAAGATGTTCTATTAAGGACTCCCTCAAAGTTTTCCTCCGTGAGGACCACCCTTTTTTTATTTTCCGGACCAAATTTCGACGATCCGAACCGCTCAATGTGTTTAAAACATGTTTTCCATGGCCAACGCGAGGAATCACAAAAAAAAATACCCGAAAGGGCTTCATCCTAGCGGTTTTTCATAATAACCGTACATATATAATTTATCGAAAAATGCTCGAATGAAGCCCTTCCGAGTATTTTTTTTGGACGAATCCTCGCGGTGACCCTTAAAATCACGTTTTAAACACATTGAGCGGTTCAGATTGTCGAGATTAGACCCCGATCCATGAGGTCCGCAAATTACGAGTTTGAAGGAGTCCTTAGTAGAGAAGATGTTCTATTGAGGACTCCGGCCCTCAAAGATCTCCTTCGTGAGGACCACCCCTTTTTTTATTTTCAGGACCAAATTTTGACGATCCGAACCGCTCAATGTGTTTAAAACATGTTTTCCATGACCAACGCGAGGAATCACAAAAACAAAAATACCCGAAAGGGCTTCATCCGAGCGGTTTTTCATAATAACCGTACATATATAATTTATCGAAAAATGCTCGAATGAAGCCCTTCCGAGTATTTTTTTTGGACGAATCCTCACGGTGACCCTTAAAATCACGTTTTAAACACATTGAGCGGTTCAGATCGTCGAGATTAGACTCCGATCCATGAGGTCCGCAAATTACGAGTTTGAGGGAGTCTTTAGAAGAACGGGATCCATATACATATAGGAAGAGCTTCCCATCCAAACCACAAAAATCCGGACCCGTCCACACCTCGTAGTTCCGGACCAAATTTTGACAATCCGAACCGCTCAATGTGTTTAAAATGTGTTTTTAAGGTTCACCGCGAGGATTTGTACAAAAACAATACCGGGAAGGGCTTGATCCAAGCAGGTTTTCATAAAACTGCACATATACACGTTTTATGAAAATTTGATCCGATCAAGCCCTTCCCGGTATTTGTTTTTAATGAATCCTCGCGTTGGACCTTAAAAACAAGTTTCAAACACATCTAACGGTTCCGATCGTCAAAATTTGGTCCGGAAAGTGGGGTCCAGACGTTAGGTCCGCATTTTGTGGTTTGGATGGGAAGCTCTTCCTATATGTATATATATACACAAATTATCCAATCAAGGATCCCGGATGGGAGGTTTTTTGGTGTTTTGATGCTTTTAAAAATTATTTTTGGGAAATCTGAGCCGTCCAATGTGTTCAAAAGGTGTTTTCCAAGGTCCACGCGGGAAATCTTCAAAAAAAAATACTGGGAAGGGCTTGATCCAAGCATTTTTTCGCAAAAACTGTACATTTACAGTTTTGCGGAAAAATGCTTGGATCAAGCCCTTCTCGTATTTTTTTTTAAGATTTCAGCGTGGTGGACCTTGGAAAACACCTTTTGAACACATTGACGGTCGTCAAAAAAAAAAATATCGGGAAGGTGGAGTCCCGGATCCGGGACTCCCGGATTAGATAGTGACTTTGTATATATATATATATATATATATACACGAATTATCTCATTTGGATCCCGGAAATCCCGGATTGAAGCCTTTTTTCGGTGTTTTGATGCTTTTAAAAATTGTTTTTGGAAAATCCGAGCCATCAATGTGTTCAAAGGTGTTTTCCAAGGTCACGCGGGAAATCTTCAAAAAAAAATACCGGGAAGGGCTTGGTCCAAGCAGTTTTTCGCAAAAATTGTACATTTACAGTTTTGCGAAAAACTGCTTGGATCAAGCCCTTCCCGGTATTTTTTTTTGAAGATTTCCCGCGTGGACCTTGGAAAACACCTTTTGAACACATTGGACGGCTCGGATCGTCAAAAAAATATCGGGAAGGTGGAGTCCCGGATTCGGGACTCCCGGACTTGATCGGGCCTCTATATATATATATATATATTCCCTCATCTCATTTGTCTGTTCACTTTGTACTTTTATTCTTTTCAAAAGTTGTTGTATGTGCCATAACATGTCATTTTTACCCCTTATCTTGAAACTTAAAAGTACTAACAATTTTTACAATTTGAAGGGGAACTTTTGAAAAATTTAAGTTTCGTAATTGTAATGATTATGTCCCATTAGAAATTGTATCTCAAAATTAGACGAATAAATTGGAACGAATGGATGGAGTAGAAGAACAAACAAGATGCATGGCTATGAAAAGTAGAAGATCGATGTTCTTAGAGTTTATCAATGTCATGAAGTCGCATAGGCAACTACTATATGATGGATAGTGTCAATCTATTTTATCGGAGATGATTTTCACACTGCACTTTTATCCATTTGTATTTATTATTTGGCTTTATCCACGTGAAATTATCAAATTACTCCTTGTATGTAAAAAGTAATTATAGAAGAAAGGGTAATTTAATTTCACATGAGTGAAGACAAAAAAAGGTGTGCAGTGTATAAAAAGGGAGATTGAAAATTATTTCCCCTTTTCATGAATGATGAAGACAAAAAAAGGTGTGCAGTCATGATTTCCCGTTGTTAAAATACTCAAACACCTTAGCCACACGCGCCCATATCCAAACGACCCAATTTGCATTTATCCCACTCAGTTGGAAGCTAACTAGGCCCGCGCTCAAAGCCCACCGTTTCACAAACTGAAGGAACCCAGGGAACCCGGAAGTGGACAATAAGTCAAAATTCAAAAGCATATATAGGGCCCGTTTGCGATCTTTTTTTTTTTTTTTTTTATTCATTTTGCATTTTTGATAGTCAATTGTAGATTTTTTTATTATGTTCTTAATAGATTATGAATCTGTAAAGTAGTTAGAAAAAGAGTGCAAAATAGATTTTACAACAGAATATATAGTTTTTGAGAGTATAATCATCAAAATATATTATGAATTGATTTTTACGATGTTACCATTGAAGATTTATTATGGTATTACAATATGTGCTTTAATAACCCTTTTAGATATTTTAATTTGTTCATTCCACTTCACAAATTGTGTCCTAGTTAGTCTCCATTTTTTTAGCTAGGAAGTTTTAAATGTTACCTTAAAAGACTTACAAGTAATATTCTTTTGTGATGGACATAGAAAATAAAAATCATCAAGGGTGATTTATAAAATTCTTACACAATTCTGAAACAAAACAAATAAATAGAGTGAAGAACGGCTAGGGTTTGATTGTAAAATGATGGCCCCTCACGAAATATCAAATAAAACCAGGGATAATATGGTCTTTTCATCCATAGGGGAAAAAAACGAAAATGCAAAATGAGAATGCAAAAATTCCTCCGTGATTGATTATCAAATGGTGCTGCTATTGTAGAGTTTTAAGAATGCATTTTGAGAAAACGCATTCTCTAATAAGTTGGCTCTCAAACATGTGAAATGAGAAAATGCAAAATGCAAAATGGATAATCCATAAGTTGGCTCCCAAATGGGCCCATAGTCTCTAATCTTATATCCCGTATTGTTTGTTCGAATATTCTATTTTGAAATGTCGCAAGATACTTATCATCTTTGAATATAGTGAAATAAAATATAAACTTATCTTTATAAATGATTAAAAGTAGTTTTAAATGTAAACCAAAATATTAAAGTGGTGCTGAAAATATATTTTGTAAGAGCATCATAATCAGACACAAAAAAAAAAAAAAAATTTAACCTCAAAAACACCTTTTATAATTTACCAAGTCACTTTTTTAAAAACTCGCAAAATCAGACTCTCCATTCTAACTTCACTATATTAAACTATTCTTTCAAAAGTAAAACAAAAGTAATTTTAGCTACTTTAGCTAAATAATACAAAAGTAATTTTTAAAAAAGGGAGAGGTGCGTGAACAGTGCTGCACCAAAATTATTCACCAACTGTAGCAATAATAGGTTTAATAGGGCAAGTATAGAGGCTGATATTGGGGTGGTTTTCAAGGTTTTGATTGCTACTTTAACTAAAAGTAGCATTTGGTGAGTTACATATTGATGCTCTAAGAGCATCCTCATCAGTCTCAACAAATTTTGGACCAAATTTAACCACAAAAACACCTTTTACAATTTAGCAAGCCACTTTATCAAAAACTCAAAAAATCAGACTCTCTATCCAAACTTTACTTTATTAAACTATTCTCCTCAAATCTATAAAATAAAATAAAAAATCTCCCTAAAAGGCTAAAATGTTGCAGTGAGTCATTTCAATGTTCTCCCCAACAGCCTCTACCCCCATTTCTGACCCATGCGGAAGAAAAAAAAAAAAAAAGGCTAACCCATGAACAGTGACGTTACCCAAATACCGAGTTACTGTAGCAAAACTATAACTTGCCAAATATTTGTTGAGGCTGATTTTGGAGTGTTTTTACCACTTGGACTCAACAAAATAATCATTTGGCCAAAATAGCAAGCCACATGAGGATGCTCTAAGCATCAATATCAGTCTCTCTACTTTAACTTTAAAGTTAAATCTGTAGCGAGTAAACTCCTTCAAAACCTCATAAATCAGCCTCACCAAACGAACTCACCAATTTGAAGATTTCTTAACTTTGCTACAGTAATTTAACAAATTTGGTGACCTACTGTTTACTCACCAAAAGAGGAGGAGGGAGTGGAGAGTAAAAGTTTGAATAGAGAGTCTGATTCTGTGAGTTTTTGATAAAGTGACTTGCTAAAGTTTGAATAGAGAGTCTAATTTTGTGAATTTTTTTGAAAAGTGACTTGCTAAATTATAAAAGGTGTTTTTGAGATTAAATTTGGTATTTTTTTTTGTGTGTGTCACATAAGGATGCCGTAAGGCTACGTGCATGCATTCCAGATTTTAAAAAAAGGATATATGCATTAATTGCAACATCACTTAAAAATTCAAATGTTTTTGTACATGACAACCAATATGAGATGAAGGCAGCAGATAACGACTGTCTTACAAGGTGGACAACTTTTATCAGAAACAAGTCACGGCCGTATGAATTGCACATCATGGATAGACAAGAAGTCACTTTGTGGCTAAGAAACGTGGGAGTTTGGATAGGGCTTTCATGGTTGGTAATGCATATGGGTTTGTGAACAATGATGTCTCGGGGGACTGTTTTGCGATTGGTTTTTGGAAACAAAGTTCTTGTTGCAAGGATTGAAATAATGTCAAATGAAATAGAATGGCATGATCAATCGTTATATGGTTTCTTAATCATCACAATAGGTTAAAGAAATTAATAGGCAAAGAAAATGAGCAAATTTTATAAGGACACTATGAGTGATGTACAATTTTTCACCTACTAAAGTTAGATGGATTACTAAAATGATTTTCATAGACTGACTTAAGTCAAGAACTAACTTAAATTGACTTTTTGAGTTGATGTATTGTGAGAGACTGACCAGTCTTGTAAAGCACAATCTAAGTCAGTTTAAAAATAAATTAGTTTATGGTAGTATAGAAAAATGCATGTGTTTGCTTTTCCAAGGATTTTTGGTATTTAAGAGTGTCTTGATAAATCAGACTAATTTCTCCAGCCTCTCTCACAATCTTTTTCACGTGTTTGAGACGGTCCCAAGGACAAATCGCTACAATGGAGAATGGACCCTGTGACCTTGGGGTGGTAAGCCCCAACGAGCAAGTCAATTTAGTAATTTTTCAGGGTATTTGCACTTTGAACCCCCCTGTACTTTGCTCGATTTTCACTTACACCCCTCGTACTTTTTTTTAGGCACTTACACCCCTTACGGAAATCTCGAATTTTGCTTAGGTCCGAACTTCGACTTTCCTGATCAAATTTCGATGATCTGATCCGTCCAATGCGTTTGGAATGTGTTTTCAATGGAATCTGCAAAGAATAGGAAAAAAAATGACCAGGAAAAGTTTGATCCGAACATATACAGTTTTACAAAAAACTGCTTAATCCAAGCCCTTCGCGATCTTTTTTTTGGCCGATTTTTGCTAAATGCCCCTGAAAACACGTTCCAAACATATTGAACGGATCAGATCATCGAAATTTGATCGAGAAAGTCGAAATCCGAACCTAAGCAAAATTCGGGATCTCTGTAAGGAGTGTAAGTGCCTAAAAAAAGTACAAGGGGTGTAAGTGCAAATCGAGCAAAGTACAGGAGGTCAAAGTGAAAATACCCCTAATTTTTATCCCGGAAACTAGCATCAATGATTTTGAAAGCTTTTTAAAATATTTTTAATGATTCAAATTTGCTAAAAAAGTACTCCTTAATACCTACCTGCATAAATTTGAATCATTAATTATCGAACAGACGGCAGAGTTTAAACGGCACCGGTTTCTCTATGTGGAACTGGAAGCCGGATCCAAAAATAACCTACTCGTATGAACAATGAAGTGCTTTTGGATGTGGGCGCGGAGGCAGTTGATTCCCGCTCCCCTATCTGCAACGATTGTGGTGGGCCATGGTGGATGGGCACTTTTTTAACGACAAAAACAGAAATTGCAGAATAATCTAAACTGAAAATAAATCTCCAGCCACCAAAAGCTCAGCCAAATCGAAAGAAGAAGATAACAGAGAGAGAGAGAGAGAGAGAGAGAGGCGATGGCAATGGCAATGGCACTTCGCAGACTCTCCTCTTCAGTGGACAAACCACTTCATCGCATCTGTAATGGCGGATCCATCTATTACATGGTCTTTTTCTTTTCCTTTTCTTTTTTCTTTCATTTTTTCTTCTTAATTCGAAAATTACTTGAATGTCTAACTGTTTTATTTGTTTGTGTTTTTGTGTTGTAGACGTCCTTGCCGAATGAAGCTGTGTATGAGAAGGAGAAATCTCGTGTCTCAGTTAAGCCCGTTAACTGTTTGATTTAATGTTTCGCCTCCTTCTAATGTAGTTTTTAATTCGTTTGGATTGGTTTTCGATATGTGTTTGTTCGTCTTTTGAATTGAAACTCCCATTTTTTGACAGTGGCCAAAGCAATTGAATGATCCACTTGAAGTTGTCGATCCTGAGATTGCTAACATCATCGAGCTTGAAAAAGCAAGACAATGGAAGGTATAACCTCTTGATACATAGGTAAACAAAGGGATTTTACGTAATCGTCAGGCATGGAAATAGGATTTCAGGGATTCGTTAAGGTGCGCATAAGCTGGCCCGTTACTAAAAAACAAGAATAATAGTATCAATTTCATTGTTAAAGATTCTATTCACCCTGTATGAAAACTATGCACTAGAAAAGACAAATACTCTCTTGACACGTCAATCTCGAAAAATTATAGTACTTGATTCAGTTGATGGAGTTTGTATTAACTTTCATGGTTATTCCAATTTAAGATGGATGAGCAAAATTCCAGCAAATTTGTCCACGGAATGGCCAGACCTGTTGTTACTCCTATTCTTACATGTATTTCTTAATTGATATATAGTGACTTTTTTTCCTTTAATAGGGACCATGGTTACTCATTGACAACTTCCAGTTCCATTCTCATATAGAGTATCTGTCACTCCATTTTAGGTTTTGTCTACCATAAATCCTGCTGCGTTTACTTCTTTTTACCAAAGTTTGGAAGGTAGGAAAGCTAGAAGCTAGGGAATGCAAAACATTGAATCTTCTTGTTTAGTGTTGGCTAGGTTAATTCCCTATCAGATAGAGAAGTAATCTCAGCTAAGTGAAATGACTTTGCTAAGATCAGTTGAATTGAGGTTTTGTTTTCTTGGTACCAAATGAAAGAGAATTTTTCAGGGTGCAATTATTTTGTTAGAATTTGGATACCCTTGAATGGAGTTATAAGATGCAATTTTTGGTTTGAATTCAATCTCTCAATGAAGTTCCACTTATGTTTGTGAAGGGACTGGAACTGATACCCTCGGAGAACTTCACCTCTGTATCTGTGATGCAAGCAGTGGGGTCTGTAATGACCAACAAATACAGTGAAGGATATCCGGGTGCTAGATACTATGGTGGAAATGAGTATGAGGATCAATCCCTTTTATGTTTCCTTGTCTTATTCTTCTTGTGGGACTTGTGAATATGCATATGTGAGTCGATCATTGCTGCTGGTTAATAAGAATTCTGAAAGTGTGACATTTTGGTCCAACAGGTACATTGATATGGCCGAATCCTTGTGCCAAAAGCGTGCCCTGGAAGCATTTCGGTTAGACCCTACAAAGTGGGGAGGTAATGTAATCATTGCCGCATCATGTGCTTTTTATTTATTTCTAAATTTTGCAAACTCACCGTAATTGCATTTCTGATGCAAATAAAACATAAAGAACGAAAACATACACTTCAATATTGGTAGAGCTTTCCCACATTGGTTAACTTCCACCTCCAAAACTAGTGTGCCTCTCAACTCAATGTCAATTGGTTTTGATTGGATGCTTTAACAAATACTATGAACATATTTTTTTTATCAGCAACAAAAATAAAGATCTCCGTAGTGTGTTTGTGGAAGAAAATGTCACTAGGCATATTGGATGGATGGATACAAGAGCATTGCATGCATAAGCAGTTATTGCTTTTAAGATTCTAAAGTGGTCCAAGCCCTACTACTGTCTTTTGGGAAAGAATCAGCAATAAAATGCTGAGCCCCTCTCCAATCATAGAGAGGGATCAATTTGAAGCATTGATATAATCTAAATTCCAAATAACCTGTTTTGATGCAGTGAATGTGCAGTCTCTGTCTGGATCTCCATCTAATTTTCAAGTTTACACTGCCTTATTGAAACCTCATGAAAGAATCATGGCTCTTGATCTTCCTCACGGTGGGCATCTTTCGCATGGCTATCAGGTAGTAATGCATTATGTTACTTTTTTCCTGCTAAATAACAGTGAAAAAGCCGAGGCTTTTTGGAGCTTACAAACAGGTTATGGCAGTTAGCCTTATAGATTTGAACACCAGTCTGTGCTAACCTTTTTCCATTGGATGGTTGTAGTTAGGATTTTTTGTGCTTTTTTATTTTGTATTGCATGGTTATCAGTGCATGAAGTTAATGATTCATCTACACTTCCTGAAAAGTGTCCGTCCATTATCTTCTTTGGTGTTAATAATTGAATTTATACTCATTCTTGCCCCCCTGAATTTATTCAGAAGCCTTACAGATTTGAATGACCATGATTGGGTGCTATGCCAATAGTAGACATTGAAGAAGTGATATCTCACGCAATTTTTTTTTGAACAAGAAGAAATATTTTCACTACTAATTTGTCTGTCTTGATTCATCCTACTGAGCAGACTGACACAAAGAAGATATCTGCTGTCTCTATATTTTTTGAGACAATGCCATATAGATTGAATGAGAGCACGGGCTATATTGACTATGATCAGGTACTTTGTTTTCTTTTCTTATTGTCATGGTTCTTTCCTTGTTCTATTATAAGCCCTTTCTTTTGACAGCATATGACATAACCCACTTTGACATTGTTTAATGGCAGCTGGAAAAAAGTGCCACACTCTTCAGGCCAAAGCTAATAGTTGCTGGTGCTAGTGCTTATGCACGCCTCTATGATTATGCACGCATTCGCAAGGTCAATTCACTTAGTTGATTTATATTAGGTTAATTTACCGTATATAAGACCAGAGCTCAACTTATTTCTTTTCAATGCTTTAAACACTTCAATTTCACGTTTGTATTTGTATTCAACAGGTCTGTGACAAGCAGAAAGCTATCTTGTTGGCAGATATGGCACACATCAGTGGGCTGGTTGCTGCTGGAGTCATCCCATCACCATTTGACTATGCTGATGTGGTGACAACTACAACTCACAAGTCACTTCGTGGACCACGTGGTGCCATGATTTTTTTCAGGAAAGGGGTGAAGGAGATTAATAAACAAGGACAAGAGGCAAGTTAGCCATAACATTTTAACCTTTTTCACTTGTCTTGTGTACTGCTGAGTAATAATTATTTAATTAAATGAAAATTGCAATAGTGAAGTTGAAGTAATATGTAAGCCCTATTAATAATGTGATCTCTTCTTGAAGGTGTTGTATGACTATGAAGACAAGATCAATCAGGCTGTCTTCCCAGGACTTCAAGGGGGTCCGCACAACCACACAATCACTGGCTTAGCAGTTGCTCTGAAACAGGTTGGGAAACTGACTGTATAAACCGTTGACACTTTCTCTATCTTATATCATGTATGGTGTGCTGATATCACCATTGATTGTAGGTTACTAGGTTTGAAGCTCATTAGTTGTACTTTAAAATGATTAAGTACAACTTGATAGTTATTAAAGGTAATAGGTGCAACGAGGTGCCAAAAGTTTTTTGAGTACTAGGTGCGAGGCGTGGCCCTTACTGAAGCAGGTGCACCTAGTCGAGAAAAGATACTAAAAACATAACCAAAGTTTAATGTAAGCAAGAACTAGGCAAATTGAAAATATTTCTCAACATCATAGACCAAAAAACTAGGAGCAAGTATGTCATCTAAGGTCCCTTAGGACTTTTGACGAGAACCTGGTGCATAATGTCAACTACATGAGCGAAGACCCACAGCCCATTAACAACACAAATCTAAACCCTATGAATAAAACACAAAACAGGTACATCCAATAATTTTGAAGTTAAAAACAAAAACAAAATAAGGTGGAGTACAAGACTTAGCTCAAATAACAAGAATAATCAATACTTCGATTGGCAAACAGTTGTGAGTACCTGAGACTTCGATCGAGTTTGTTGAGTGGAGTCTGTGGGCAAAGACTTAGATTGTGAAAGAAGGGTTTGTTCCTCTTTTATGCTTTCAGGGGGTAATATTGTAACTTTTTTTACTTCTTTCAAAGCAACTTCAAAGAGGCGACCGCCGCTTGCTTCGCCTTGATGAGAGGCATGCGCATCAGCAACCTGAGACTGGTTGAGCCTCGAGCCTTGGCGCGCCTTGAACAACTATGTACAACTTATATGTTCTGAGAGTGCATTTGCTGAATCGTCAATGCTTATTGGCTGCCAAATAAATTTTGTTGGTCCATAAGGATTGCCTTTGGAAAGTTTTCAATTATCAAGCAAAGAATGCTATTTGTGTGGTACTTCGTCTTGGACTAGGGTTTGAGGATCAAATTTTCAAATCTCTGCATTTGTTTTTTTGAATTATTGCAGGCTACAACTCCAGAGTACAAAGCCTATCAAGAGCAAGTTCTCAGTAATTGCTCAAAATTTGCAGAGGTATGGACCAACCAACATTTCAAGGCTTGTTATAGCCAAGTTCTCATTGATATACCTTTTTTCTCCTTCTCATACTTCTGAAGTTCAAACCAGAGCGGTGATGAATTTTTCTCCTTCTCATACTTCCAAAGTTTTAACCAAAGCAGTGCTCCCTCATCAGTCTATGTAATGCCTAACTGATCTTCACATACTGCAGACCTTAAATGAGCATGGCTATGAACTTGTTTCTGGCGGGACTGAGAACCACTTAGTTTTAGTGAACTTGAAAAACAAGGTAAGGTGAAATGGATCCATTCTTTTGAATGGTTTTTAACCATCCCAGAAAGCTTTAAGACAAGCAATTTGGTATTCAGATCCTGTATAAAGCAATTTGTGAAGTTTTATGATGGAAAGTTTACATTATCATCTGATTTCCTCCGACAGGGTATTGATGGTTCTAGAGTTGAGAAGGTGTTGGAAGCTGTTCATATTGCAGCCAACAAGAACACTGTTCCTGGAGATGTGTCTGCCATGGTTCCTGGTGGCATCAGGATGGGTAGAGGCTTTTTCCTTGACTATATTATACCTCAGTAATCTATTTTAACTTATGAGATTGAAGATTAGTCTCATGCTTTTTCAGGAACTCCTGCTCTAACTTCTAGGGGATTCGTTGAGGAGGATTTTGCCAAAGTTGCCGACTTCTTTGACACTGCTGTGAAGTTGGCAGTGAAGATAAAGGCTGAAACCAAAGGTTGCTAAATTGATTTGATATTATTTGCATGTATAAGTAAATTACTTCTACGTCACCATTTTCATCTATCTGCTCATTGGGCTCAAGTCTGAATGATCACCACTTCGATATTTCTTCATTTTGTGGTAAGTTGGATTCACACCATGTTTGACCTTGCTAACCAGGGGACCTGCTTTTTCTCTTCTATTTTTCTGAGGCAGGGACAAAGTTAAAAGACTTTGTGGCAACAATGCAGTCCAGTGCAATCCAATCTGAGATTGAAAAGCTCCGACGTGATGTTGAGGAGTATGCAAAACAATTCCCGACGATTGGATTTGAGAAGGAAACCATGAAATACAAAAACTGAAAGAAGAATCCTGCTGCACCAGGTAAATGGCTTCCCTGGGATCATTGTTCAGATGTCATTTCAGCAATGTCTCAGTTTTTTTTAGGGTGAAGGCCATCATGCTTGATTATTTTTTGCTAAACTTGAGAAAGCTTTACCTGCAAAGAGCTTTCCCATGTACCATCTGAGACAGCATTAATTAAACAGACTTTTGTTTCATATAGGCAACTAAAAATTTGTGTTTCACTGTTTTTGGACATAAGACAATTCACTCAAGCACCAGGACATCATTGGAATTTATTTAACTACTAAATTAGGGAAGAAATGCAATAATCCTGAAGGGGCATGTTGTCGAGTACTCGAGCATATCAAGGCATGAGTGAAGAACAGTGTTAAAGCTTGTCCCAAATTGGTTAATTATAACCTCCAAAGCTATATGAGCCTGGGCAGGCTCTCCACTCATAGCCAACTGGTTTTGAGTTGGATGCTTTAACATAGTCTCTGAGCTAAGCTTTTGGAGGCTTTTGGACAAGACTATGTTAATTGGTTGTTCCATTGTTTGTGCCTTAAGTGCACCTTGTTTCATTGTTTGTTGTGATCCATGTGTTATAGATCAGTTGTTTATCTCTCCACATGAGGGTGAGGAGACCCACGTGCGGGGAGTGTTAGAGCTTATCCCCCATTGGGTAATTATAACCTCCAAAGCTAGTATTATGAGCCTAGGCAGCCTCTCCAAAGTTGGATGCTTTAACAACTAGAAATTAGAAAACCATGCGCTGAGTATTGTGTTGACTTGGAGAGTGTAGTAAAAACCAAGTTATTCGAGCGCTCGTTTAAACCTCATTCTAGTTAGGTTTGTTATCAAGTAGCAGTTTGTACACATTACAAAGTTTGATAGTTTTATAACTCAGCTCAATTAAAACTTGGGATGAAAGCTTGGATGGTATACAAGCCAAACTTACAACAGATTCTGTGGATTTCTAAGCTTTTCAAGCTTGAAAACCAAACTACTCGGCTCTCATTGGCTTGTTTACAACTCATTTTTCGGGTTTAAGATTTTGTTCATGTAGCACATGTTAGATTTGCAGGTCTTCCACTTGCATTCTGATTCTTGATTCACCAATTTCTGCCTGTGAAATTACTTTTAGTTTGTTCATGATCTTGTGGTGCAGGCATCAAGCCAGACAATATATGGTTTTACGAGTTTATGGAGGGGGATTGAGTTCCATTTGGGCAACATGTTAAGGATGAGGATGTGTGTTCACCAAAAGGAAAAACAGGTTAAGAGATGTGGCTGTAGAGCTTTTATCTGTTATATCCAACATGATCTTGTGTTCCTTCTCCATGGACGTGTATATGTATACTAACTGAGGCCCTTTTAAGGGAATAAACGCATCTTATCTTAATTACAAAAGAGCTTTTTCATTTTTTCCTCTGCTGTGATTGAGATGGTTAGTGACACATTGTGGAAACCTTTGGTAGGTTGTGTTTGGATCATAGGTTTGCACATAGATACGAAGAGGAATATAGCTATGCATGAAATGAGAGTCTCATGCATAGTTATAGAGTGAAAAGTGGTTTATGCGCTAATTCTGATCGCTAAATATGCTTATGTGGTGGACACCGATATAATCATGTTGGACGCCGATTTAATACTTTGACCCAATGTGATATTTAGTGAGCAACACTAGATGCACTAAATAAGTTACAAATTATTACGTTAAAAGTACACTTCCTTATTACACCAATGCATGATGCAATATATGGATGCATTGATCCATAAAAGAATGTTACATGTACATTTAATACATTAGTTAGTACCTCTAAACTTTTCCTTATTTAGTTCTCCAGTAGCGGTGTTCCAATCTCTTTTTTACCTAACATTGTGGTGGTGTTCATATTCATATACTTTGTCTTGGACCACAGTATAATATTTGGTATAAAAGGAGTCTGAGGCACTACATGACATGGCGATGCCCTAAGAGCACTAAATAATTTTTCGTCCCATGTAATGGAGGTGCTGGACTTTATCCATTAGCAAAACTATGGGGTTTAATATACTACTTTTTCTTAAAATAATTACACTACGTGCATGGGATTGCAAACGCAAGCAAACCATAAAAACATTTTTCTGAAAAAAAAATTACTTGCGAAATATAATTACACTACGTGCATGGGATTGCAAATGCAAGCAAATCATAAAAACATTTTCTGAAAAAAAATTTACTTAAGCGAGAATCAGGGCATGCATAATCTTAAAAACAGAATAGAGAGCGGAAGCGAAATTTCTGCTTAGCTTTAATTCTCTTTCATCCGTGAACTATTTTAAATTTGTTTAATTTGTCCCTCAACCGTCAATGGAATATTTATAGTCCCGCAATTATCTGATTGATTTCAATGTATTTGAATTACTAACGCTGTCAACAAGTAGTTTACTAGTTAGACGAGAAACACACAAAAAACTATTCATGATCGGGATGGGGCCGGGGGAGGGTTGCAGTGACCGTGCTGTGCAGCCCCATGGCGCGGTTTCGCCGGCATCTTTCTGACGATCGGAGACGTTCACCGCGTAGAGCTCGTCGAGTACTACAAGTGTGTCAAAAATCAACTCGATCGGATATCTTTAAGTGCCTCATCGAAACACAAGTAATTTGAAAATGTGGTTTTGATCCAGTGTTTGTGTCCATTTGTGTTACATTTCTTTTCAAGGTATTTGTGTTCCGATGACGCAGTTAAAGATATCCGATCGAGTTGATTTTTGGTACACCTATAGTACTCGACGAGTTCTACGCGGTGAACGTCTCCGATTGTCGCCATGACTGCACAGCACAGTGTTGTGCATGGGATCGGATAACTCTTATATCGACTTTTATACTGATTGCACTTTATTCATAATTGTTCATTATATAGCTTTAATTCAGATGATCGTTCATATATTTGTCAAAATTCAGTAAGTCTGCAAACAAATTACATGTACAAAGTACATTTTTAAAAGATAATTATCGTTATCCTATAATGATAATTACTTAAATGAATGATCTTCTCTACAAGGCCCATAAAAGCACAATTCCAAAGATATACAGAAGTATACCAATATTAATATGTAGGAAACCTCTCACTTGTAAAAGATACAAAATCATACTAAGCCCGTGTTAAATTAATCATAACCGTTCATGTTGTAGGACTTGTTAAGAACACCATTAAAAAAAATTACGGGTATCAGATTTCAATGGATAAGCTTAACAAAAAATTGTTTTTTAAAAGTAGCTAGAAATGATTAAATCATTGATTTTCAATCAATATAACTTCTTATATGAATGATGTTCTAAACTAGCACTATGTATAAGATTAAACCATTACAATTCAGGTTGGAACCAGTGTAAATGTCAGTATAAAAATCAGTGGAGCAAAATTTGTGGTGTGTTTTTTTTTATTATTATAACAGTTAACAGATCGGCTAGCACTATAATATCAAACCGTTAAGATTCAAGTTGAAACCAACATAAAAGTCGATATAAAAACCATTCGGGCAAAATCTTATCTGTATTGGAGTATTTGTTTCTTCAAAATAGTTAACAAATCGGTGTCCGACTGTCCGTAATGGACTCCATCGAAATCAATTGGATGGTGTAGGGACTCCATCCAAATCAAATGGATGGTGGAGGGACTCCATAAGTTAAATTGATATTTAAGGGACGATTTGAATGTCTAGGGAATAATTCAAGGATGAAAGGGATAATTAAACATTTTTTAAACATGCTCACCTCACGGCGAGAAGAATTTAGGGACGTGTAGGGTAGAGATGACGTAGTGCTGTAGGGTAGGGATGACGTGGTGCTGACGCGGTGCTCAGTCATTAAAAAACATGTTGAACGGTTCAAATTTTTTCCAACCCTTCTCTTCTTCTCTCTCTCTCCTAGGAGTATTTGTCTCTTTAAAATTTGGATCCCGCTACCATCAGCCCACTGGGTGTAGAATATCGCATCTTAAAGTAGAAAAATAAGTCCATCTGTAGCATTGTGCTTCGTTTGACTATAGTTATGTTTTCTACGTGTCAGATGTCATTTACATTTTCACTAAATGTCTACTTTGCCCTTTGCTCAATGACTACTTTTTGCTCTCTTTTTTTTATCGGCCTTTTTTGCCCTTTTTTTTTTCCTGATTACTTTTTGGCATTAGGAATACGTAGGCCTTGTTTGGTTTCCCGTTTTAGTTACGGTGCTAAAGTTATTTTTTATTTTTTCTTTATTTAAAAAAAACTACGTTGTTAATTTTGCGTCAAATTTTGTGCCTTATGTAAAAGTGCTAAAAGTTAATCCTTTCCCAAATTTTTTTGGGTAAAAGTCATAATTTATTGCGTACTTTACAAATTCCTCCCGCCAAGAACCGATAAAAGTGCTAAAAGTCATAATTTATTATTTTCCGGATCCCTCTCGTCAAGACGAACCAATAAAAGTGTTAAAAGTTGGTTCTTTACCAAAAAAAATTAAGTAAAAGTCATAATTGAACTGATAAACGCAAAAAAAAAAAAAAGGACAGACAATAAAAAAATGACTTTACCAAGTGACTAAAAGTAGGAAACTCGACCAGTTGGTTATTTTTTGTCGTTAATCCATTTTTTCCCACATTTGTTAGTTTTGGGTTAAATTTTTTTTATGTATTATTGTTCGTCTAGACAAGAGGAATCGAAAAAGTTAAAAAATTATGATCCGAACTTATTTCTTATGAATAAAGAAAAAATAAGCATAAAAATCTGTCTAAGATGCATAAAATTGCATAACACACAACTATTCAAGGGTTAAAAAAGCATTCCAAATTAGAGACGTGGGGACTCTGCTGTCCCAAAGGGTCCATAGAGGGTACCGACCAATAAAATTTTGTCCATTTCGGAGGGTCCATTTTGGGTCCCACCAAAATGATTCAAACCACTCATTATTCGTAAAATGTTTTTATGGCTCGGTGCAAAAAATTAGTTAGCCCAATATGATAGCAATAAGGGCTTATTCAGAATTCATAAAGTGCCTGAAAAAGTAAAAGGAAAGAGTAAAATAAAATAAAATAAAAATAAAAAAAGGAGAAAACAGGAGGGGAAAGTTAAAACTTGTGGGAAAAAGTGCCGCCTCATGTTTTATGTTAGAGCATCACCAATTGCATACTTAAATGTGAATATTCAAATGTTGCCACATCACCTTTTGAGTATTCTTTTAATGGGTTTCGAAAGTTAGCAATGTGAAACTCTACGATGGTTCATTTTTCTTCCATAATCAAAAGAAGAGAAAATGTTGGTAGTTTTGAGTATTCAAATGCCAAAATTTGAGTATTTATAAAAAAATGTTGCTAACTTTGAGTATTTATCCAAATATCATTGTGAAATAACCTCCTCTCTCACTTCATTGTGAGCCTTTTTTTAGAATCCAAATGCCAAAATTTGAGTATTTTTCTTTTGGGCCACTTAGCCAAAAATCCAAAAGATTTTACATTATTAAAGGGAAGGACAAGGAACTTTTGCAATCAAACATAAAGACAAGGGTCATGCATGATTACTAAAATACCCACATGCAAAACTAGTTAAATGTCACTAATTTTCGAAAGTTTTTTTTTTTAAAAAAAACTCCTATGTCAGGCTGACCACCACCCCACCTCCAGCGACCACTTCCGGCCGACCACCTCCCCATCTTTGGTGATCACTTACAGCGACAAAAAAAAAATTAGTGAAATGTCACCAATTTTTAAAAATTCTAATTTCATATAAGAAATTCAAAAAAAAACAAAAACAACTCTTATTACACCTAACCACCCCCCCACTTACCCCACCTCTGACGAGAACTTCCGGCCGACCGCCACCCCACCCCACCTCCGGCGACCAAAAAAATTAGTGAAATGTCATTAATTTTTAAAAGTTTAAAAAAAAAAAACTCCTACGTCCAGCCGACACCACTCCACCTCCGCACGACCACTTCCGGCGACCAAAAAAATTAGTGAAATGTTACTAATTTTTAAAAATTCTAATTTCATACAAGAAATTCAAAAAAAAAAAAAAACATTTCTTATCTACGGCTGACCACCGCCCAACCTACCCCACCTTCGGCAACCACTTTTGACGACCAAAAAAATTAGTGAAATGTTACTAATTTTTAAAACTTATAATTTCGTACAAGAAATTCAAAAAAAACAACCAACTAGTCAACTCCTAAAACTAGTGACAGGTCATTAAACTTCATAAAAGCTAAAGAAATCAAGGAATATAGCTATTGACAAGTCACCAAACTTCATACCTGGTTGAAAACATCTAATTTCGTACATAAAAAATAAAAATAAAAAATCAACATAGACCACTTCCAGTGACCTAAAAAGTTAGTGACATTTTACTAATTTTTAAAATTTCTAAATTTTGTATAGAAACTTGAAAAAATCACTAACTAATCAATTCCTAAAACTAGTGACAACTTACTAAACTTCATAAAAGCTAAAGAAATCAACAAATAAAGCTATTTCAAATCTAGTGACAAGTCACTAAACTTCATACCTGGTTCAAAACACCTAATCTAGTACCAAAAAATTAAAAAAAAAATTAACACAACCTCTGGCTGACAACCACACCATGTCTGACCGCGACCCCAAAAGCTAGTGACATTTTAGTAATTTTTAAAAGTTCTAATTTTGTATAGAAACTTGAAAAAATCACCAACTAATCAATTCCTAAAACTAGTGACAGCTCACTAAACTTCATAAAAGCTAAAGAAATCAACAAATAAAGCTATTTCGAATCTAGTGACAAGTCACTAAATTTTATACCTGGTTCAAAACACCTAATCTAGTACATAAAAATTCAAAAAAAAAAAAAATTAACACAACCTCCAGCTGACCACCACACCACGTCTGACCGCGACCCAAAAAGTTAGTGACATTTCACTAATTTTTAAAAGTTTTAATTTTGTATAGAAACTTGAAAAAATCACCAACTAATCAATTCCTAAAACTTGTGACAACTCATTAAACTTCATAAAAAGCTAAAGAAATCAACAAGTAAAGCTATTTTGAATCTAGTGACAAGTCACTAAACTTCATACCTGGTTTAAAACACCTAATTCCGTACATAAAAAAAAAAATCAACACAACCTCCGCACCACCTTTGACTGACCAATTCCGGCGACCCAAAGAGTTAGTGACATTTTACGAATTTTTAAAAATTCTAATTTTGTACAAAAACTTGAAAAAATTACCAACTAGTCAACTCCTGAAACTAATGACAACTCATTAGACTTCATAAAAGTTAAAGAGATCAACGAACAAAGCTATTTCGAATCTAGTGACAAGTCACTAAACCAAAATTGAAAAAATTACCAACTAGTCAACTCCTGAAACTTCATACTTCATAAAACCACATACTTGGTTTAAAACTCCTACTTTTGAATCTAGTGCTTCAAACAATACAAATCCTACAGTTAAAAGAAGAGAAATGATAGAGAGAACAAATTAAAACTTCCTCAGTCCAAAATTAATTAATTAGCAAGATTAATTAATTAGCAAGTTATTTTGCTTTGCAAATTTTGCCAGAAGCAAGGATGCGTCATTACCAATTGCAATCTACCAGTCACATGATAATTCAAACCTAATGTATTGTTTTATTGATTAATAGTTGGTGAACTTTTCTATCTTACCTTCTGAAGTTGTTATTCTGTTTACTGTGATGTAGTTTCCTTTAATGTTTGCCCGTTGTTTCAAATTTGGTTGGTAGAGGTATTTCATCAAACACTTAGAGGACACTATCTCAGGAATTTAAATAGCATTACCAGTAGTAACAGAGGAAAGACAAGTATAACTTTACCCAAACCAAAAACAGAGGAAAGCGAAAACGAAAAAGCAAGAGTCTAACAAAATGAATATATACACGCTATATTAAAATCAAATCCAAATCGTGTTAAAGTATAGAGCATTTCAAAATCAGCATATAGACACGCTCTATCAAAATCAAATCCAGAACGTGTTACGAGTAGTTTCCTAACAAGCGTGACATTCCCGGTATGAGTAGCAAGGAACAACGCCGTGACATCAATCTTGAACTCCTTGTACTCAAAGTGAACTTCGTTTGCGGATTCGTCGCAGCACGTAACCTCAACCTTGCGAACATTCAACCAAACAACGCCGACAAAGTTGACGTTGACGAACGGATCGGTGATGCACTCGAGAGCCAATCTTAGATCATTGGTATATCATCTTCTTCTCTGCTCTTGCTTCTCTCTCTCTCTGGCGATCTAAATGACGAGGGAGGAGAACTGGAGAAGGCCATGGGCACTGAGGTTGGTTTGTTTTTGGTGAGGAGGGCAGTTTTGTCCATAGAATTCTTTTATGTCCTTATGGCTAAAATGTTAAAAGGAAAATGTACTTCTGACCCATCTAAAAATACTTGTGTCCTGTTTTCAAAAGAGGTAAAAAATGTTGCATTTTTTACTAATTTTTCCTGTTCTTTTTTAGTATGTCATTTGGGATGTCTAGCTGTGACATTTAAAGTGAGAGATGAGATTATTTCCATCATTTTAGAGCTACATCCTTTACACTTATTACCCTGGCACATACCCTGCCACACTCTGCTAGAGAATTTGGGCTTGTCCGGTCAATTTTTAAATTATGATTCAATTATTATCCCTATTTCCCTCCAATCATTACACCTATTTTCAATTATTATTCTTTTTTTTTTCTCTCTCTTTCTAATTATTACCCCTAATTTCAATTATTAATTTCATTTCTTTCTCTACTCAAAACTCAAATCCCAAATCTCAAACCCAAACCAAACAAGGTGAAAGGGATGTAGAGTTGGCTATTTCCTCCAACCCGTCCGAATGCGATCCGAACGGATCGGCAATATGGTGATCTGTTTGGAGATTGGATAGGATATGAATTTTTTTTTTTAAAATGTTTGGGGTTCGGGTAGGGGGTGGAGATAGGTATAGCCCCGCCCCCAAATCCACTCTGAATCCGTTCTCCAATCCATCCTCGCCCTGCCCCATCCCCGAAATATAAGGGTCTATTCCTGAGTTATGAAACTTTAGAGTCTCACAAAATTTTCTCCAAACATATTGCTGGTTCAGAGACTATGATTGGGTTTTCTCTTGATGAGAGTCAGTGTTTTGCTTGGAATACTTGTCATTAGCTGCCGGTATACTCGGTGGCCGGTGCTTCGATATTGTCTTGCTTTTCATCGTAGTTGCTTGTTGTTGTAAAATTGTTGGGAACACAGGATTGCTTCTGCTCCTATTTTCTTTAGAAATTTCTGGATTTTGAATGTGACTATTAAATTAGCAACTGATGTCGTCCTTAGTTGTGATGGTCGAAAAATATTTTTAACATTTTAAATGATTGGATCCCCGAATTCCCATGAGGATCTCTGTTCCCTATTTGGAGTGGGAATAGAAGATGAAAATGAAGCTCCGTTGGAGATTGGATAGAGAATGAATATGGGAAAAGAGTTTGGAGAATGGGGGTAGAGATAATACTCTCCGACCCAGATCCGTTTCCATGCCCATCCCTAAACGGTCGGAACCAACTTATAATCAGCACATTAGGCGGATCATAGAATTTGCCTTAAAATTTGCTATCCAAATTATTTTTTGACGTGTTCGGCACTTGTTCATCTCTACCCTATCACCCCCAGATTCAATGCGAAAATTTCACCTTTTTTAACGTATCCAGAAATCTCGTCCCTTCATCTTCTTTTCTCTTCTTCGCCTTCCTTCCTTCTTCCACTCCCTTCACTCCAAACCCTCCCCAAGTCAACCACCTCTCCTCCTCCTCCGATCACCGCCTTTCACCTCCGACAATGTCAACAGCTGCCGAAGACAATCCTCTGTTAACGGCCTTCGATTTCCCACCCTTCGATAAGATCGAGCCCAACCACGTTCGCCCAGGGATTCGTGCCTTGCTAAAGAATCTCGTATGTGCCTGCCTTTCATATCTATGGGAATATGGAGATTTATTTATGTGCATTTTGTTTGATTGTTGTTGATTTTTGCAGGAGAGTGAATTAGTTGAATTGGAGAAGACGGTGGAACCTACGTGGCCAAAGCTGGTTGAGCCGCTGGAGAAGATCACGGATCGGTTGGTAGTTGTCTGGGGGGCTGTTAATCACCTTAAGGCCGTTAAAGATACTCCTGAACTCCGTTCCGCCATTGAAGAAGTTCAGGTACCATAAAAGATGTTAGTACTTTTTTTGTTTGTGTGGGTATAATTGTGAATGTAATGTAAGTGTACGAGATCTTTTATTCGAAGTTAGGAACTTTATGGTTGATAGATACTGCCCTGTTAGTTATCTTTTGTAATTCAGATTTTTTAGTATAAGTTAAAATTGAAGTTCAGTCTATTTCTTAAATAAGTTGTAGAGTAGCTTATGATCAAATAAGTGTCTAGATTAAGCTCAATGAACACTCTTGCATTAAGTGCTTTTAGGTAAAAAGTAGTTTTACAACTCGGGAAAAAAAAAAAACACCCTACAAATTGGAGCTTACATAAACTCGTTTTTTGGTCAAATAATCTAGAAAATCCAAGTAAATAATTATTCGTAATTGATACCAAAAAAACATTCATTAACCATTTTTTTTAAGCAAGTAACTAATTGGTTTGGTTTGGATTTTTATGGTATTGAACTTTTATGGTACTAGTTATGTATTAGGCTACTTATGAACGAGTGATAATTTTGGTCAGTGACCAAAATATTTAGTGTTAGTTTAAGATTATTTTGCTTCATTACATAATATTACTTGAAGTGTATATCATAGGCTTTTCCTATATATATATTACTTAAAGTGTATATCGTAGGCTTTTTCTATATAGATTTATGAGTATCTGAGGTCTCAATATTTCTTGCTGTAAACCCACCCTTGGACTGCAAAATTCATATAAGAGTGTGCCACGATATTTTGTTATTCATCCTAGAACACTCAATTCAACAATGGATTCCGAAACCAATTTAAAGTGTATATCGTAGGCTTTTCCTATATAGATTATATGAGTATCTGAGGTATATTTCTTGCTGTAAACCCATCCTTGGACTGCAAAAATTGTATAAGAGTGTGCGACTGCGACAATACTTTGTTATTCATCCGTGAACACTCAATTCAACAATGGATTCCAAAACCAATTTACTTGTTCAAAGATAGGCTGAGGGCAAATGGGCTGAGGTTACAATTGAGACTAATAGATACAACAACAAAGAATAGTGATATGGACTATGTTCGCGGAATCCTAGGCGGAGGGGAAGATTGTGATACAAAAGGATATGAAGTTGTTATGAAGCCCTTGACTGAGCAAATAAAAAAATACTATCATGTAGCTGACCCTTAGTAATCAAGACAAGGCTGACCTGGCTTTTCTTTTACGACTTGTTTCTTAGGTGATTGTGGCTGTTGGATGAGAATTTATACCTTCTGGAGTTAAATTAGAGTGTACTTTTGAAATCTTCTTGTGCTTATTCTAATAATTGGTTTTTTGCAGCCGGATAAAGTTGAGTTTGAGCTTAAACTGGGGCAAAGTAAACCCCTTTACAATGCATTTAAAGATATTAAAGAGTCTTCCAACTGGGATGCGCTGAGTGAAGCTCAGAAACGTATAGTTGAATGTGAGTATGTTGTACTCATCCTAATACAATTGGCGATTTGGCGTGATAGTCTTAAAACATGTTTTCCATGTAGTGAAGCTGCATATGATTTTGGAAGAACTTCTTCTTGTGAAGTTTACAGATTGCCTGGTGAATAGAACTGACACCCCGTTTTCGGGTGTTTTGTATACGATTGCTTCACTTGTCAACAGAAGTGTACTGGTGTCCAAGGAGAGAGGGGTCCTAAACTCCTAATTCCCAAATCCCAACCAAAAAGGGCCAAGCTGGCCCTTATGCTTTCCTGGTTGTTAGTTGCAGCCTGTCTTTCCTGCTAGAAACTTCAGCATATGCAGTAGAAAGGGATTTTAACTCTTGTACGTTACCTGGAACATTAGTATCTGTCTTTGCTCTCCTTTGCTTACTTTAGATGTTCTTGCATTTGACGTTTTTGTCAAAATATCTTAAGCTACTTCGTAAAGCAAGAAGTTTACCACTAGCAACATAAATCCTGTGCATTATGTTTAGTGTGTTTCGTTTACCGAATGCGAAGAAGCTTTTAAAGGAATTCTTGAGTAGTGAGTTTATGGCCCGCGTAGTTGCGCTTGGAATTTTTGGTGAATGTGACTTTAAACATCATATGGATCTTTGTACCTGTGCAGCACAAATAAAAGAGGCTATCCTCAATGGTGTCTCTCTCGAAGATGATAAAAGAGATCAATTTAACAAAATTCAACAGGTATGCTTTCGTGTTTATTGATATGAATAAGGGAAACAGTGCACATTGCATGTGCTATTTTGAGAGTTCTCTATCTCCATTATACTTTGAGACTAGTTTTCCCTTGTTCATCTGATGTTATGGTTATCCCCCTCCGGGTTATTATACGACATTCTGAAATGCCTTACTGCTTGCGCCGTCCATCAGAAAACATATTTGGAAGTGTGTGATGTGTTTTCCTGCAAATTGGAAAAGGAAGGGTCCTTCCAATCAGCAAAGAAATGAGGATTTCTTGTACCTTCTTGATTACAGCGGCACCGACGAAAACTTGTTTATTCAGGCTTGTCGTGTTTCAATAAAAGGTGTCAGTCTTAGAGGCCTTGGATAAACTCCTTGCAATATTTTTAATTTGGGATGCAATGTTTTCAAAATTGGATTGGTGTGTACTGTGTAAGGGTGATAATGGATTTTTACCAAGTTTCTATGGTTGATTTTGGAAAGTGGACATGTGTTTTGGGACGTCTTGAAATGGAATATGAGACTATCAAAATGGGAAGGAGGTAGTATTTGTTAATCCCACATTGGTTGTGGGAGAAAAAGAAGGTTTCTCTTTTTCTTTGTAAATGCTCGCCTGACCGATAAAGTAGAAGAAGGTTCCTCTTTTTCTTTTTCTTTTTCTTTAAAAGCCGTTCTTTTTGGGCAGTTCTGTTAAAATAGCCGCGTTTTCCTAAACAAACGGTTTTCAAGTCGAACCAAACCGATAAAGGAGCCAGTTGGTGGGCCAAGGGGTTGGACCGGCCAGTCTGGTCCGGTTTTTAAAACATTGGTTTGATGTAATGTGTGGAAAGCTCCTTAAGAGAAGGGAGGTCAGGTTGGTTTTGTTTGATTATACTAATTTTATGTGAAATCGTCAACATTGCTCATTAATCTGAGGCAAATCACTATTGTTTTGCAATCTTCTTTTATTTTGAACTATGTTCAGCACAAACACTGGGGGTGTGGGGATCTGGGTATTGGTCCCTCTGTTCTGTCTTTTTTTTTTTGCTTTGCTTCTTACGAAGGAAATGGAAATATTTTTTTCTGGGGATAAGTTCTAGAGATGGGTATTGTTGGAGTTCAAATAATTCCTTCGACCAATTAAAAATTGTTGGCATCTTCTTCTGCTTTGTTCTTGTCTGCCCATTCCTTGCCTTTCACCATGAGCTGATTTGCAGGAGTTGACGAGGCTATCTGAAAAATATGACGAGAATGTTTTAGATGCTACGAAGAAATTTGAAAAATTTATTGTAGATAAAAAAGAGATTGAAGGACTGCCAGCGACTGCTCTAGGAATGGCTGCACAAACAGCTTTATCGAAGGTATTTGAAATTGATACCGTAGATATGTACTCTTGTTACTGCTCTGGTTTATTTGGCTGCATTCCTGTCCATGACATCTTCATGTGTCAATCCATTGCTAGGGCCATGAAAATGCTACAGCTGAAAATGGGCCATGGGTGATTACGTTGGATGCTCCAAGTTTTATGGCTGTTATGCAACATGTTCGAAACCGAGCTCTGCGTGAGGAAGTCTATCGTGCTTATGTAAGCCGTGCTTCTAGTGGAGATCTAGACAATACTCCTATTATTGACAAAATTTTGAAGCTTAGATTGGAAAAGGCTAAGCTTCTTGGCTACAAGAATTATGCTGAGGTATGACTCCTGATCTTGATAAGCATGCGTCTTTCTCTTCGGCTTACTTACTGCAGTATTATCAGGTAAGCATGGCTACGAAAATGGCAACTGTTGATAAAGCAGAAGAGCTCCTAGAAAAGCTTCGAAGTGCTTCTTGGAATGCTGCCGTCCAAGGTACCTTTTTGGGAGGATTTCATGAGGATTACTCTTTTATATCTTCAATGAAATAATAAATGGCTTTGTAGAGTTTTCCGTTTGCTCCAATGCTAATATTCATAAATTGGGCAGAAAGTTTTGGAACCTGATCTTATCTTTATCTTAGATATGGAAGACCTAAAACAGTTTTGCCAAACTCAAGCTGCCTCTGAAGCTAATGATTTGAACCATTGGGACATCAACTTCTGGAGTGAGAGGCTTCGTGAGTCAAAATATGATATAAATGAGGTTTGGGTCCCTCTCTCTCTCTCTCTCTCAAATGCCAAAGTATTTTTTTATTACTGTCACTATTTGAAGGACACGTGCACTGTAGTTTGATTTGCAGCTGTATTTGCTTGTTTTTCCTTTCTATTCAACCATATGTAACACTTTATGGAGCCAAGGATCTGAGCGAGAACTTGAGTGAAACCCTTTTTTCTCCTATAAGGATGTTCAGCGGCTTCAGCCTTGTTCTTTGAATTTAGTGACTTTCTAGTTATAAAGATGTGAAATACTACACTGCCTTCCATGGTGTGTTCTTATTTGTCATGCTCAGTTTGTATTTAGAAGGCTTTTATAAGAGATTCTTAAATGTGGTAGCAGAAAGAATTATTGTCTTATAGAAGAACCAAAGGTTGTTTGGGGCAGTCACCGAGCTCCTCTTCTTCTATTACTATTTTAGGTATTCTTGACTGACCCTAGGTTGCATAATTAGTTACTTTTTTATGACAACAATTACAAAACATATTATTCAAGGAAAAGCAAAAAGGTACAAGAGATTTGGAGGACAAGAAGTCCACCAAAAGAAGTGCAAAAGAAAACATGCAGTCACACAATGTATCATGGTCCTGTAGAAAGTAGAATGATCTATATGCCAGACTGTTGTTAGCAGAACTTATTTAGTACTATTTATGAGTGAATCCCAGTAGGGTACAATGAATATGATTTCCTGCACGACGGTTGAAATGGTCAATTGTTCCTACTTCATACCGAGGTGCATGCTCGTGTGTACTGGAGTGCCCTCACCATCATACAAACTCCCGAATTTTCGTATTGCACAACCACTACCACTGTCACCAACACATTATTCCTCTCAAATACTGTCAAAACCATATACTCCCTCCGTCCCAAAAATAGTCCCTTGTTCCATTCTAACCGGACAAAAAATCGATTATATCTTTCAATCGGTAATACATTTCATATGCAATATGGATCTTGTTTGATAATCTTAATTAAATCTAAAATACAAAGTTTTTAAAATCACCTAAAACATTATAGATTAGAAGATCTATTACATTGAAAAGTGACACGAACTCCCGAAAGGGACTATTTTTGGGACAGAGGGAGTATTTTTTTTATTTTTTTTTGTGAGAATGAGAAGCCAAGAACCGACTATGGGAGCCCTTTTACATCAGCCACAAGCAATGTTATAAAAGGCACGCCTAGGCATGAGGCGCATCAAGGCTCACACTTGGTGCTTAGAGGGGGTCCAGACGAGGCGACTTGACAAAGGCGAGGCCTAGGCGACCGAGGCGCAAATTAGTTCGTACCAAATTTAATTCCAAATGGCAAAAATGTAACTAAAGTCTTAACTTGACGGCCTAAGGGTCCTCACACGTTCTTACACCATGTCGATCTCTCATCTCTCAAGCGAACGACTCGAACCAAGCTATCTCCCACCTCTGTGTCAGATATTCAGTGATTGTCTTTCATTGATTTGTGATGTTTTAGTTTTTCTCTATGCAAGAATTGTTGACTAGTTGGCATTTGGTAGATGGCTTTATTGATTTTACATGGTACACATTCTAAACTTCATTGTCTTAGTGTTGGTTACTCGCTCCGATCCTAATTAATTGTCCATTATTCCATTTTGGGATGTTCCAAAACTTTAGTCCCTTTTTTAAAGTGGAAGTTAAAATTTGATGATTTTCCAAAAGTATCCCTAATAAGCGCTCCTCAGTTCAATAAGGCCCGTGGCTCGCGCCTAGACCCCAACGGACCTTTGGCCACAAGAGAAGAAAGTTTCCACACATCTTAGAAATAGGACTAACAAATTTAACAAAAATTCATGTTTTGAGGTCTGGTCTTCAAGCCAAAAAGAATACCTGCTCTGAAAACTTGGGATCGGGGGATAACTTTAAAAGTGTTTGGTTTAGGATATATGTTTCTATCCACGTGGGTAGGCAAACAACTCTCTCGTCAAGCTAGCTGCATGAAGTTTTTATTTGTAAGGCAAAAGCTCATTCGTAACTTATGATGGATTTGTTCCTGTATACCAATTGTGTAATGTTGGGCATGTAATTTGTCACCTTTTTTTATGCTTTGAGAACCTTTGACATTTGCTATTGGATAAGCTGCCAGCATATGCCA
This sequence comes from Vaccinium myrtillus, assembly GCA_016920895.1. Taxonomy (NCBI): domain Eukaryota; kingdom Viridiplantae; phylum Streptophyta; class Magnoliopsida; order Ericales; family Ericaceae; genus Vaccinium; species Vaccinium myrtillus. The sequence goes on from CM029277.1 coordinate 10,671,764, forward strand.
ACAGTCCTGTTTCTCTGTGCATTACCTCTGTTCCTATTGAAGCTTTGGTTTCTCTTCTGCTATGTCTTGCTGGCAGTTTATTTTGAATGTTGACTACATGAGCAAGTCTTGTTCGTCAGTTTTAGTGTGTAACTCTTTTTGCAATGACTTGCGTTTTGAAAAACAGCTAGTGGATGGCCTTGGGTATAATGCGTTTTTAGTTACTAGCGATGAAATTTTTAGCTTTATCTGCTTAAAACTCGGGCATGTACTGCTTTTCCTCCTCATTAAGAGCTCCTGATTTTCTGGTTTGAATTATGCAGGAAGATTTACGCCCGTATTTCTCATTGCCTAAAGTTATGGATGGCCTTTTTAACCTTGCGAATATGCTTTTCGGGATTGTTGTTGAACCAGCAGATGGTTTAGCTTCGGTAATATGTTTCACTTTCTTTCTTCATGTTGTTGCTGTTTTGAATTATAGATGTCCATATTCTGATCTTATGATGGTCCACTTTTTAGGTTTGGAACAAGGATGTGAAATTTTACAGTGTGAAAGATTCTGCAGGCAGTCCAATTGCATACTTCTACTTTGATCCATTTTCCCGGCCATCTGAAAAACGTGGTGGTGCATGGATGGATGAGGTTATTGGTCGTAGTCGTGTATTTTCACGAGATGGTGCCTCTCCTAGGTTGCCCGTTGCTCACATGGTGTGCAATCAAATGCCTCCAGTGGGGGACAAACCAAGCCTGATGACATTCCGTGAGGTACACCTTATCTTTTAGCTCAAGTTGACAATATTTTAAAAAATAGCTTGATGTGGAAATGACCTGGTCCACCTGGAGTAGCAACTAGCAAGCAACAGCTCAGTCAAAACTATAGCAACCAATTCATTTGCCGCTCCAGTCCAAGTTTCTAGCTCCTGATTGTCTTCTAATATTGAATTATGCTCTAGGTTATGTGAATCACATATAGTTTTATGCTTTATGTGCCCCTACTCAGTTCGAATGTAGACACCCTGTATTTGATTAACAAATGCAGCAAGCTAGAAGTGGCAGATTGAAATTGTTACCCATAACATTGAAAGGAAAAGGTCTTGGGCAGCCCATTTTGATAAATTGAATGTACTTAAAAATGATGTGGATACTGCATCCTGGAAATTGCCTTCCAATAATTACATGCAGCCAGCCAGTATTCATCCCCTTGCTATGTCATCCTGCGTAGTATATTTATTTGAATTCTAATCTCTACGTGGCACTAGTAGTCGCTTTTTTCGTGCTTATCTATTTTCATAATGTCTATCGATGGATGATTTACATGTATGACAAGGAAAATGAAATTGATGGAGTCAAATGATGAATCTTCTTTTAGAATGATTGACACCTTATTCAAATGGACAGATAGGATATTTGATATGTTGAATGAACTGGTCAAACAACTATCTTTATGATAGGCCTAGTAAAAGGACATCATCAATATCTTTTAAACCCGACTAGGATCTTGAAAACATTCTGCTGTGTACTGTAGTACTCCATTATTTTATTTCATAATGGTCAATTGCTGATGTTATTTGCCAGGTTGAGACAGTCTTCCATGAGTTTGGCCATGCCCTTCAGCATATGTTAACAAAGCAGGATGAGGGTCTTGTTGCTGGTATACGAGGCATAGAATGGGATGCTGTTGAATTACCCTCTCAATTCATGGAAAATTGGTGTTATCATAGGTAATGTTGCTTCACTGCTTTCTCTTCTAAAAAAATTGATGCTGTCATATGGCTAGAGGGTGTATTATCAAGGTCTTAACGCAACAAAAACAATGTACAACAAACAAAAAGATGTTACCTCCCGAGATGGAATGTCTTATCTTACTCCAGGGACCCAGGCTTAAACAGACTATTTCTCAAAATGTAGGTATGGAGTTCAAAATTTTCACAGCAATTGCTGTAAATATTGTGCAATGAACATAAAGATGTTACCTCCCGAGATGGGATGTCTTATCGTACTCCAGTCTTAAACAGTCAATTTCTCTGAATGTAGGCTATGGTATTTAGTCCATTTCTCTAACTTTTGTTACCAAGTGCTGTAGGGATACTTTGATGAGCATAGCAAAGCACTATGAAACTGGAGAGACTCTCCCTGAAGACGTATTTAGGAAGCTCCTTGCAGCTCGAACTTTTCGTGCTGGCTCATTTAGTCTTCGTCAGGTTAGACGCTGCTTTCTTTCTCTTTCTCTGCATTCTTTTTCTATTGCAGCATTTTTGGTTGAGTTTGACTTTTGTTAAGCATGTGTAGATTTTACAAGTTTTATCTACCAGTCTCCATGGGGATGATGATATACAACCCACATACTCATAAGATAAAAGTTACAAACCAAACAAACAGAGCCTCAAGTTCCAATCAATTGGGGTCGGCTACATGAATTTGTTTTTTCCGTTGAAAAGTTGCACAAGGTGCTATTGTGTTAAATCAAGCTGCTTCTTCTGCTTTCTCTTTTGTTCTAGTGAAGCACTTCTATCATGTTGTACCTTTTTCCCTTTTTCCATTGAAGAATTTATTCTATTGTCCTGAAGTTAACTGTGATTAGCATTTAGCGCATAATACTTTGCTGAGACAGATGTTCATTCCATCTGTCCCAGCACTTCAGTCTGAGAACTCTTTACTTGTTAGCATGGTCGTACAAATATCTTGACAACACTGCAATATATTCAATGTAAATTCATAATCTGGTGTCAGTTGTAGCATGCAGTAGTGAACCGAATTACTTGGCGAAGAAATTTTTGATACGTTGCAGTTATAAATTTTGGGAAATTTCCATCACGCTGGATTTATCATTTCTCCAATCACTCTAGATCTTTTTGTTTGTGTTTGATTGTGTTTTTGGAGATGAGTTTTTGAGATAAAAAGTTGTACAGGGTTGCATTTTTTTTTGTCTTTGGTCAATTCTTTTACGAGTGACATTTTATCAAACTTTGTTACTTTTTGAATACAAGACAAATTGAAAAGTAAAAGAATTCATCATAAACTATAAAAATATACTAAAAACGAAAAAAAAAATAGCTACCTTTGTTTTACTTTTTGACCATTTGACTTTTTTGATATAGGTATGTTATATATACCCAAAAAGAATAATACAAGTAGTAAAATTTCATAAGAAAATACTGAAGAGAAAAAACATGAATGATGAAGCAATCAAAAATTTTAGAGAAGTTTTTGGAGAGGAGGAATGAACATTTTTATTTGTCAGAGGGGTTAGAAATTAGAATCCATTACAGATGTTTGTTTGTTTTTGGTTTTGTTAATATACAGCAATAGATGCTATAAGCAAAAAAAAGAACAAGTATGATGGGTGGCAAGAATCCACCAAAAAAAGAAAGAAAAGATGGCAAACTAAGTCAAAAATACCTCTTAGTCTCACACACAGCCTTCCAATTGTCAGTAATCCAAAACAATGGATATTCCCTTGAAGGAAGGTGGGGGTAGTAGATTTTATCTCGTAAACCCTCTATCCCTACAATCATTTCTTCAAAATTCCTACGTTTTCTCCTACCAAATTGCCCATCAAATGGAGAATTTGTAAAATTTCAAAGAATTGGAGCTCTTCTAGTGTGTGCAAATTATGCAGGAGTCTGTCATGTCGCTTGTTAAATTATGCAGGAGTGTGTGCAAATTATGCAGGAGTCTGTCTGGTCAGAATCTTTGATTGCATTACTCACATAAGATCGTGCTTTAGGCTTATGTGTGGAGCATAGTTATAAAAGGCATGCCAAGCGTTTGCCTAGGATAAGGCTTATCAAGGCTTAGTCTTGGTGTCTGGAGGGCATACAGGCAAGGCGACTTGACAAAGGCGATGCCTAGGCGACCAAGGCGCTCGCCTGGAGCCTTTTTCAATTTGCTCCTAATTTGATTCTGAAGGGTAAAAATGTAACTGAGGTCTTAACCTAACTGCTCAATGATCCTCACACATCAGTACACCACATCAATCTCTTGTCTCTCAATTGAACAATTCGAACCGAACGATCTCTCTTAGCTATTTCAAATATTGAAGGGTTATTGCTTGCTACCACAGATTGTATCTCGATGTGACTAACCCGAAGCATAGGGTTTCGTAGTCGTTTGCATGTATAAGTTGGGAAGTCCGAGTTCGAACCACAGGGAAAGGTTTTATGAAGTGAAAAGACTTGTCAGTGTAAATGGTGATTTTTAGTTGTAGGTAGCCAACCCTTGTTTGTTGCTTGATTTTGGGGACTGAAGACTACAAATTCCAAATTAAAACTAAAACTACGATTTGCGAGGTTTAAGACACGAGGATCGGTCCAAGAGTTTATACCATCTATAGCTTGGATAACCCAATATTCTCACGGTGTACACAATTGTGTCATAAGGTGATTTTGTGCTCATTTGTAAGATGATTCATTGAAAATCAGTTTTTACTACTTAATGGTGCTTGGATTGATTCAAGTTTGTTTAGAAGTTTATCAAACACAAAGGGTGACATTGATCCAAGTATTACGTGTGCAAGTGTTATTGTCAACACGTAAGCAAAGACTTAACAACCCAGCTAAGACCGAAAGGTGCGAACTGGAATCAATCTCAAACAAACAATGGAACTCGGGTGTGAGAATTCTTGGATCAGGCCATAGGATGATATTCACCCAGGGCCGAGCCTATAACGACTACCCTTCCATATATGCTAAGGAGAGAGAAAACTACTTGAAACTCGAGGAATTGCATAAATTCAACTAGAAATCACACGAAACTTTAATTAAAATGGTTTAAACTTGAATTTGTACCAGACAAGGAATCTTAAACGGAATCGAAGGACAGGTTTAGAACTACAAACTTATGTTAGACTACGATCCTTACAACTTTAATAAAGAGAATACAAGAGAAATTGAAAGACTTGCACGAGTTCTGGAATTGAAATTGCAAGAACTTAGGCTAAAACTAGGCTAGGGGAGAGTAGAGAGTAGGAGAGAGCTTTACAATGTTGATTATCCAACCCCTAGAAAATCTGCAGACTTTCCTTTTTATAGGGAAAGGCAAAAATATCAAGCCAACCACCCTAGTAAAGTAGGGGTGGGAATTTCCGACACGACACGAGAACCGACACGAAATTAGCATGTTAGGGTCAGCTATTTCTGACACGAAATACGAACATGACACGAAATGATAACACGAAAAGTTAAATAGGTCGGGTTAGGGTTGAGAGAATTCTGACACGAACACGAGATAACACGACAAACACGGCATGACACGAGAATTTATGGAAAGACACGATAACACGACTCAAATCCGACAAGGAGTTAACGGGTTAGGGTCGGCTATTTCTGACATGAAACACGAATATGACACGACATGATAACACAAAAAACTAAACAGGTCGTGTCCCACCCCTACTATTAAAGGAGTAAAAAATGGTGTTCTAACATGGGTGTACACGTACAAGATCTTGCTGTACAGGTACAACTGCTTGCAGTTGTTTGTGGTTTGTATTCGTGTACTGGTACAGAAGAGCGTGTACAGGTACAGGAGCTTGCAGCACTTTGGTAGTTTTTCCACTTGTACCCGTACAAGTGTTTCCTGTACAGGTACAGCTGCTTGCAGCAGTTTGCATGTTTTCCGCTCCATTTTGACTCTTCACTCTTCCTTTAACACTTCAATTCTCCTCCAAAACCACTCTTAAGGCACGGCAAGGGTCCCCCATGATTCCTGGGGACCTTGGCTTCTCCGGGAGCTAGACACGCTCTCGGATATGCCCTTTAAACATCAAATTACCTGAAATCAACGGAAAACAACCCTTGCGTGCAATATCACATAAGCAACACATAGGTACATGTAAATGTAAATAAAAGGAACTGGAGGACTTTAAGCCACAACTATATTCATTATTGTGTGCTTATCAGTTATCTTTCATTGAATTTGATGTTTTAGTTCTTCTCTATGGAAGAATTGTTGACTATTTGGTAGATGATTGTATGGATTTTTTGCATGGTAACTTTCCCAGGAGACCTTTGCGCTTCAGTACACCTCTCACTCTTAACAACTATGGTGTGGAGTTTGAGATATCTTCTTATTTAGCTATGGCTTAGGTTCTAACATCAATCCTTAATTGTCAATAATGTTTTCTGTTATCATTTTATTGCTGAGGTGGGCTCATAATTATTCAGTAAACAACAGAATAATGCATCCATTGGTGGATCCAGCAATTTACCCTGGGTTCTCTCATAGTGCCTCATAAAATTTTCTTTTCCCAGATTCATGACTTTGTGTGGAAGAAGCTTAAAAAATTCAACAGTCCTTGGATACGTGGCCGGAATTGTTATTTTCTTTTCATCTAGAATTTACAACTTTATTCTAGTCGTATAACGTCTGAGAGCAGCCACTTTGTGCATAGATTGCCATCTCTTGTCCTCCCTTGCCAATACCCTTATTCATTGGGCATTCAATTGGGTACTGACCGTACTGTTATTGTTGTTTTTGTTGTGGAACTTGAGAAGAAGGGATGATATAACTTTGTTGGGTTTTGTAGTTGAGATTTGCATGTGTTGATTTGGAGTTGCATAGCAAGTATGTTCCTTGTGGATCAGAATCAATCTTTGATGTTGATCAGAGAGTTAGTAAACGAACGCAATTGATCCCTCCATTGCCAGAGGACAGATTTCTTTGCAGTTTTAGTCATATATTTGCAGGTTTGCTCTTCCTAGGAATTTCACTTTATTCTGTTAACAATACATCTTATTTTAGCTGCAACCTGCTTATATTGTTCCTCTCTGGTGTTGATGTCTTTTATTGTCAGGTGGATATGCTGCTGGGTACTACAGTTACAAGGTACTTCTTTGTCTCTTTTTGTTCTTTACTATTTTCGGTTGGTTTCGTTTTTTACCTTTCACTGATTTGTTGTTTGCTGAGGTTTTTTCTCTTTCTTTTCCTTTTCTCCTTGCTTATTGAGTTCGAAATTGTTGTACCTGATGACCTTTGTTTGGTCAATAAAAGAATTGAGTTGAGGCATTTATCTTCTTCATATGTTTACGCCAAATATGCACATTCTGCAGTGGGCGGAGGTGCTGTCTGCCGATGCTTTCTCAGCATTTGAGGATGCTGGATTAAATGATGAGAAGGTATGATGGGTGGTGCCTGTTCAAAATTGCCTTTATTTATCATGTTATTGCAAACAAACCTGTTCATTTATATTCAACTTATAACTGTTTAAAAAAAAAAAAATAGCTGTTAAAGCGGAGGGTTTTACTGACTCTAGCTTCCCAACAGTTTTTCTTTGCTAGAAACTCATCTAGTAATAAAAAAGACATCTGGAAAATAACTTCTGACATGACTGATTACTGTAACCATAAGCTCCGTAAGATTCTTCTGTAGAATCCATTGCACTTGTTTCTTGATTTCTGAATTTCTGTGGGATGAAAGTAAATTTCACAAACAGAAAGTCTACGCGCACCCCTTTAAAACACAACTCCACACACAACTGTGCTCGCAACTGTTCGATGCATGTGGGCCCATGTGTATCGAATGGTTCTGGAGTTGTGTTTTAAAAAGTATTGCTCATTCACGAATGATTTGTAAAGTGCAAGTTCTCATACTTTATATAGGCTGTCAAAGAAACTGGACACAGATTCCGGGAAACTATTCTGGCTGTTCGATGCATGTGGGCCCATGTGTATCGAATGGTTCTGGAGTTGTGTTTTAAAAAGTATTGCTCATTCACGAATGATTTGTAAAGTGCAAGTTCTCATACTTTATATAGGCTGTCAAAGAAACTGGACACAGATTCCGGGAAACTATTCTGGCTCTTGGAGGTGGAAAAGCACCATTGGAGGTTAGATGCAATTTCTTCAAATTTTTGTCTTGTATATCCTCATTCATCAATAGGATAAATGCTGCATGCCAGAAGTAAGTAAAGACGAAAACCATTTTCGCTCAACTATAAATACAATTTGAAAATGACGAGTAGATGTGTTTTGTAAAAGCATTTTTCTGAAAAACTCATTCGGACACAACCCCCAAACTTTACTTTCTTGCGTGCTTTGTACAGGTTTTTGTGGAATTCCGAGGGCGTGAACCATCTCCGGAGGCATTGCTCAGGCACAATGGGCTTTTGCCGGTCTCAACTTCTGCTTGAGCTGCGAATGATGAACGTCGAGGAAGTTGTGAAAGGCTCTGAAAGGAAGATGAAAAGCCTTACATCTATTATTACGGTTGTTTCGGCAATTGGTGCACAAAATAAAGCTAGTGAACGCGCCAAAAATGAAATTGTTTTAGTATTTGGTTTTTCGTTTTCCAATTCATAATTTGCCGTACTTGGATGCTTTTCTTACTGTAATTTTAAAAGCATTTTGCATAATGTAAAGCCCACAGGAGTTTCAGCAACATTGCATCTCTTCACTCTGGATTTTGTGCTGTGTTTGTTTGAATTAGTAAAAGACTAAAAGTGGCATTTCTGGGATGGTGCAGGCACCCCAGGTTTCCGTTTCTTATTTTGTATCCAAGATTTTCAAGGGTGAGTTGGGATCTCTTCCAATTTTCTTTTTCTTCTTTCTTTTTCTGGTTTGACGATCAGGAGTGTCTCGGCTGGTTACGCTCATCTCAACTAATCCCACCTCACAGGTCCACGCCGGGACTAGAGGGTTCACAAGAAATTACTTTTTTGCGGTTTGACCTCAAGAATCGAACTCTAATCAATTGTGTGAGAAGCAAACCCACCAACCACTGGACTAACCATTGGGCTTTATTTTCTTTGTAGTGCGGGAAGATCGAACCCTACTAAGCACTTGTGTCGTCGTCAGTGTTCCAGGTTGATTTATGTGGATCTTGATCATCAAAGTCCCATTTAATTGTTTTGTGTATTCCTTAAAAACTGGTTCCACATTAAAACAGACTTTGCATTGCTTCTGTTTGCTGAATCCCAATAGTATGAAACACGAAGATACTAATGGAAATTTCAAAATGACTTCGAGGAACGTAATCAGACACGCCTTCGTTTACTAACCACGGGCTTTCTTTTGTTGTTAGGATTCAAAAGCGGCCAGTTGCGCAAAGTTGTTAGACTAGTCCATAAAAGCTTAACGAAGAATGAGTCTAGAAATAGTATAACGATGCTATGAGGTTGAATCAATCATTCATGTGTAGCGCGGCCTATACCTTTCGAGAAATATTACGAGCATTCAAAAATAAAGCAATGCAGGAGATACCTTTACTCAAAGCATCTTTCCCACTTTTTTTCTCACTCATTGCTTAATAATGAGAGCTTGCCTTCGAAGATCAGGTTCCCAGGAGATGTCACCAACTGGAGGAATTTTTTTTTTTTTTTTAAGGAAGAGCAAGAACTTCATTACTAAAAAGGAGATTACAAACACAAATCCACCGTGTGCATTCTATTAATTACTAAAAAGGAGATTACAAACACAAATCCACCGTGTGCATTTTATACAATTCGGTGGGACCCACCACATGTGAGAGGGTGTGTGGCTCTAGCATTTTTGTTTATACAAATGTCATGAAAGAACGTCAACAATACGAAGACTCTTCCAGCGGTGCTGTAGGGGAGCCCAAAATTCGTCGCCAAAGTTGATCAGATCCAAGAGTCGAAATCTAGGAGGAGGTGGTGGAACTGCCTGGAGAAGTGGGAGAAAGAGAGGCTCTCCCTAGATGCCAACAATTTGTCGTACGGATTAATTAGAATTCGCATAAGGCTACGCATAAAACAATCGTACATATGCATAAAATACTTTATGACAAATTGTTGTCATTTTTTGGAAATGCAGAGTGTTTCGGAAATGAAAATTTAATACGAGACCAAACTTATAAATTTCAGGCATTCACCACCAAACTAACTCCTCGTAGGGTTAACATAAAAATAATATTATTAGCCCTACTAAAACATCTAAATTACATTACACAGTGGTTTTGAGAAATTTCTCTCTCACAATTGTCCTCTGTGATAATGGAGGGTTGAGATTGAATTTTAAAGTTGAGTTCCAATTGATCCAAGGGCTTTTATTGTTCAAGTTCAAAATTCAAACCCAGATACTAAGAATTTCTCTTCTAGAGCTGAGATTGACACACAGTTAATCTAAGGGTTGAGATGAGAATTTCTCTTCTAGAGCTGAGATTGTCACGCAGTTAATCTAAGGGCTGAGATGAAATTTGAAAATTTGGGAACGGATCATTTTTCAGTTTCAAACTCGCTCTTCTCTCTCTCTCACACGCACACATATGAACCTTTCCAGTTTTCATACTGTAGTAATTAACAATCGTAGTAGGGGTATAATCCGTAATTGTCTATCTTTCATGAATCACATTTATAATTAGGCAATGTGTGTGTGTGGGGATTGGAAGGGATATTGCACTAACTCTCTGCACCAACTCTCTCACATGAAATATGTGAGACCCAGGGACCACATATCTCATGTGAGAGAATTTGTGCAATTGTTGATATAAGTGTTAGTTCCTGTAACAAACCTCAAAAAAAAAAAATAGTTGCGTGAATCCATGATTTAAAACATTTTGTAATTACATTTGCTTATTACACTGTAATTACAGTTTTTCATATTACTCTTCATCCTTCTTTAGTCAACTAACTATATTATATCCTAATACATTTTAAAATTTTAAAAGTATCAGTATACCATACTCAGAATTCAAAGTTTAGAATTTTCACATTTGTATATAAAAAGAAGCCCCTTCTTTAAATTTCATTCATGATCTCCCTTTCTCTTTACTTTGTTGTTGTTGCAGGATCAGCATCTCTAGAAAAGATTACTTAACAAGATGATCAATTAGCCATGTATGCTCTAATGCTCTCCAACTGGTTACATCTTATGATAATTTTGTATTCCTTTGTTAATGTTACTAATCCACCGGCCTTTCTAAAAGGTTATTAATACATTTTTCCTATCTTATTTTTACATAGTTTTTATGGCCTACGTCTTTCACGTTTCTCTAATTTATGAACCATGAGTAGTTTGACACTTTAATCTCATTTCGGTATTGGTTACTTCCATGGAATGTGTTGGCAGGAACAACAACTCTTCGATAATTCTCAGATGCGTGATACTATGAGAAAGACAAAAAATAGTTTTCAAAGTGAGTACATCATCCTTCTCCTCGTTTCTTGGTGCTATTTTTTTCATAATACTTATCATTACACTCAATTCGTTTGGTGTATAATTTGGTAGAAAAGAAGGCACACTTGCCAGCATGTTGACTATATTTCAACTTTCTTTTGGTACGTCATTTCGAAGTTTTGGTATGGAAAATGTGTACTAATTTTGGTGTAATTTGACTGTATTTGCCAGGTAAACACAAGATGACTCATTTAATTTTGAGAAGTTATAAAATTCAAACGTGTTGTGGTCAAAATGTGTTGCTTCGTGCCTTTAGGCACGGACAATCCTAGTCCATCAACAATGTAGTATGACAATTAAGATCTTCTTGCGTGATTACGGACACGGGGTGGGTGTTGTTCCTTGGGGGATAGCATGGATGCTGGCTGATCACGGTGGTCCGTGGTCGGTCATAGACGGCTCAGATCATATCTTGTCCAAATAAATCTGAACTGTCCGCTACCTAACAGATCTGAGTCATCCATAGCGGATCACAAATAGTCGTCGTGATCGGCCCAGCATCTATGCTGTCTCCAAAGGGACATCCATCCCCCGTTCCCATGAGGACTCATGTGATGTAAAACAAAACTTATTTACCATCTAATTGGTAATTTGGATTATCCTAATCATTATTTTTGTAAGCCTTTATATTTATCTATGCAAGAAAATCATGGTGTTCATTGTAACTTAAAAAAATAAATATGAATCCTTTATTTCAATGTCCGTCTTCCCAACTTCAACTCAAGAAAATCAGTCTCTCCCCCCCTTTCTCTGAGTCTCTCTCTAGATTCAAGGGCGGTAGGTAGAGTGCTAGTAGTGAAAAAAATGGCTCGAGCGGGAGGAATAACGAACGCAGTGAACGTAGGGATAGCAGTGCAAGCAGATTGGGAGAATCGGGAGTTCATTTCTAACATCTCCCTCAACGTCCGTCGCCTCTTCGACTTCCTCGTCCAATTCGGTAATTACCCAAAATTTAACACAATTAATTTTGGTCCTTCTCACTCTCAGATCTCGTTTTTTCAACGCAATTCGTTTACGGAGTAAGTTGTTCGTGAAATTTTATGATAGTTTGAAAAAAGAAAACACAAAGGATTTATGCGCTAGTAGTTGATTAAATGGCCTGTACCTTAAACAAAATTTCAAGTTTATAGCAATACCATGGTCTAGTAACGAAAAGTATGGTGTAATGTATCATTGAGTGTTGCATCCATATGGGTATTGCAAAATTATATTTGCTAGCCTATCAAAAAAGAGTATATTTTCTAAAGCAAAAGCTACGTTTAGAGATAGGTATGCAAATCAGTGGATGTCTTAAAACATAAGTTACGTTTGGAGATACGTATCGATTTTACCTCTAAACATGTCGGATTGTGGAATATGTATTGCGAATGGTAAGATTTTGACAGTTCCATTCCCAGTTCTCTATTTTTCGGCTGAAATGTCCTTCATAAATCTGTTCATTTTCTCTTTGGGTACGTATTCTCCCATCCGTGATAATGGAGTCAAGTTTCTCAACATTCTTAAGTTGTCTTTTGTTGGTCAATATTAGTGAAAGTATATGGTATTGCAATGTGCCAATGTCAGCACAGGAAATCTGATTTCCATAACCTTTGTCAAACTAGAAGTTGATCACTTGTGGATAATATTTTTAGAAATTTCTAGCTATGCTACTGGTGATCTGATCGTCCTAGGTTAAATTTCTTGCTACCCGGTTGTGAACATCTTTTGGTATTGTGCACTCAATCAAGCAGTACTCATCCTGAAGATGGTGGCACTTTAGATAATCTGTATTTAAGGCGTTCCTTGCCTAGCATTTACAACTTTCTTTCTGTAAAAATGTTTATACCTAATTGGCAAAATGGGGATATATCTTGTTAGAATTTGCCTGGCTTTGAGGTTTTGATCTGATAATGGTATGCTGCTATAGAGTCTTGGGCATTGCTTTGATTCAACATGTGGATCCATGGTTGCAGTCAACTTCATTTATGATAGTTTCAGGAATTGGATACAGCTTGGTTGGAATTGAAATATTACCATTTACAACTTCTGCTAACTTTATTATACGTCCTTTTCAGAGGCTACAACGAAGAGCAAATTAGCATCATTGAATGAGAAGCTTGATACCCTAGAGCGCCGTCTAGAAATGCTTGAAGTTCAAGTGGGTACTGCTGCAGCCAACCCTTCCATATTTAACACTTGATGTTCACTAGACCATGGCATGTTTGAAAGAAAGTAGCTTGCCTGTAAGCAACTCTTATCTGGAATTTGGACGGAGTTTTAGGCTTTGAATCCTTTTTGAAGTCAAATACCTGCTATGCTGTTGCATATCTAATTCTTTGATTTTGAACATATATCATGCACTATCAGCTGCCAAAAGATTAGTTTTTCACGGAGTGTATTATGTATCAAGTATTTTTGTAGCTGCTTTTCAGGTATCATATAATGGAAGGGCTATTGTATGTTTTGGTCTTCTCAATACAGTATGTAATTATCTGTAGTTGTGTCTTAAGGCTCTAAGCTTGTCACGTGATAAAATGTTAATGGAATGTTGGTGTTTGGGAAAAAGAGCTTGCATCACACCGATAATGGAAAGTACCCTTCTCTTACATTTTGGATTGGGGTTGATGTGTCAATCCTTTGCAATATGCATGATGTAGCAGTGGCCCTTTTTTCTTGGAACTCTTTATTCAGGACGTGTTACTCGTACTGCTGAGTTACCAGTCTCTGTTTTCAAATTTTGTAATTTTAGCTGACCTTTTTTTATCATTTCCTTTTGTGGTTTCCATAGTGCCTTTCAAATTTCTTATGCTTACGGTTGTATAAGAGCTTTTGTCTTTGTTGTATAAGAGCTTTTGTCTTTTACTGATTAAGCACAAGAAAATCCTATATAGAACAGCCCAACCCAGCATTATGGGAACCCTTTTCCACTTCTTAGACTCACCTGTATTATCAATATGCAGCTGGGATAAGATGTCAAGCCCCCCTGACATCCATTCCAATAGGATAGATTCCAAAACTCTCCGCTGTTTGATACAGATTCATTAAAAGCCCTCCATGTAGATACTTCATAGTTGAAATCTTGTTCATCCACTTCCACTAATTGGAATGTCATGAGTTCCAGAAGTACCCACAAATCAAGAAGACAGCAGTGAATGCAATCACTGCTCCGTAACCCACCCAGAGCGGCGTCATTTGAAGAAAATTAGAACAGGCAAACCATGAAGATAAAGAAACTTAAGCGATTGTAATTCCTTGGAGGTTAATTTTGGGCTTCATAAAACATTGTGGCCATCATGAATCCCACCATGGTAAGAGCCATTAGCTTAGAGCAAGGTTGCTGGGGGTCTGGGAACTGTCTTCGTTGACAGTGTGGTTGCTGCGTAGGTGTTGGAGTCTCTTTGACCATCTCGTTCGAGTAGGAGCCTGGTTTTGCATGGCACAAGCCAGAAAACAGTGATTTCAAAGAAGAGGGAGCACAAGAAGTCAGTGATTGGATCCTACGATCAGTAGCAAAGTCACTTATATCTTAAAACTAGTTTACTATTGCTAATGGAGCATACTGAGCTTTTTAATGGTTTTTTTTTTCCTATGCTTCAAAGTATATCCAGCGAATTTTCATGCTTAGCTTTAGTCACCTTGGATATGGTTGAATTGCCAGTTTCAAGTTCTTTTTGTTTGCCTTTAACTTGTGTGTTTCTGTAGGGGACTTTGGTTAAAGCTAGAATGCTGTGGGTACAATGATTATTGTGCAGTGCAGTACCGTTTGGTTTTCCCATCTTGTGTTTAAATTATTTTGTTTTTGCTTTTTTTGTCAGTCATGAGATGGATCAGGTTTGACAAGGGCCGGAGTCCCATCTTTCATTCAAACTATTTTTTCTCGTAAATAGAGTTGTTGGTTTAGCCTCTGCGGCTCTGCCTATAACACATTCGAAAACTTCATATATACTGGCTACGATCCGGTTTGAGATCTCGGTTTGATATCGCTCCTCAGCCGAGAAGGTGTAAAGTGTAAACACTTGCAGTGGCTGCCCAAGCCCACTTTGGCTTGCAGCACTCTGTGATCATCACGTGTTCTGAGGCCTTCTCACACTGCGATCATAATTTTCATCCCATGCCCCAATTTCTACATGAAGGCACTTACTGGTGCTTCCCTAGTCACCAAGCCCTTCTGCACGGTGATTGCCGGTATGTCAAGATGGGGTTGGTGACAGAAGAATTGTCATAACTGACACCTCATCATCAGCTAAAGGCGGTGATTCATACCTGTAAGAGCAAACTCATCTAGTGCCCCAACTGCGAGCTCAAACTGGTCATACCCTTGTATCACATGAATGAAGAACTCGTTCTAGCTTTTCCCTTTGTGACCTTTCTTCCCATCTGCCCAAGATTAATCGCCATGTCTTTCGACGATCCATGGTACATTAGCTGGCCATGAGCCACGATGATGAGGTGGTCGAGAAGCAGTTGGATTCTGGATGAGGGTTGGTGGATCGTGAGCACCACAGTGCTTCCGGAGCGATTGATCTTGTGGGCTCATTGTGGAAGAGTAGCGACGGTATGGATGACTTCCTCGCCGATCAAGACACCGACTATCACTGCCCTAGACTCCTTGAGTCCCTTCCTCACCTATGTAGGTGTTCCTTGATGACTGCAAACAAGAGAAGAAACTCAGGAAAGACCAAGGGTGATTGGTGTCACAAACGATATAGTGGCCTATGGATTATGGATACCAGAATCCTATTTCATTGTACTCATCCACTCGTAACTGCACAATGTGGTGCGAATCTCCAATAACGTGAACCTTGGGTTTCAACTGCATGGAAATGGGAGAGAACTGTACGAGATCCTCTGTCCAAAAATCCATGTTCACCTGTTCTAGTGGACCTCGAACTGGATGATTGTACTTCAAACTGTGTGCCCCTCAATATTCTATCCACATCGTTCGACTATGAGGTAATGGAGCTGGTGAAGTCGGAATATGGAGGACATATAATACCAGTATCATGAAACCATTTGCTAGATAAATGTAAAATGGGTTTCATCACAATCACCAATAAGCCAAGCTGCATGATCAACTTCTCAACCCACTGAATTTATGAAATCTTGATATTTGCCCCTGCTGGAAATCAGCAGCAAACATCAATGTCTCATAATCCGCAAGCATTGAGAATGGAAGATCGTCCTGCATTATGTATGCTGAAGTCCTTTTGATCGAGCTAGGGTTCATACCCTCCCCTTGAGACTCCTCGCGATCTGTCCAGCCAATCCGTCTAATAAGGTCGATTTTCTAGTATCACTGGGATCCATGACCACCTTGATGCACCCTTTCGGCATGAACCTGGTTATTGTATGCAACAAGTCCAGATCCTGCTTCAGGATGTCATCCATTTTCTTCTCGTTTATCATAGTATATGTAAGTTTAGAGATTTCAAGCCTGCCTGTGAAATTCACAGGCGGCTTCACTGTGTCAACCACTGCATTGCAGCCCATGGCATAACAGAGAGAGAGGTTAGTAGTGTGACAGCCCATGACCCACCTGGATGCAACGGAGTTCTATGATATAAGAGAATAGATTATGTCCTAACTTGCACAAGGCCTTTTAAAGCCATGTGGGGGTCAAACTCATTGGAACTTCGCATTTAAGCATGCTCACCCTGGGAGCAATCCTGGAATGGGTGACCGTACTAGGAAGTCTTTGAAGCTTGGGCAAAGTCAAAGTGGACAATATTGTGCAAGGTGGTGGCGGGTCATTACAAGTAGCGTCTCCGTGGGGTCTCTATAGAAAAGGGCTTCAACAGCTAGTGATGTTGCTAGAGTGGTAGTTGCTGATTTGTATATGGCTGTCTTAATTGAATGTCCATTTTGTTAGTTCCTCTCATGTTTTTCTTCTTCTCTCTTTTCAACATTTGGTATTTTATCTTCTGTAGTAATTGTTATGTGGATGCTTCTAATCCATGCAAATCAGATATTGCTCTTGTTATGTTAAACTGGAATTTGCTGGTTATATGAGTGTTTGTTCAGCTTAAAAAACGTGGTAACTATCTGTCTTCAGCTGTTTTATTGGCAATTGATCTTTCTGTTGCTCGACAAGAAGTCAATTTTAACGTATAGCTTCCAGTACGTAGATGATGATCACTTGTGCTGCTTTTCATTACTTGTTTTTTTACATAATTTGAAGGTTGTAATGGTTACGGCTGTAAGCCCTGATTGGCATTGGTTTCGATATTATTTCCATTGGAATTGGTTGCATCATTCTGTATGAAAATACTTCATAAAAATGTTGTATGCATAGTATTACTCGAATGCATTAGGCTTCAATGTTTCTTTTTTAGCTGCGTTTTTCGTTGATGGAATTGCTTTCCCAGCGGCATTTGGTTCTTGGTAACGCAACTGCATATTTACGTCCCTACGTTTCCAATGCATCTCTATATCTCTATTTTAGAGGTCGGATGTGACATATCGAGGAGAGATTTTGTAATTTATCCTTTTTTTCTCAACTTTGTGTATTTTTTGGATGGACCCATCGTCATTTTTAGAGATTTGGAAACCAAAATGGAGGTGTGTGTCTCTGTATTTAGAGACTCAAAAGTAAATTTGGAGATCAAATCTCTAAAAAAGACGATGAAAATAGGGGATGAATTACAAAATCTCCCACCATATGGCACATCCAGTCTCTAAAATAGAGATATAGAGATGCGTTGAAGATGCTCTGACTTGACCTAAGTTATCTGGAAAACAACTCCATTGCCTGCATATTTCATGGGGGTGGCAGCAAGTTCCATGAACTCTTATCTTTTGATTGATTGTTTACAGAAGTGTTTCAAATTCATATGGAGGGGAAAAGTTGTTTGTCCACGTTCAAATTTAGGGCAGTTGATGGGAAGTTATGGTACAGATAAATCAACAGATCTTGAGAAGGTTATGTTGAAATGACCATATATATGAGAAAACTTTCCATGCAACGGTTATTTGTAACGTCTCTCTCACATGGAGCGAGACCTACACATACGTGGAATCCACATCATGTGAGAGGGCGTTATAAATAAAAGTTGCGTTAAATTTTTTTCCCATATATTGGGCAAAGTTTTCCCTGAAGGGTCCGAATACTGGCTTTTGTTTGGTTCTTTGGTTACTCTTTTGAGTTGATGGGAATTTTCAGAACGAAATCTGATTATTATTTCATTGATTAAAACCCATATCTGGTTACTTAAAACGTTTTTGGAAAATGGTGAAATTTTTAAAAATTTGTAAAAACATTATGAAGGTGGTCTTGATTATTTTGAAAACTAGTTTTCAGCTCCCACTTCACCTCCTGCCACAGTGCCACCCAACCCCGACCGCAGCCAAAGCATCCAGCGACGACTCCCTCCCTTTCCAGCCACCACTTACAGTCACCAACCACCACACCACCTCTTGCCCTCCGACTCCCCTCCGGCAACTATACAACCTCCGGTTAACAATTCTGGCGACTCCCGCTGCCTTTGCCTCCTCATCCATTGATCCACTCTCTTCAGGATGAGGGAACCCCTCTAGGCCTCTACCATACTTCATTTCAAAACAATTCTCAAAATACCCACATCTACTATACATTATTGTCATTATGTTTTTTAAACAAGAATAACAAACCTATTTATTTTGAAATTGAATACGTTACCGAACAAAGCGTCTACTAAACATTACAAAAATTCGATGTGCACGCACACCACGCGTACGCAATATGCACGGACGGTGCATCTTGACCGTCCGTGCGTGTTTTCGAAGGTCCGGATTTAAAAAAAAAACTCTTCTATGTAAGAATTAACTCTCACATGTTAGAATTTTTTTTAAATCCGGACCGTCGATTCCTGAAATGGACGGTCATGATGCGTTCGTGCGCGTACGTACATGTGTGTGTATGTACGCATAGCTGGACTTTAAACATTATTGTCGTTTATGTTTTTTAAACAAGAATAACAAACCTATTTATTTTGAAATTGAATACGTTATCGAACAAAGCGTCCACCAAACATTTTTGTTGTTTATGTTTTTTAAACAAGAATTACAAACCTATTTATTTTGAAATTGAATACGTTACCGAACAAAGCGTCCACTAAACATTTTTGTCGTTTATGTTTTTTAAACAAGAATTACAAACCTATTTATTTTGAAATTGAATACGTTACCGAACAAAGCGTCCACTAAACATTTTTGTCGTTTATGTTTTTTAAACAAGAATTACAAACCTATTTATTTTGAAATTGAATACGTTTTTTGAACAAGAACAAACCTATTTATTTTGAAATTGAATACGTTACCGAACAAAGCGTCCACTAAACATTTTTGTCGTTTCTATTTTTTAAACAAGAATTACAAACCTATTTATTTTGAAATTGAATACGTTACCGAACAAAGCATCCACTAAACATTTTTGTCGTTTGTGTTTTTTAAACAAGAATAACAAACCTATTTATTTTGAAATTGAATACGTTACCGAACAAAGCGTCCACTAAACATTTTTGTCATTTGTGTTTTTTAAACAAGAATAACAAACCTAATTATTTTGAAATTGAATACGTTACCGAACAAAGCGTGTACTAAACATTTTTGTAAAACGTCTACTAAACAGTTTTGTCGTTTATGTTTTTTAAACAAGAATAACAAACCTATTTATTTTTAAATTGAATACGTTACCGAACAAAGCGTCCACTAAACATTTTAGTTTATGTTTTTTAAAAATAAATAGGTTTGTTACCAGCCAAACAGATTTGCCATCAAAGAAAATCTCAACCAAGCACATCTTCTAATTTAAACCATAAATTTTCATTCAACAAGCTCCCCTAATTTCGCTAATCAATAATGCTATGGGTACACCTAACTTGCACCCCACATGCACACCAAGGTGAAACCCATCATTTCAGGTGGACAACGCATTGGGCTTCTCCTTATCTGTCACATCACCTTGATGTGCATGCGGGGGGTGCAAGTTAGGTGTACCCATATCATTTTTGTTTCGCCAATAGTAGTTTTGGTTGTTGACATTGCAATAATTGGAGGATTAGAATCAATAACAAGCCACACCAAAGACCTCCTGTAAAACAGAAATGAACCTCCTTCAAAAGATAAGCCATTCATTCATTATGGTACTCATTTCGTTTATAATCTTTGTCTCTCCATTCAAGTTATCCCTTCAGAGTTTATTTTTTTGGTAGTGCAGAGTGTCGCAGGCCAGCTTTCACGTTCCTTAACTAATCCTTACAGCCTCTTCCACAACCCTTTCCACACTAACACGTGAAGTGAGGTGGCTCCAAGTGTTGCTAATAAAAAGAATCAAACTTGAAACCTTAGAAGTGACAAACCCCCCAACACCCCCACTTCGGATTGAGAGAACTGATGAGATAAGAAATGGGAGCTATTTCTCACCAAATCTCACCATTTTTTGTGAGGAAGTGTGACAAAGGGAAGGGGCCAATCTAAATTCTAAACATTTCATTTCGGTACTTTTCTCTCTCTTTCTCACCAAATTATTCAAACCGAGTGATTTAAAGAAAAACTTTAATCCTTTCTTTCCTTTTCTCACCTAATCACTCAATTCAAACACACCGGTACCGTCACTGGCCAAGACTTATTACCCCTTGGGGTTCTCTTTTTTGGAGTCAGCTTCTGACTTCACTTGTGGGAATACTTAACTAGCAAATTAGCAATGGAGCAGTGAGCACCACACCAAAGCTGATTTATGTAAAGCTTTCAAGGGACTTCAATTTTAGAATACTGAAATAACCTTTTAGAAAAGAACAGGGAGATGAAAAAAAGGATTGCCAAACCATCATGCTACCCATAAGCAAAAACTGCAGTCATCTCTCAAGTTCCAAAAGACCAATTTTGCCAAATGGGGCTGTAACTTTATAACTGTCCTGTGTTTTTATCAGACCTGGGGCCTTCTGTGACCTAAATGTGGGCTCATCCCGGGACTCAAGTCCATTTTTATCTCACAGCTCAGTTTCTTTCTTGTCTAAGATCGATTTTGTTCATGAAACTATCCATATCCAATAAAACAAATTTTTGGTACTAAGTTCTCATTTACAAGGCATACGAGATAACGAATTAAATCATTACTTGTGAGCCCGGGATGAGGGCATTTGAACGGGGGATGAGGGCATTTGAACGGGGGATGAGGGCATTTGAACGGGACCCGAGGATCGCCGGCTGGACAGGAGCACAACGCAAGAAAAGAAAACACACTAGTTCAAAGACCAGACACAGGCAATGAGAAATGGACCACTTGCTGTCATCATCCTGAGGAAAACAGTCTCAGATTTCCATTCATTAAGCTGTACATATATATATTCCGGAATTGCTTTGCTTCTGAACCACTTTCAAACAAAAACCATGTGGCGATTCTTTCTGTATCACTACAACTTCTTCATACAAGACAAGAAACAAGCCCCTTCATTTTCATCTTCATCAGGGGCCCCCCCAACTACACTAGTCGTCCTACCTTACAATACTTCTTCTATGTCCCTCATTAGTCTCCTAATCCTAACACTTAGACCCTTCTGATTCAGCTTCTTTTCTTTACATTTATATAAAAAGCTACAACTGCAAACCAACCAAGGTAAGGTCGATCCTAAACTCATTTCCTTCATTACCACTACAAATCAGTCACCTAATTTAGTCCCAATCTGCACCATCCAAAGAACAAAAGAACACACAAGAGAGCCCAAAAACAAACCCCACATACTCAAATGTACCACAAAACTCCAAAAAAGCCATTGATTTGGCTGATTTCACCATCTGGGTTTTTGTTAGGTCACAGCCTCAGTTCCTTTTGATTCAACAAAAGGCGACTGTACACTATCTTCCTCTGACTCGCTCCCTGAAGAACTCCCCGAATCCGAACCTACAAAACACAAACCCAATTCAAGATAATGAATTCTCATCCACCTTTTAATCAAAATACCCACATTAACCCCAAAAACTTTCAAAGAGAGCCAAGGTGGGTTGTTATACCACTAGAAGAAGAGGAATCACTGCTGGAACTCGAGCTGCTGCGGTCATCATCTTTTTCAATCTCCACCGGAGGAAAAATATCAACCGGAATGTCTTCCCCGATATCGACATCCTCCTCCCCTGCATCGCACCCCTTCTTGCTCTTCTGAATCACCACCGCCTCCTCCGTCTGCTCAACCAAAGGTTCCAACTGCATTTCAATCCAGACATCATTATTAGCAAAACAAATCATCAACATTGGCAAAAACAATCATCACCATTGCCACTTTAATTGCGCCCAATAGGACAGTGGCATTGGTGCCACTATTTGTTATTCAAGGTGCGCAAAAAACTAGAAACTTGAGTTATCGAAACATTATCAAGTAATAAGAGCCCAAGAACATTAAACAAAATACCTCCATTACCTTAACGTTAGCAACCCCTTGTCGTTTCATCTTGATTTCGGCCTTCTGGTGATTACCCACGAACCTATCTAACTCCCACAAAGTCTCAACATCAAGAGCCTCGATATCAAGCTCAATCTCGTCCCCCTCAGGCGTCATATGAGAGTTCCTCTGTCTTATAATATCCAGCATTGCACCCGTCTTCTCTGCCGGTAGCTCCTGTAACGCTAACCCTAATTTCTCCTTCTCCTCAAAACTCATCAGCCGCTTGTTCGGATCCCTAGCTTTCGGCTTTGGCAATTTCTTCGGCGTCCCAACAACCTGAACCGATGTCGTATTAGTCAAACCCTCTGGAACCCACATTGCCTCAGATCCCTTCGAATTCATCGTGGTAGGCCCCACCAAAAGCCGGTGTTGGGCCTCGAACTTGGTGTAAGCCGTCCCAAACAGCTTCTCAAACAAAGAAGTCAAAGTCTCGGCCATTTTATGCACGTCTGAACCCTTAGGGTTATACTTCCTGGCGTTGTCGAACGTTAATCTGACGTCGGAGGCAAAATCGACCAGCGATTTGTATTCCTTCTTATCCAGCCTTGCCTTCACTGTACCGAGATCCATCGGATTCTTGATGATTAAATGGTAATCATGAAGCCCTAAAGAAACAGCGTCAACAGGAACGTTGAACACCCAACCGGCCTTGTGTTTCATCAATTTTACCAGGATCTGATTGCACCTCTTCATTGTACTTGCCAATAGCTTACCCAATTGCGAAGAATCAGAAACGTCGGCGTTGTGCCGTTTAGGATTCCTACCGGAACCAAACGGAATCCCACGTTTTTTCCCTTTCGCCTTCAGAGCGCCGTTGGATTCCAATGGGAAATCCACCTGAAGAGGAGGCGGCCGAGAAGGAGGAGGAGGAACCGCCGCGGAGGCGCCGGAGAATCGAGAACCAATATAACCGGATCTGTTCTCAATCCGAGCCTTAAGGCTACGAACCTGCTCCAGCTCAGACCTCAAGCGTCCCTCGAGCATCCTCAACTCGGCTCTCGAATACGCCGAGAGGTTGAATGTGAGGTATTCTCTGTGGGGAAAGCCATTCTCCGCCGCCGTGGCCTGCGCCGGAGACGGCCTTGACGGCGGCTCATTGTGGTTCCAAGGTGTATTGTTTTCGTGGATCTGCCTCGTTAGGGCATGGCTAGGGCTACGGTTTCTGCTAGGGTTAGGGTTAGGGTTTGTTTGGATGAAATTATTGAAATGAGGTTTATCGCCGGCGTATTTCCTCATATAAACCTTGCCTTCACCCCAATAGGATTCATTTCTACTCGGCAAAACAGCAGATGCCATGTACAAAAAAAAAAATTAAAAATAGGGTTTCTAATAGGGATCGATTTTAACCGGCAGCTAATCTCCAGGGAGGGGGAGGAAATGGCTGGAGCAGCTCATGGCTTAGCCTAAAACTCGCCGGAAAAACCAACCGCCGCCGCTGCCGTCGGCCGGGGAAAACAAAGAGGGAGGGGGAGAAACTGAGAGTACACCCTCCTCAGGTTAATTTTGTGGTGAAATAAACGATGGGCACGCTGGTCCTCTTAAAGGGAAACTAGATCTGACCGGTGACGCCTCGGGCAGGATCTCAACCGTTGATAGGATCATCGGATGTAATCTCACGGCACAGATGTTGTTAAAAGCTGACCGGTTATCTGACCGAGACAGCTGTTACGGACGGCTTGGATCTGGGTTGGGATACACGTGGCGGAAGATGAGGCGTGAGATGGGAGTTTAGCTCTTTTAGGTGGGTTTTTTTGGAGGGCACGAATTTTTTTCCGGATATGAAAATTTGAATTCAATTTGATTTTGGGATGGTGTGGGGCCGGGGTGCAGTTGATGACGTGGAGATTGGGGTCCACTGGTGGGGAAAGAACATGGACGAGGGAAATCGTGTGTGTGTGAGAGCTAACTTTTGCCAGGTCAGACGTGACTGGGCCATGGGTTTTATGCCACGTATTGGTTCTGCCCGTCATTGAAGAGCCCCTAAAGCCCGAGCCCAGCTCCGCTATTGTCGCACGGCCGCACCCTATAGCTTTCATGGGAATGATCGTCTAAATTTTGCCTAATAGTATTACAAATCTCCAATTTTTTCCCTATTTCGTACAAACTAATTAATCATCATTGGTTAATACAGGTTTTATTTTGTCTTATCTATTTTTTGGTAGTACTCCGTATTTTTTAAGCTTCCATTGTATCACATGCTGATGGAAATGATTTGGGTATACCACCAAGGCGTCGTTTGGATGCAGTACTAAGAGGAGGGATCAAGGAATCCGGCCGGATGAGGGGGTGATGGGACGTTTAGCCCATGGTTTTGGAAGAAAAAATCCACCCTAACTAAATAGCCGCCTGCTAAATAATCCGGGAGAGGGTGGACTAAATACAAGCAGGGTGGGGGGTGCTTGTATTTAATCATGGGGGATGATGGAGGTGGAATTACGTGGGTACCGATCTTCTTCTTCTCTGTTTCGGCAACACAGACATCAAAACTTAGCAAAAAATTAAACCTTTGAAGTAAAAAATTCCAGATCAACCAACAAGAAAGATCATTACTGGTAAGAGGTCATCGTTGATGGAGAAAAAGCTCTCAAGGAGTATGGGAAAATCATCCTGTATGGTTGCCATGGTGCAACAAATTAAAGCACCTCCCAATTCATAAGTGTAGACACGTAAAATTTCTGGCCTATCAAAAGCTGTCACGTGTTTCTAGGGCACATAAATTGGCTAATTAAATGTTGCCAAGTGTCCACAAGTCAAAGTCTGAGATATGTGAAATGAACAATTAAATGGTGCCACATGTCAAAATGACACAGGCTGTGTTCGGTTGCACAGTTTAGTTTTGTTTTGTTTAGTTTTGATGATGTAAGCAGATGTAATAAGTGGAGAGAGATAGAGAGAAAAGTGAAAAAAGTGATGATGTAATCAAAACTAGAACAGTGCCAAAACTGCCCCAAAACCCCCAAACGAACACAGCCACAGTTATTTATTTATCAAATCTGGCCAATCAAATTACGTCACTTGGTAAAATAAATTCTATATCTCATTTTATATAATTATCTTTCTTAAAATAAATAGAAGAAAGATATTTATAAAATTCTAATTATTTTCCTTTAAATGAAATAAAGAAATAATTAAAGAGATAACTATGGAAAGAATTGCAGTCTTCCATAAACTCTCCATCCCACATCCTTATAAATAGAGGTGCGCTCTCTTATATTTTGGAGATCAAGACATTGAAGCTTCAACAGCTCTAAAGATCAAGCTTCAAAGCCCTTCAGAATTTTTTCAAGTCTTCAAGCATCCAAGCTCCAGAAGCTCTGAAGATCAAGCCTCAAAGCCCTTCAGAATTCTTCAAGTCTACATCAAACAAGACGGTTCTTCGATCACAGCCTCAAAGCTCCGAAGAACATTCAGACATTCAAGCTCCAAGCTCTGAAAATCAAAGCTCCAAAGCTCTTCAGAATTCCTTGAAGTCATCAACACATTCAAGCTTCCATCAGCTGTCAGAACTCTGAAGATTCAAGCCTTTAAAGCCCTTCAGAACTCTTCAAGTCTACATCAAGCGAAACGGTTCTTCAAATCAAAGCCTCAAAGCTCCGAAGAACATTCAAGCTTCCATTAGCTCTGAAGATCAAGCTTCAAAGCCCTTTAGAATCCTTTCAGTCCACATCAAGCAAGACGCCTCTTCAGATCAAAGCTTCAAAACTCTGAAGAACGCTTAAGCCAAATCCACAAGTCATCAATCTACTTCTACCAAATTAAAGAAGATATCAAATTCCAATTTGAGACCAAGCTCCAAAGCCCTCAAATCAACATCTGCAAATCTGCCTCTCCTTCAACCAAATTGAAGAAGATCTCAAAGACCGATTTGAGAAGAAGCTCCACAGCCCTCAAGTCAACGGTCACAAATTCGTCATCTTTTTCCAACAAAATTGAAGAAGATCAAGCAATTCAACTTGAGAAGAAGCTTCAAAGCCCTCAAGTCAAAATCCATCAAATTCGCCGTCATCTTCGCAAAGACCAAATAAGATCTCGCCGTTCAATTCGAGAACAAGCATCAAGCCCTCGAATCAAACTCTTGAAGAGAAGAATCAGAGGATTATTTTCTTTCATTAGAAATTGCTACAGAGATTGTAACCCTAATTTCTCAAATCAACTTTGGTCAACATCTTTTCGTCTTTTTCGCAGACTCGAAATTTGTGTGATACAATAAGCTTTATTATATTTTGTATTACAAACTTCTATTAGGTATTTTTAGAAAAAATTAAAGCACCTAATTCACAATGAAATATTATAACTTTATTGTTGAAAAGTAGCTAATAAAACTAATAAAGTAGCTAATAAAACTATTGCAATGAAGTAGCTAATAAAACTATTTTTCGTTTATTAGAAAAAATATATACTTTTAATATTAAATATTCTTAATATATAAAAATATATTAAAATGAAGTATTATTACTTAATTGTTGAGAAATATAACAAAATAATTAATTTTCATACTTATATAATTATTTAAATGCAATAATCAAATATGGGCATTCACATGGATAAAATAGTCATTTGACTGATTTTTACATTATCTACTCTCTTTATCCCTCTTTTTTAATCTTTTATCCAAACCATGGACTATTTAATCCCCCCTTCTTAACTATCACATCAATGTGGGCCCACCCTTCTTATTTAATCACCCCTACTATTTTATCTTCCCTTACTATTTAATCCCTCTCAAACTAATACGTCATCCGAACGAGCCGCAAGTGTACCCTAAATGCACACCACCTCATCCGGACAGTCCAAATACTTTTTTTGACATTGCAGATTTAAAGTGCTCTATTACCGGTCAAATAGCTCTTTGACCGGTAATAGAACACTTTAAATCTGGAATGTCGAAAAAATCGTACGGATGATCCCGATGAGGTGGTGTGGATATGGGGTACCCATATGTGGTGTACCCATAGCACTATTGATTGATACCGTCCGGCTTGAGCTTATGTTTTTGTCTTGATTCTTTTTTATTTTTTCTTTTAATTTCATTTGTTAGTTTAGCGCTAAATTTCACTGGATTATTCGTTCACCTCGACCAGAGAAATCGGAAAAGTAAAAAATTATGATCAAAACTCAAAATTTTAAGAATAAAGACAAAAAAAAAAGCTAATCATAAAAATTGACTAGAAACTAACATATGAAAAGAACTGAATAAAGAAGAAGAAAAAATTAAGCCAATTAGCTTGTTAAGCCAAACTAGGCAATGTTTTTTCTTTTTTTGTGGGTGATTTTTTTAGAGTTTCATGATGATTCAAAAGGTAACAATTTGTATGTACTAATTTTTTGAAAATATAGTGGTCATGCATTTAGCTCTCAAAATTACTTTTATTCGAAATATCCATTGAATCAAGATAAAAGAAATTTCTCGTAAGTGTTTTTCCTGACAAATGAATAAGTAAATTTCAAATTTTCTATAGAATTCTTTTGTCAAATGAATACTCACAAGAAAATAGATTTTCTTTTTCTTCAATTCAATTAATTTTTTTGAGGACTAACTTTCCTGCATAATATTCTTACAACTGAACGGAGCCTAGTGAATTAAAGAAAGGAAAACTTTATGCGCTGATGTAATTTTAAGAACAATGCTACATACATAACCACCCACATACAACACCCACACAATACTCTTTTATAGGGGTGGGGCCCACTTGTGGAACCCCTATGTGAGAGTGTTGTGTGAGAGTGGTTGCTTGGGTAGTTTTTTTGCACAAAAATTGAGTTCAGTGGGATGAAAGAACTTTCCCGCGAATCTAAATTCCAAATCCTTTGCAGGATTTGTTTTCAAGGAAAAATGAGCCCTATGTGAGAATCATTTTCCTGGGTCCTATCATTTTCCTGGTAACTGAACATTTATAATATTTGTGAAAGTTACCTTTCTCATCCTTTGTTGACATCTGAATGGGGCATACTAAACTTTGAGAATTTTTTGAATTCATAATTTGTTGATAATATTTGTGAGTTTCTAAATTTGGTGCGAAAAATTCAAAAAGTATGCACAAAACAATTTATTGTGTAGTTCAAAAACAATTTATTGTTTCTTCCTTTTCCTTTTTCCTTTTCCTTTTCCGTTTCTTTTTTTTTTTCTGTTCTTTTTTTTTCTATTTTTTGTAGGTGGCTGTATTTTGATTGGTAGATTAATGAAATTTTTATCTCTTCGTCCAAAAAAAAAAAAAACATTACCCAACTTTCCTAATGAATAATTTGAAAGAATAAGAGCACTAAACATCTATATAGTGGATTAGATGTATGACAAAGTAGACATTTGGTAAAACACGAAGATGATAAAATAAGGGATTTCCAGTGAAAAAGGTTCTTTTGAAAACTCAAATAGTTATTTCAATGGTTTATTGATTCTCGCATTCTCTGTTTTTTTTTTTAATATTTAATATTGTCCATCCTTATGTAAAAACTTACACATAAGGTAAATTGATAATTCAAATGCAAAAAGAACCAAAAAATGTAGTATTATTAAAAGAGTTTAATAATCACTATTTTTTGAGTATGTTATTGATTACGATGTTTTAAGTTTGGGAATTATTTAAATTTGATAGTCCTCTATGAAACTGCGTGCAATTTTCAAACTAAAAAACTAATATGTAGTTACAAAAATTATTTTTCTACTTACCAAAAAAAAAAAAGTTTGGGAATTACAGGGGTATGTTTTAAAACTTTTGGCTATAGCTCCTTTTGAGTTGTTACAAAAATAAATCGAATGCCATATTTGTGCTGGCCATAATCAGAAAAATCTCTGCTATCGTATTTATACATGGTGATTTTCCGTGTATAAAATGTCAAAAGTCAAAGAACAAAAAATGTTAAAATGTCGAAAGAGGAGATTTCTCGGATCATCGCATAATGTTAAAATGTCAAAATTCAAAGGAAAAAAAAAATCAACTATAGCTTTTTTTTTTCCGGTAAAATAAGCTTGAAATAAAAAGAAGAAAATATACTCGTTTCTCTTTACCCAATTTTATTTACTGTATTTTAAGGCAAAAGGGAAATGGGGAGGCCAAAAGGCTACAAAGGGAGTACAAGGGTAAAGAATAACGAAAATATAAATAAAACAAGGAAGTGTTTCTGCTCCATCACTAATGAGGGAGGAGAAACACACAAAAACCTACTACGGAGATACAAGGAGATACAAGGAGTGATATGGTGGTGGAAAAGTAACATGATTTAGGTTAACATACAATAGATTTTGCAATTGAAAGTCCGATGGCTCATGAGTGATTAAGAGCTTTTCCAGATGAGTGAGAGGCCAACTTGCACTCGTGGTTATCCAGCAATAAGAAGCTTGATTCCTAAGAACAAGGAACACCAAAATTGGACAGCACTTTGTTTGTTTTCTATGCAAACCCACAGCTGCCCATATCCAAAATATACAATGCAAAATGGGATTTGAGAGTGATCCCATGAACTTCAAAATGCGTCTCGGCTTAGACACGTCTCATTACAAAGGTGGGTACAAACTTCCCACGTGAATACATAACAATGAAATGAAATGAAATGGGAGGACGCCCCCTCCCCAAGGGGATCATACATGCCAAGGGACATCCCCCGAGGCTAGGCAAATAAGAAAATTTCGCCATGACCCGTTCGAATTGGAGCACCCTCAAGGTGTGCCAAATGATCACAGTATACAACATATTTTAAATTTGAAAAGAAAATAAAAGAAAGAGGAAGAGAAGGAGAACTACCAACAAATGTTAGTTCGAGCAAAAGCAACAACAATCGGGACAAGACAAGTAATGCAAAGATGGGGTGCAACAAAGACTTGCAACCCAATTAATTCAAAAATGCAGACCCTTCTATTAAATTTCATCTCCGCCTAAAACTGGATGGCGAGAATTCAGGCGTTTGTATCCATAACATTCTGCCCCCAACATTAATTTCACATAGCAAAAGGCGATTTGATATCCATTTGGATGGGCAACAATCGCAAGTATTAGGACCATACACCGAAATGCAAAGCAGATAAGTAACACAACCGCCTATTGGGTAACAACGTTAGGTAAGTAGCAATGAACCTTCTGGTTGCTTCCATACACTGATATGTAGCAAGAAGATGCTCACTTAGCAAACAAATGTTTAGGTCCCATGCATGCAAAAAGGATATGGAACATCAAAATCCAGTGTTTGGTTCAAAATGTACAACAAAAACCATTTTTTAAATGATTATTCCGAAAACCAACCAACAATAGCGAATAAAATGTCAAGTGCATCAACAAAAGCATACAACTAATCCCAAATCTTTGTACCTCACCACCTGCACTCCCTCGGGAACTGACCTCCCACTCTCTCTTCTCACTTGATCTGAGATTATGGTAACTCTCAACAAAGAAAATTAAGGCCCAAGTCTCACAAGAGTCTCACATTTTGAGTGGATCATTCTCTCACCACCTTACTCCCACAATAACTGACCTCCCTCTTCACTTTTCTCTCATGACTCTAGGGTACCTGCATTTACACACAAGTCCCAACTGGGCGGTTAGAGTTCCTTTGATCGAAATAATTACATTGGATCTGGAATGGGCCTTGCAAACAAAAACACACTACCCCAACTGGGGAAGTTAATGAAAACAACCTCTTCAGCCCATACAAGGCTATTTGGGAAATGCTTGGGAAATGCTGATGCTTTGTTAATGACCTGTTACAAAGAAGCTTATAAAACAGGAGCAGAATGCTATGCTTTCCAAATGAACATGAGGTGTCATGAAATATCCCAAGCCTCAAGAAGTGAAATAGCTCCAGTTGGGATTTTATGAAGGGACAATAATCTACACCTAATATCGAGACATTTTGCTCACCAAGGTGGGCACATTGTGCTTTGGATATTTTGGAATTTTCTAAGGTTTCTCTCAATCCAGATGTGGTAAAGAGAGACAGTGAAACTCAATTTAATTAGAGTACTCCTCAAATCTTTTCTCTTAAAAGAAGAGAGAAGATTGACAAGATCAGAAAGGGATTGGGGTTGCCATGTAAGTTGGGATTTGTGGGAGACAGCATCCCAGACATGCTTAGTATATTGGCAGTTAAAAAAAAGATGGTCATGGTTTTCCTCATTAGGACATATAAAAATTACTGCAGAAGATGTGGTCTTAATGCCAAAAAGAACAAGTCTGTCCTCAGTAGATAGTCTGTTCTGAATGGCAAGCCAGCTAATAAGGCTGCATTTGGGAATATGGGAGGGGAACCAAACTACCTGGTTCCACTCAATAATGGGAAACTTGACTCTAATCTGATCCCACAAAGAGGAGATAGAGAATAGTCCATTCTGGGTGAGTGTCCAAATGCATGAGTCAGCAATGGTGGGGTTGTGTTCAGTGATTTGAGGGAGATGAATTCTGATCTCATTCAACTCCCAAGTTTGGGTGACGGGAAAGTTCCAATGAGAGGATGCACGCAAGATGGTGGAGACCTTGGCATCATCCGGCAAACCCGAGTCATAGACGATACGACTGCCATATTTCTCAATTAGAGGGCCAGAAGGGTGCCAATTATCGTACCACAGGAAAGTAGAATTGCCATCACCAATCTTATGTTTGATGAAAGATTGGATGAGAGGACGAAGTTGGAGAAGCTTTCTCCAAGTCCAAGATGGGCTACTAGGTATTTTGACCTTCCAAAAACTTTTACCCTTAAGTAAGTATGATTTGACCCACTGGCACCACATGGATTGCTCACCACCAGAGATGATAAACCATATGTGCTTAGCCATGGCAGCCTTATTCCAAAGTTGGACAGACTTGAACCCCAGCCCTCCTTCTTTTCTGGGAGAACAAAGATGCTCCCAAGAGACTTTGGCACCCGTGTGCTCACACGATATAAATATCCCTCGTTTCTCCTTTACCCAATTTTATTTACTGTATTTTAGTATATTGTTAAAAGTCCAAAATAAATATAAGAAAAAACGTTATGAATTTTTCTTTTTAGATGTTTAGAAATTATCCTACTGGCTAAACCAATCAACTAAACAGTTTTTTTATTGAAAACTTCAAACATATTATTGACTTCGTAAGGAGATCCCATAATTTGTCTGATGCTAAATTCCGATACATGCTCACACTTTCTATAGTCTTTATACATATTAGAACACCGTCAGTACATTACAAATTTGGACCATTGAAAATATCTTTAAACGATCAAGATTGGATTTTACACTGTGTAGTGCATTTTGAGCACCACAAGAATCCCAATCCTAAAGAGAGACATATCCTCTGTAGTTGTACTCAACCGCTTTATTTTTATTCATATTATTGGGTATTTAAAATATGGGCGGTTCCGTTAACACAACGAATAATACAACATTTGACATAATTTTTATTTTTTTGAACTCCACGCGAATGATCGGAGCCGCTCAATTTATTTAAAATATGATATCGGTAAGTGCTTGATCAGTTCATTTAGTTGATTCCTGTCAGATTTTACAGGATAAATTTGAATGAACCGATCAAGCCTTTACTGATATCCAAATGAGTTGATTTTTTACAAGTAATCTTAAAAACATATTTTAAACAACTTGAACGGGGTCCGATTGTAAGCGTGAGGCTTCGATTATTGTTGTGTCAAATGTTGTTTTATTCATTGTGTCCACGGAACCGTCCCGTTTAAAATATGGAGTATCTTGATATCCATTTGCACCGGCTACAACTACACTATACATAGACTACCCTTCTATTAAATTTCACTAACCGCCTATGTGGTTTCTGACGAATACAATGACCATCTTATGGTTTCTAAAAATGCACTGCCCTACCTTACTTTTCAAACTAGTAATTCCCAGATTCTCCCCTCCCATTACTTTTTTTTTTTGGCCATTCGTCATTTATAATCTATTACATAGGGGAGGAGGCAATGAGACTCGATCCCGCCATGCAGTGTGGGCATTCAAGAGCTCTACCGCATGAGGTATAAACCATTTGTGAGTTCCGTTAGTTAAAGTAACAGATAACGCTGATGTCTCTATATTTTCTCTTTTAAATGCCCATATTACCCTCTCTCTCCCTCTTCCAACTATAAATGGATAAATGGATTATTGTCAAAATTGTTTTTTTAATTGATTATGAAAAATAGTTTTTTTAAAACTCATTTTTTAAATGTATTCAAAAACTATTTTCATAGCTTTCTTTTTTTTTTAAATTTATTTTTCTAATTAAAAAAAGGTTTTCAAAACTTTATTTTTTTTCAAAATAATTGTTTTCCAAAAACTAGTTTTTTTATGCAAAAAAATGTTTTCAAAAGTTTCTTATTTCAAAAAGCTATTTGAAAAAAAACCCGGTTTCAAAAGTAGTTTTTCTAAAAAAATGTATTCGATATTTTTTTAACTGCTTTTTAAATAAAACCGTTTTGTTTTAAAAAAAAACTTTTTTAACTCTATTTTTTAAGCAAATTGTTTTGTTTAGGGTGGAGCATATATACTAAAGGGTACTAAAGTCATTTTACTTCCAAACTTAACGATGTTAGCCATAAAGTAGTGGGAGGGAGTAATATGGGGAATAGTTTAAAATCAAGTGAGGGTAGTGCATTTTCATTTACTAAATGGAAGGTCAATGTATTTGTCTGAAACTTCATGGGAGGTGAGTGAAAATTTATCCTTTTATTTATGGATGCTTGGATTGGGGGGGGGGGGGCAATCTCGACCGAACTGTAACTAGTTTTTTTTTCCCGAGCCATAACCGAAATATTTCCCGTAGGTGCGGGTATGGTATGGGATATTAGGAATGGCAATTTCACTCGAAATCGATGGATATCCGAACCAAACCGACCCTATCGAGGTAGTTTTTTAATTTTTTTTTCCTACCTATGGGGCAAGTTTGGTTTTCAAAACATAATACCCGACGGTTTTGGATTTGGGTTTGGTTTAGTCAGTATTCGGCCAAACTCAAAACCAAACCGAAACTGATCCATATAATATATATACATGTAATTTTAATTTTTTTGGTTCCTACTTTTAAAAAAATTCTTTTGATATTTTGTCGTTGGTGTGGTTCAAACGAATTAAGAAAAGTTTATTATTTAGTTATTTCCTTTGATTATGTTGGAATTTAGATATTTCATGGTAAAATCTTATGGCATGTTATTTTTTTATTTTAATATGTAATATTTTTCTTTCATATGTTCATTAATGGAATGAATATTAATGCGGGTTTAGTGTGGTTCAGATAAATCCCAAATCCATATGGTTGGTTATGGTGCACTAAAAATCATACCCGTCGGCTATCGGTTTGGATTTGGGTATAGATAAATATTTTGGATCTGGATATGGTAATCGCAAAACCCGGACCAAACCAATCCATTGTCATCCCTATGAGATATGAGATAACCGAATGGGTTCGGTTCGGTTCTGGTTTGAGCTGATAACCGAACCATTCCCCGAACTGAATCGAACGAATTACTACTTAGATGTATATTAGTTTTGCATTTAAAATATCTAGATGCACATTTGCATACCTTTTAATTGACGGATTTGTGGCATCTCCTTAACTGATTTTCATATTTGATTTCAATTCATAATTATTTCATTTTTATTTTGTTTTCTAATTTAACGGGGAGTACTCGAACCGAACCGATCCCCAATTGGTTCAGTTATGGTTTCAATTTCCCCTACCAGCTCGGGTTTCGGTTCGATTCTGGGTACCCATCTAGTTTCGGGTAATGGGTTCGGATATGGCAATACCCGAACCAAACCGACCCATTGCCATCCCTAGGTGTTGTGTTCCTTTTGGCCGTCCGATCATGTTTTGGACGGCTCGGATGCGTTCGGCAATTTTAATTAATTTTTACCCCTAAAAAAATACATCTGGGCTGTCCAAAACACGATCGGACGGCCAATGGATGCACAACACAGTGCAAAATACCTGAGTGCATAGCATCCCCGGATTCCAAAAAAGAGTATTTTTGGTTACTGAATTACACAGCACAGGTGTGTTGTCAAGTTTTGTAATGTCCAATTCAATCTAGTTTTGAGCCGCTGGGAAGTGGGAACCCCTCTTGGGGTCCAGAATAATGATCAGAATAATTCATTTTGTAGTTCTTGGCTAATATGTCATTCACCTATAAATTTAGCTTGTTCAATTCAGGCCTTGTTTCCTAAAGAATAAAATTGAGATAAAATCAAGATTTGATAAAATCAACACTTGATTTTATCAAATGAGGAAGAGGTTTTATAAAATATAGTATTTTTGCAAACAAGGCCTCATATGAATAAAAGATATTTGTATGAGGAAAATGAGATGACAAACAATAATATGATACAAAAAAATGCCCATTTTTTGGTACAAATTTGTTTCATTTATGTATTTATCGATATTCGATCAAAATATATTTTTAGGTGAACGACGTATTCGACCAAGTATACAAAATGAACAATTAAATGATGTTTGTGGTCCCTAGAGGCCAAAGTTAGACCGGACTAGACGCTAAAAACTTGACAGGAGCTCTGCCCAAAGTTATAATTTCTTTGTGCTTTACTATGTTGAAGGAATTTACATTTTGTGTTCTCAATATGCTTCAAGTTATAGGTTAACAAAACAAATATTAAAAGTCAAGTAAAAAGAATCTTGTACTGCATCTTCATTTTCATTCATGTTATTTGACTTCTAACTTGGTTAATTTCATATAATAAGCCAATTGGGAATTGATTATGATTTGAAGGAAGAGCCTAAAAAATTAGAGTATAAAGTAATCAATGTGCTAATAATGTCCTCCCTTTTTACCTTGATTATTGTCGTTTTTTGGGGGTAAATGTTTATTGTCGTTGTTGTTAACACTCTGGACATTATAGACCAATCAATTTTTGGCTGGTGTATTAATACCAGAATTGGGGATCTTGTAATGCGGCATTCGAGCCGTTGATCGTGGAATCAAAAGTCCAGATTTCATCTCGGCACTTGCATGATCCGATCCGTTCATTACCGAGATGAAATCTAAACCGTTGATTGAGTGCCGCACTATAGGGATGTAGTATAGCTCCGCACTACAGGATTCCTAATCCATTAATACCTTCTCAATTCTCATTATTTGGAAACCTGAAAACTAACTTCCTTCCTTCTTCTTCTTTTTTTAAATGGTTGGTGGTATTTTTTGGACGGTAAATTAAGAGGAACCGATGCCCATGCACCAATTATGTATCAAACTACCTCAGGGACCCACTTGTGGGTCTCACACGAACGATCCGAACCGTTCACTCATCTTAGAATAATTTTTTAAGGGGCTTCAGGATAAATCAGCTCCATCGGACGTGCGTAAGTGGTTGATCCAAAATCCTCCCGTTTCATTCAAAATCGAATGGTTCGGATCATTTGTGTGGGATCCACAAGTAAGCGTCCATACTCCGTTAACGAAATGACGACAAATGACTATAATACCCCTTAAAAAACACCCGCACTCACCCCCTCATCTATAAAAATCATCCATAGTCACCCCCTCTCTCTTTCTTTTTTTTTTTTTTTAGTGTGTTTGTTTACAAAAAAATTCTGTTTTCAAAAATAAAGATTTAGTGAATTTGTTTTTTTATTTCAAAATTAGAGGGTTCATGTTTTGTTTTCAAATTTTGAATTTTTCCTCTAAATATCTACATTTGTTTCATTTAAAAAGACACACCCAAAAAAAAAATTGTGTATATCTTTTTTTAATTTGTGAAAAACAAAACAAATTACATAATAAAAAGGAAACAATATACACTCTCTTTCTCTTTCAGATAAATATTCGTTTATTAAGAAAGAGCCAATTTTTATGCCATTTAATCTAAATTTCTATCAAAACAAATCCTTTTTTTTTCTACTTTATTAAACAATAAAATCAAACTGTTATAATATTTTCGTTTAAGACCGAACTGATATTAAAAAGACCTAAAATAATATCAAATAAGTGGTTTTATAGAACAATAATATCATTCAGACATCAAAAATAATACCAGAGAAGTCATCTTCAACAAGAATATCAGTAGTCGATCTAATAAATAATATTGATTTGGTGAATATGGCAGTGAACTCAAAATTGAGTAACGGTTTGTCTGGTTGGGCTCATTTCAATCCCTAAGAACTACTAAAAACTACTCCAATATACTTGGGAAGAGAAGTGGGAGGATTATCTACCTTCAATTTGGCGAGAGGAGTGAGAATTTGAAAGTTTATGGGTTTTGCTAGAGGTTGAAGATGGAGTCGATTGCTTGTGATTGGGCTTCAATGGTGGCTGATTGATGGTGGCTCTTGATGAATGTGACTCCATATGTATATCTATAAACATATACATATACAATATAATACATTTACAAAACAGTGTGTTGAAGGGCATTTTTGTCTAAAAAATGCACAAAACAGGGAGCATCAAACAGTTGTGTAACAGAAGGGGTCTGTATGGCTAGCAGTGAAAGATGAGGGGGGTGAGTTTGGACGCTTTTAAAGGTTAGGGGGTCTGAGTGAAAAATAAGTAAAGATGAGGGGGTCTCTAAGGAATTTAACCAAAAAGATTTAGGCGACCGTTCCAAGTTTTTTTTGTTTTTAGTTCCATTTTTGGAGAAACTTCACAAAGGTTAAACAATTGTTTTTGAAAACTCATGACATTATAGGGGAGATTTTCTTGAAACAGTCAACTAAAAAACACTTTAAAAAATGTTTCCAGATTTTTATAAACTACACCATTTTTTACATAGATGAAACCTTTATTCAGTCGATGTGGGCCTTCGGAAAATTGATGTTAAGAATTGCATGCTTTTTCGACTTATTTCTCCTCCAAAATGTGAAGAAAACTACTATGATGATGAGAGAGGCAAAAAGCTTATGCTAACACAAGTCCAGCGGCTATTATTTTGGACCTGTGATCTTCTGAAAAAATTGTGCAATAAAAGTTTAGCACAGATAGAGCGCCTGGGAGAGAGATTCAATAATTGTGCAATAAAAGTTTAGCACAAATCAAAATCGTTTTTTGAAATCAAAACTTTTTCGCGGTATCCACATTTAGGTTAAATTTTGACTACAATACTCAGAAGAATACAACCTTTAGCACCCGGCCCCACAACACAAAACAAACACCCCTCGCTGCAACAAATTACAGACGGTGGCATCCACGAAAAGACAAATTCACCCCTCCAATCTAAGCGTATGTCTGGCAATTAGAAGGACCTAATTGGAAAAAATGCGCAAAAATTTGGGCACTCGCTGAAATTGGCCCAACGCTCTTATTCTTTAGGCTTATGGATACATATAGAAACAAAATCAAAGCAAAATCTACTTTTATCTAGATCTGGAAAAAATGAAACACGAATCACCTTACCCCGATTCTAACATGCAAACCTGTAGTGGGCTGAACCGGGTTTTACATGGGCTTGTCCATGTGGACAGCCCAGACCCTATTAAGGGGTCATTCGGCCTAACGTCGGTGGGTTGAAGCAATGGACCATCCATTCATCCCACTACCAAAAGTAGCAAGTACTGACAAGTAACAACGAACACTTCTTACATGTCTTAAAAAAAAAAAATAAATGAAACTAGATCCATGCAAAAGGATAGTGAAAGAAAATTTCTGGACTTCCCAACGAAATTATAGAATCTCATTTCCTTTACATTTGTTTTTTTGACATCTGAAACAGAGTGACTAAAAGGCAGAAGTAGAAAAAAAATAAAAGTTGGACTTTTTAAAAATTTAATTTTTTAAATAGATTGTTCTTTTGATGGCTAAGCTTGTATCAATTCCTAAATATTTTTTAGCTCTCCATTTAGAGGACCAAGCCTTAACCTTGGGCCCAGTATCATCAAAAGTAGCCCTATTGTTTGGTCCTAAAAATGGTAATGGGCTGGCCTGCTTGATATTCTCGATGAACAGGCCAATTCTGGGACGATAAACCATTTCTTTGTTCAGTTTGTAATCTGGCTAAACAATCCCAATATGGGCTGGGCCATACAAGAAATTAGACTTTGTTGAATTAAGAAATAAGCATGCTGTCCACACTAAACAAGTTTTATTATGTTTGTTTGGATGTAAAATGTTTTACCCATTTTCTAGTGTTTGGTTTCACAAAAATTTAAGAAAATGTCTTTCATGAAGACTATTTTCCACTGGAAGCCTGAAAATGAATTACGTTGTAATTAAATTTTTGATGAACTGCTGGTAAGCATATGGGTACGAAATTCTCAATTTTTTATTTGATTTCAGACTAGAGGAAAAATATATTTTTTGTGTAAAATATATTTTTTGTGTAAAATCTTTTATTAGATCTTTTATTTTAGGAAAAAGGAGAGAAAAGAAGGAAAAATTAAAAAGTTCCCATTTTATTTATTTATTTGATTTGAGAGGAAAATAGAAAGAAAATGACAACGGAAGAATCAAGCAGAGTAAGTTGTAACCAATCTAAGATGCCCAACAAAAACGGGAGCTTATATTTGAGTCTCGAACAAGCTAAAATTTCACCAAAAATATCTAAATGACACCACAAGGAACAAAAAATATCACCACTATTTGCAAATTTCATAGTCTCCCCATTTCATAGCTACAGTTTCCATCCCCAATGGCGGCATCCAAACCATCGCATGTGTTTTCAATAATCTTGATTTCATCTCGCCAAAATAAAATCTAAGTCATTAATTGCAGAGATCAACAGTTCGGATGTCGCTCTACTGAGGCGCCATACAACACCCCGGATCCCATAAGAAACCAAAAAAGAATCCAAAAAAAAAATGTATGCACACCCACCCCATAACGAATTCAGAAAAAAAGAAAAAGAAAAATCATATAGTCACAATGCTCTTTACTTAGGGGGTGTTTGGGAGCCTACTTTTTAGCTTTTGATTTTTGACTTTTTGGTTTTTTGGTTTTTTGGCTTTTAGTCAGAATGAGTTTTGGATATGGGAGGAGTGTTTGGAAGAAATGTGCAGAATGTGTTTTGGAAGGGAAAATGAGAAGTAGAAATCAAAAAACACCTCCAAACCTATTTTTGATTTCTGGCTTCTAAATGGAAAAATGGAAAAACGATTTTTGGAGAAGTAGTTTCTGGGTGTTGCTCCCAAACACACAAAATGCAAAAATGAGAAATCAATAAGTTGATAGATAGGGGGCCAAACGGCCTCTTACTAGACTGTGCTGCGGCCGCCCGCCCTAAATGTTAGTCTGACCGTCACCAATCTGATCATGTGGCGACACAACTCCTCCTCCTCCTGCTCCACTGTACATCTCCGCCCTTCCCCCATCATCCCCCGCCACGTGTCCTCTCTCCTCCAATCCCACCCCATTCATCGGCACCGGGAAATAGCTGTACACCACCGGAACAACTCTCACCGCGTACGGACCTGGCCCACCGCACTGATACCCCGGTATACCGTACACCACCTGCGAATGCTCATGCGAGAAACCACCATGCGTTAACGGAATTCCCTGAATCTGTGGCTGGATCTTCACCTCTGATGATGTGCTTCGTGGATCCGACCCGGTGAAGAAATCGTGCCGAACCACACCCGGCCCTCGAGGAATGTTATCCGGCTCCGGCGCAGAACGTGTTTGGTAGTAATCGTACTCGTACTCCTTGTCAAACCCGAACAAGAAATCCGGATTCAACGGGGGTGACGTGGACGCGGTTTTCGTCCGGTCCGGTCCGGACCTGTCCGGGGAGAAAAGGAAGATCCGGAGTCGGGCCGGTTTGGACGGGATAATAGCAGTAGCAGTACTGTTATATAAGCGGTCGTACTCTGCCATCATGTGTTCAAGATCGTCGTCGTTGATGACGGAGACTAACGCGTCGAGGTCTTCACCCGGTAACTGGTACTTGAACGAGGCGACGGCGTCTTCTTCCGGGGTGGCGGCGGCGGTGGTGCTGGAGAGTGAGATTAGTTTCGTCAGAATGTCGGAGAAGTTGATGTGGCGGTCGACGGTTAGGATCTTGGTGTGGCCGCCGGCGTAGGTGAGTTGGTGGTCGTGCGGCCTGGATTGGATCTTCCCTCCGTAACTGCACATTAGCTTGACCTTGTAGTTCGGTTTGGAGTCGTCGGTGACGGAGATTGCGCTGTTTTGTTTCTCCATTGGTAGAGAGAGAGAGAGAGAGAGAGAGAGAGACAGGGTAGAGTTTGTTGGAATTCTGGTTGTTGTGCTGTGATGATGTACTCAAAAAGAATGTTTCGGTTTATGACTCTATCGGCGGAATGATTCTATTTGCTAGAGATGTGTAGATAGAGAGTATTTATGCATGAGATCCGGATCCAATCCGGTCCGGAGAAAATAGTCTGGATTTGAACCGTCCATTGGTATATTTAACGATTTGGATTTGTTCGTACAATTTTTTTCAAAAAGAGTTAATTCATACCCGAAAGAATTTATAAATACGTCGAAACCAATTAATTATAGCAAATGGACGGTCTCGATCATAACCGTCTCCTCCGGTCCAAATCATGGACTAGAGAAGATTAATGAATTTCCTTATGAGTGGGATTTTTGTGGGGGTTTGTTGGGGAGGGGTCCACGCGGAAACGAAATAGGTTTACTTTAGAGTGGACTAGAATGGGATGGGGGGAACGGCTCTTTACTGTGGTGGGATTGATTTGAGCGGCGAAATGTATTCCCAGAAGAAAAAAAGAAAAAGAAAAGAAAGAGAGGCTTAATTGTTGAGTAGTGTTATGACTCGAACGTAGTTGTATCTGAAATCGTTAAAGTTTCGTAAAAAATTCACGGTGGACTTGAAGTTTATAGAATTGTTTGTGATCAGATTTGCGCAAGTTGATATGTGATTTTCGTAACTATTATTCTCCATTCATAAAATCGAGGATTTCTTGGGATTTTTTTTTCCTTTTTCTCCGCCTTTATTACTAATTATATACCATTTTATACCTTGAAGCGCAACGTAAAGAGTAAAAACTTGTTGACTAGTATATTGTTTATTTTTCCGGGTCCTATTTCTTGAATATTAAAAATCTGATTGTTTGATTCTAGAAAGCGATATCGGATTATCTCATAATTAATAAAGTTTTGCTCTATTATAATTACCACTATATGTGAATAATCTATAATGGATTGGGTTGAAAAAGTAGTAGATAAGAAGTTTATAACGTCAAGCGTATAATACAAATACGTAATCTTAGAACATTGCAGGCCACAACATATTAGTTTCAAAAATTCTAAAATTGCATTCAATTAAGCACACAAAGTTGTAGTATATGGCACCAATTCTTAATGGGCTTTTTAATAAGATCAAGTCTTTTTTTCGAAAAAAAAAACTTGTGTGTCGGACAAGTACCACGTGGCGGTATCCGTCACTCATCTCAGCCGTCCAAAATACTTTTGGACAATCTGTGATAAGGCGTTGCAGTATCACGTAATGCGCCACGTGTACACTATTTGAACCCAAAATTTTCTCCCTTTTTTAGGAGGTTTACAGCAACATTGGCAAGTTTCCTTTTTTTTTTTTTTTTAT
This sequence comes from Vaccinium myrtillus, assembly GCA_016920895.1. Classification (NCBI taxonomy): domain Eukaryota; kingdom Viridiplantae; phylum Streptophyta; class Magnoliopsida; order Ericales; family Ericaceae; genus Vaccinium; species Vaccinium myrtillus. The sequence goes on from CM029277.1 coordinate 10,714,702, forward strand.
CACCAAAACTGCCCTATGGACATTGGCAAGTTTTCTCAAATTCAATGCTTTTAAAGCACACTCATGTGGTGCTACGGTCACTCTGACGGAGGAGGGGGGCCTGCTGTGCAAGGCTTGCACAGCAGGTGCTGTGCACCCAAATTTGATTCCAAAACGTCACCGTTTGTGGCCAATTCCAAGGCTTTGCAAAATGCAATTTTGTGGGGTTCACTTTTGGGTCTCACACAAACGATCCAAACCGTTAAATAATTTTAAAATAATTATTTAAGTGGTCTCAGGGAAAATCGGACCCACCGGATATGTTTACGTTATTGATCTAATTTGTGTGATTTTTATTCAGAATTCAAGACCCTACCAATTTGATAGAACTTTCAAGAAAAATTATAAAATTGTGGGCTCGGTAACCCATTAATCTGAACGATAAGGGTCGTAGGGCTTGTTGAGAAGAGCATCCAATAAAAAAATTATGTCGTTAAGACATCGGTAGGTATTCAAAAAAACAATTTTTTTATTTTTTTGATACCTATCGATGTCCATACAACATAATTTTTTTCCTTGATACTATTCTCAACAAGCCTTACGACCCTTATGATTCATATTAATGGGTTACCGAGCCCACGATTTTATTCTGAGACCACTTATATAATTATTTGAAAATTATTTAACGGTTCGGATCGTTTGTGTGGGACCCGAAATTGGGCCCCACAAAATTGCATTTTGCAAAGCCTTAGAATTGGCCATAAACGGTGACGTTTTGGAATCAAATTTGGGTGCAAAGCACCTGCTGTGCAAGCCCCCCTCCTCCCACTCTGACTCCATACATTCTTTTAAAAGACCCACGTCTAAATATGTGAATTCTTATATAAATGTGTAATGCTAAAGTAATCCAGAGCAACGCTTAACTATGCTCGGAGACTATTGAATAATTACTTGCTTTTAGATGGGTCAGGAGATCTGGCAACACAGCAAATGAGGTTGCTTCCTTTGATCTGAAAGGCATTTTACCCTGGCTTGAAGATCTGTTCATCCTTTTTCTCTTTTTTTGCTTTGCTAAGTAGTGATGCTTCTTCTGCCTTTTAGCCTAGTTTGCATTTTCTGATGATTACCAAAAAAAAAAAAACAGATATTATGTGGCCCAGGGGTTACATCCCTTAAGCAAATTAAACATGTCCCCATATAGTTCGAATAATTGTTCTTCAGAACATATCACATGAAATGACACATGAAACCATATTGATTGGTCCCACAATCAACATGTTATATAATGATTTTGGGATTCCAAAGATGACTTGATTATTGTACTCCTTGTTTAATCGCTACATTTTGTATCCGATCATCAGAGTCAATCAATCTATCTATCAATACTATAAGCAAATGTAATAGTTCTACAATTAAAGCCTCCAAATTGTCGGCCTTGTTCGGTTGGAGTTTTCAAACCGGGTTTTAGAACCCGGCCCTTGCTCGGTTTCCCCAACCCGTCCTCTGCCCCCCCCCCCCCCTTTTTTTTTTTTTTTTTTTTCTAGGCTTAAAGTTGGGAGGGACCCAATACCAGATTTTGGGACCACTTTGAAATTATTTTCAAATATAGGTTCTAAAAACCGGGTTTCGAAAACCCAACCGAACAAGGTGGATGATACTCAATCCTTTAATCTACTTAAACAGAAAGTCTAGGGGCACATACCTTTAACCACATACCAGCCACACCCACTCATGTGGGGCCCACTCTTTCAATGTGAGTCCCCACATTGAGAGTGATCGAGAGATTTCACTCCATTTGTTTAGAATATTTTTCTAAGGTTCCCTGAAAAAAACGAGTTCAATCGGATACCGGTAAAAGCTTGATTGATTCATTAAAGTTTCAATTCCTGAATCGAATGGACCAAAACTTTAACAAACTTATCAAGCCTTTCCCGATATCTGATTGAGCTGATTTTTTTTTCTCCAGAAACCCTTAAAAACATATTTTAAACAAATTGAGCGGCTCCGATTATTCGTGTGGAACCTCGAAGTAAGTCCCACATGAGTGGATGTGGTCGGTATGTGACTGAATGTGTGTGCCTTAACATTTTCATTTTTCCAAATGTAATAGTAGTAATATAGCATTCAAAATACCGCGACTGAAGCATTAGCTACTTTACTACAGCGTGTGGTTTGTGGGGTATGTCGGTTTTTCTCCCATGGTGAATGTGAGCGCATCTGCAATCGGAATATATAATATCCAGAGTTCTGGATAGGAGGGGGAATAATATACCATTCCAGGTTTGGTTCCACTCAATAATCCACAAAAAAAAATGTGGTCAGTAGAACCCTGCAGTTGTTGCCGGGATCTTTGATGAACTGGACGGAGAGAGAGGAGATGAACGGTGACTAAGGAAGAAGATGAGTCCCAAATTGTTTCTTGTTTTCAACGAAAAAGTAGTGTATTGTAGATTAGAAGGGGGGTTTTATTCGGTGTGGCTAGTACATGGAGTACAATTTCCATAAAAAAAACTATTAAATTGATAATAAGCCTACCCAATTTTATTCGGAAATTTTAGAAATAAAAAATTTATGGGTTAATTGTTGTCTAGAAATGATAATAGGCCGTTTTATGATATTTTTTTTTCTAATTTAAATTAATTTTATGAAGAATTGGATGATATAATTCTAAAAAAAAATAATAATTTGGGTGATACGAGTAAAAATTTCGATTTATATATATATATATATACATGTAGTATCGCTAAATCCGAAACGGTACTGGTACTCACCCGGTACCGGTACCATACCGTACCAGTAAGAAAACCGGTACCCTGTTCGGTACGAGATTCAGAACCTTGCTTGTGACCAAAAACAGTTACAGGTGACATCTTGAGCTCGTGCTGAGCACGAAAGACTAAGAGAGCAAACACATTGTTGCATATAAATACCAATGGATAAACCCTAAGAGAGGTACGCACTTGTAGATCTGAAAACTCGTGCTTAGCTTTCTCTCTATGACAAGTACTTACTTAAGCATCAGAGTGCCTCTGGCGAGTGTGGCCCAGGGGACACTAACGGATTGTTGAGTCTTGTAGGTTCCAGAGGAGGAAGTCAGATCTTGCTTTGAGGAAGAAGATCTGATTCCACCCTCCACACAACAGTCGAACCCAAAACTATATTGATCGTTTATTGTTTCATGCATTTTTGGAACACATCTATGTTGAGGAAAATGGATTCTGATTCAGTACTATAATTTATTTTGTTTTTTTTTTCCTCATGCTAATTGTGTTTCTAAAATGGGTCTTGCTAACCACCGCCTAATAGGCGTTGGATAATAAACATATACTAGCGTAAAACCCGTCCTATGCACGGGACTTGGGATTTTACCTGAGTTTATTATAGGATTATTTTCCTAAAAATTGTAGTTTTGCGTTAAATCTTTGGAGATTATAAATTTATCTCTATAAGAGAAATCTAAAGAGTTAAAAATTAAGTAAAGTTTAAAAAATTATTGAAGACAAAACAATACAAATTTGTCTATTTTTTTATTATTGTTGTCTTTAGTGAACTTTTCTAAGTATTTTGTCACGGATTTTTAAATTTTTTGATTTCTCTTGTCGAGATGTATCATTAATCTCCAAATATTTAAGGAAAAACTAAAGAACGATCGAGAAAGACAAAAAGTTTAGAAAAAAGATCTATCAAATAAGTAGTTAGCCCAAACCCAACTTTAAGATGTACTCCATCATTCTATTCATTCACCATAGTATATGTAAACAACACAATATAATACAAAAAGGAAGATAATTATAACATAAAGTATAAGGAAAAAAATGATGATTATTGATCAAATTATAAGATCGAATGAATATTTTTTCAACAATAATCAACCCTTCAGGACATGTGGGTGTGTTGTTCCTCCACCTTCTCTCTAAGAAACTAACAGCTAGGGTTTCCGTTTGGGGGGCCGCCTCCCCCCCCCCCCTTTTCTGCTCTCTCATCTCTGTCTATCTCTTCTTCTCCCTTTCTTTCCATCCTCCATTTTCCCCATCTTCTTTTCTCCTCCGCCTTCTTTTTTCCTCTTATTTTTCCTTATCTCTTCTTGATCAGCGAGGTAATGGGTTGGGCGGTGGCAATGCCGGTGGTCAAGCTAGAGTCATGGATCACGACTTTTGGGGTCTCCTAATCGTTTATGGGTATTGAATCGGTGGTTGCTTGGCGATATTGTTGGGATGTCTGGACGGCGATGGGGTCGGCTTGCGGTAAGTTCATCAATTTCTCTGTCTCTCTTCCTCTCCACTCTGTTTCTTTTCCACCCTCAACTCCCATTTCACCGCCACACCCCTACCCCCGGCATCCCTCCTCCTCGCTTTCTCCCCATGTTCTTCGTCCTTTTCCCTCCATTCTTGTCCTCGGTCTAATCAACAGTTGGGTTCCCGGGATTTTTGACGAAGGTGGTCTTTCGGTTGTCGATGGTCGACGGTGTTGGTTTGCCACTGTGATCTCTGCTGGGTTTTCACGGTTTTGGCTTAACGGCATTGGTGAGCTTCCGCGACAGTGGGTGGTAAATGTCGATGCGTTTATTCTCCTCCGGTTTGCCGATGGTGGTGTGGTGGTTTTGGGGATGACGATCCGATAAGTTTGGCTAGATGTTTTGTTCTTAGTTTGGTATGGAGAAGGTTTTGGTGGTTGGTGTAGCTTTGGAATTTTAGGGTTTGGTTTTTGTGCTTCTCATTATGGCTTTATTGTTGTATTTAGGTATTTTGGCCCACAGGTGTTTATTAGTGCTTATTTGTTACATTTGAGCATTTTAGGCCCTCGGATGTTAAGTTCATTCCTTTTGGTGTGTTTTGGGCTTGTCCCAACGGGCTGTACTATCCAACTTATTGTTGGATTCCCTCCCCTTTCCCTTAATAAAAATGTTAGTTTTGCCGATCAAAAAAGAAAAAAAAAAAAAAAAAAAAAGATATGTGGGTGTGTTTTCGCTCTTGATGGTAAAACAACTTTCAAAATATTGCGCTTTTCCACTCTTCATCCCTTTTTTTTTTTTTTTTCCTAATTTAAAGATATACTAAGATAGCCCAATAAGTAGTAGACATGTCGAATGACATATTAGACCCAATAAATATGCTTATTTTATATACAACTTTATATACAAAAACTTCCTTTATATTTTTGCCACTAGTGAACCAAAATCCTAGAGCCGTCTCTTGGTTGACTCATGCATGAACATAAAGTTACCACTTTTCGGAGTTTGCTCTAATTGTTTTTATTTTTATTTTTATCATAAAGACCTAAAAAAACATCTTCACCATCCATAAATCTAGTGTTTTGGGTTGCAGGAATTTTTCGAACACAATTCCATGGAAAAATTAGAGAGTAAAATCTAACCAAATTTTACTAACAGAACATGACATTGAAAAACACCTCTTCGGGGTAGATGACCACTCCCGATTCATTATGAGAAGGTAGACATAAATAATCGATCCCTTGTTGTAATCATATGAATCATACGAAATATTTTATACGTGAAGAGTAAAATAATCCATCCATAAGTCTTGTCTTCTGACTTGTTTGTCGAATATTAAAAAATAATTAATAAGAAGACTACATGCATTAAAATAAGGAGAGGTAAAGAAAAATACCTCACTGCAGCCTAAATGGAGTGATTCATACTTTTTACTTTCTTTGCTGAGATCACTGTGCCTTTGATACCTCCGTTAGTTTTTTGAATCGTTGTTTTTCTTTTAAATATGGCCCTTTAAAAACTGTTTCCAATCTATATTGGAAGCACAATTTAAGAAAATTTGGAAGGAAAAAAAATCAATGTAAAAAGATATCAATAATGTTTTAGTGATCATTGTGGAAAGGATATTGAGAAAATTTATGAATAGTTCAAAATTCTTTCTTTTGAAATTCAAAATAGTTTTATGGAAAGTTTTATATACGTGATTTGATCAAGCCACATTGCTAACTTTATAACACCCATCACAATCCAATCAACTGACGACACTTGTTGCAACCACGGCCCTCCTCGCGAAAACCCATCCTGCAATACTATAATAGATGGCTAAACAAGTTCTGGATATCACAACGCATCTCACGGATTTTAAAACACCTTCCCATATTTTAATACATTTTTTTGAATATTGACACAAATTCTACACATTATCCTTCTAAATTATGTCAATCGTTACCCGTTTAACAATAAAATCATTTTTGGGTTTAAAGTTTCGAAGTGGACCCAAAAAAAAGAACCAAATGGTTATTCCCAATGTCTCATGGGAATGCTATGGTCATCGATCTTGTCATTCTATAGGATATTTATTTTTACGTTTGGTTTCGATTAACACTTAGTAATGTTTATGATAAATGAATTGACTTGACCATTTCATGTATTGGAGACCAACGAATGACCATTCTACTACAGTCCAAAATCATTTTTGGGTTCACTTCCAAACAATTTTATCAGAACCTTGTAATTAGGTTTTTTTTTCCAGAGAACCAAATACCATTTGATTGCCCTAAAAAATCTAGACAGTGAAATAAAATTCCAAAATTATTTTTGGTTTATAGGAACAAAGCTGGAATGGAATGGAATGTTACTTCCTTAGATTGAATCCACCATTTGGCTTTTCTAGGAGAGGTCAGGGGTTTGAGTCTGTAGAAAAACTTCAAACTCTCTTTCATTGTTAACACACTAACTTTTCCACTAACCTACACCGAAGTAGTATATCGTATGGCAAAAAAGAATTGACTAATTCATTTCTTTCTTTATCATTTCAACAAAAGAAAGACTTATGTCTACCTACATGTCCACAAATGATTTTGTGAAGAAAACAATCACCCATTATTCAAAACAAGGCAGAACACCACGCCACGGTAGTGTGGTTGATTCGTTACTCTACCTTCCAAGAGAGAGGTAAGTTTGAGTCCTCCTATAAGAGGTGTTTCGCTCCCGTTGCTACTCCAAGTGTCTCTAACCACTGACCTTGGCCAAAAAAAAAAAAAAAAAAAAATTACAAGGGAAAGAAATCAAACGAAACAGTATATATACATATGTGATAATTATATGGTTTGGATAAGGAGAAAAAAAAATGGCGCCTAAAATATAATAAGAGTTGTACACTAGAAATGGACTTTAAGACTTTGTCGACTATCATGTGGGTTGTGGGACATGAAATTGGAACATTGAAACTTCTTCAAGATAAGTTTTTTAAGTGCTTTCTCATTGACTCCAAGATGTTGTCTACCTGTGTGGCCAAAAAAACCCAATTTTGACTACCTCTGTAGCTGCATATAAAAAGACTATATCCCCTGACTTCCCAACTGAATCTTTGTTTCTTTGTTCTACTAAAACTCTGATTTCTCTGAGTCTGGCCAGAAATTATTTCTATAGAGCATAGAGACAAACTCCTGGGTATATATTTATCCATGGAACATGGAATTTTGTTGGAAAATGGTCAAACCTCTTTTTTTTTTTTTTTGAGATGATTATTAATAAGTTTATGGTGGCGTACCAAACATAGCACATGGACCTAACATGGGCCTTGGTCGAGCTGACAGGCTGAGCCTGCCTCGCCCGGATGGGTGGAGCTAGTGCTTGGGCCAAGCCCATAAATTTTGAGACGGGAAACAGTTGGGAGTAATTATTTAGTAGTCTTGGAGCACAGTCATGTGATGCTGGAGTGTGCTACAGATCACTCCAGCACCACACATTTACGCAGGGTACATACACTTAGTGATAGGTTCGAGTGGCCCAGAGCACCAGGTGCTAGACATAATGGTAATGGTGGTGTTGTCCTGACTAGTCAGAGCTAAGTCGTCGTTGAAGATCGTTGTCAAAGAAACTTCCTCAATAAAGATTAGTACCAAATAGAATGTATGAGATTCCTTACCTATACAGGTTTCGAAAGACGCCATCAGTGTTTTTGATACCCTTAAAAGCCCAAAGCTAGCCAGTAATGCTGAAACCAAAAGTTTGATGCAGCATATGGCAACAACTTTACAGTTCCAGAACTTAGCACAAGGGGCATGATCATCCAAGAATTTGCAAAGACATGGGGTTCTAGTGACATTCAAGTCAAGCAAGGTTCACGTTTTGATCAATGCCATTTGGTTTTGAATTGAATTCTTCAACAGTTCTCAAGACAAGTAAGGTTCACGTTTCGAAGCTAGCTTTTCTAAGATCACTGCCTTCTTCGTTTACTACTACCGAATATTCCTATTAAAGCCGCTTTTAGTATACACATCAAGAAGCCACAGATTAGACAGGCAAGATACGAATTGAAGGCTTGAAGCTACTGTCTCCACATCTAAACAGGAGTCTTTGGATGCTAAGGAGCAAAGACAGCGCATAAAAGAATCACTACATTAGAAACGTTTGCTTCAGATCTCCACATACCAATCCTGGAAGCACTAAGCTAAAAGATTTGATTGATGCTCTCATAAGCAGTGATTTCATAGCAACCTTCTTCTTAAGACTCATAATTGGTGACTAAACCTATTCCACTACACTATATAAGTACAGGACCAAACACCGCCATGAAGGAAAAAGTACTGTTTGTGAAGGCATGATTATTCTTTAGTGTTGTACCATTCCAAACTTAATATTCTCTTAGGCAGCTAAAATGGGACCTCACTAGCAGGGCGGAGTCTGAATTTATTGGAAAGGTCAAGTACCCGAAGCTATGTATGGGCTGTAGTTACATAGGGCAGTGATTAAAGTTTTCAGAAAAGTTCTGGACCAATTGTCTGATATTTGTGGAGACAAATTTATATCATAATGGTTAAAATTTATAACTATTCTAGGTGCTTTTTTTTTCCCCATCCATTGGGTTCAAGTGTTCCAATTTGCCACCACATGCCTCCGTCCTGCTCACTAGCATGACAAACAAGAGTCAAAACAACATGGCGATATACTGCAACAAGGAGCAAATGAGCAATTACCTCAACGTACACTGATGAAATTAACGAGCGAAAAAGGTTGAAACTGATTGGTAACTTCTTTTGCATGACTAACAACAGAATTTTTCGCTGCTTGAATAGCCTCCACTTTCTGGGCATAACTCTCCTCTCTATCATCTTTCGAGAAAATGGTTCGAGTGCCCATGCAACAGCTGCTGCCTTTCGCTTACCTTCCTTCAATTCTAGATAATCTGTATGTTCCTCATATAAAGGAATTATTTTTAAAACATGCTTCAGGATGGGCAGCTCACCAGTTTTGCTCTTACAAGATACTGAGTTGGAAAGGTGTTTCTCAAGGGCTGAAGATGATCTCTTAAGGCAACCCGCCTTCTGTACGCCGGTACACCAAGAAATCTGGTACTGGTGATTTTCAGTGCTTGGACAAATAGAAAATGAAAAGTTGAAAAGTGGAAAGTAACTGTTGTGAGTTGAGTTGCAATGAGCATACTACGAAGCTCTGTTAAGGCTTCAAAGAACTCGAGGGCTGATTGCAATAAACTTAAAAGAGAATCAATCAAAAGACAAAATTAGCAAATTCCCAAACAAAAAGCTGTATAAAGCTCATCTCATATGTTATAGACCAAATTCAACTTGAAACACTTCAACAATTCAAACTCTAAGATAGGGTTCCTATTCGGACCAATGGCCTAAGCTAGTGAAATAAAGGAGTAGTCTGGTGACCATCAGACGAACAGTATCTTCCATCGTTGAAGATTCATGATGGAACGAAAGTTGAGCTACTCTCAAAACCAGCTGCGTTGGGGGATTTTTTAGGTCCTGAAAAAGAAATGAAGTTTCAAGATGCATCATTGTAGTGGTGCGTCAAAATGCACAATTCATTTCTCCCCTTTTTTCCCCTCTGTTTCTAATCAGGAGACATGCATGTTCATAACCATGATCAAACGAAGAGGAACACATAAAGAATTGAAATAACAAATCTAAAAATTAAGAGGCAAACATAGATTTTTGTTTCTTGAAATCAGAAAATTGAATGTTCATAACCTAAGTAGAACTGACACTGACACGGACACGGACACGGCTATGGACACGGGAATTCTAAGAAAATGGAAATGGACACGGCGGAGGACAAGGCAAAAATAAATAAATAAAAATATATATCATATAAGCACAGTAACAGTTTATATACATAGAGATATACAATTTTCTTTTGATACAAAAGATATATACATTGTTGTGTATGCGTATACATACCAATAAATACACCCATATATATGTAAGATATACATCGAATATATACAAGTACATACACACATGTATATATTTATATATACACGCACACACGTGCACACATACAAACGGGAGAGAAAAAGATTGAGGGAGGGAGTGCGAGTGTGTACGGGAGGCACGCGTGTCCATGCCGTGTACCCTGCGTGTCCCCCTCCAAAAAACAATACAATTTAAGGGACACGCCACGGAATCAATGAAGGACATTTAATCTGACCTGTAAAAGTTTGAACCAAGCACCTAATATCACTAGTTTTCTTAGATATATAGCTCAATCTGATGCTCATGTCTTCAAACAAACTGGCCCTTAGAGCTACCTCAAATTATGCATACACATCTAGCTTCGTTTCGCTCACCCTCAATTTGTCCAGGTCTCTGTAACTAATAGAAACCCAATGCCTTAAGGTTTACATCAACATGTTTCCACATTCATGTCTGGTTCAGTCATGTTCTATTTATTCAATTCGTCATACTCACGTTTGATGAACCACGGCCACAGGAAGGGCACACAATACCACACAAAGAAACAAGTATCACTCTTGCCTCAATGTAGTAGTGGCAAAAAGGAGTTGAGCTTCACACAATATCACTGTTGGGTAAATCACGAAATATCCAGTTTTGGTACATTCTTATTAGAAACATCTTCAATTTACCAATAAATAAATAAAGAGAAATATACCTGCATCGATCTGCATATAAAGAGAAACAAATGGCCTTTTTTCAACGCTAGACATTAATAACCTCAACCAATTTCTTCGAACACCAAGACTTGGAAACATCTGAAACCTTGCTCTCTTCAACAAATATCACCCTCAACTGCAGACAATTCAAAACAAATAACTCAACAGCCTCTGCCCCAATCCCAGGACAATTCATTATATCCACCGTCTCCAGCTGCTTACAGCTTTTAAACATCGAAACCAGGGCTGCATTTGTCAATCCTTCACACCCCCTCACCAGCAATTCCCTCAAACAATTACACAACGCAAGCATCGATATAAACTCTTTATCCACCAACATCTCATTATAAGACAAGTCCAACTTCCTCAAATTTCTAAACCTCTGCCCAAAAGTTGCCAACAACCCAGGTTCCAAAACTTCCACTTCACAATTTCTCAAAGCCAAGTCTTCAAGCTTACTACTCATGGCTAACGCCATCGTCTTAAGCCCTTCACCATTAACAAGAAAACAACTATCTAACCGAAGACTCGACAAACCCCTGAACTTCTCAGCCACAGCCAATAAGTGATTGTTTTCTAGGTCAAGAGGTAAAAATAAATCGAGTTTTCGCAAATCACAACGGCTCTGAGCAATGAAATGATACAAATCCACTCCGCCACCTTCGTGGTAGATTAACAGAGAGTTCAGAGATGTACAATTCTCTACCAATCTCATTAAAATATCATTAACTATAGATCCACACCACTTCAATTCCACTTCTTGGAGGCCATTGAAGCAATCAACAAACGATGAAGCTGACGTATCATCGCCGATTCCATTGCACCTGTAGAGCTTGAGTGTCTTAAGATTTTTACAGCTTTTCCATAGTGAATCAAAACCGAAATCGCAGTGTTGAATCCCATCCAAAACTAGGGTTTCTAGTTTCAGCGCACCGTTGAAGTTACGTTGCAAAGCATCAACTTGCTCGACTTCGCCGGGAACGGGGGTAAAAACGATGGTGAGATATTTAAGAGAGTATAAGAAGACAAGCCAGTGGAAAGAGAAGGGTCTAGCTTGGGCGACGTAGAGAGAGTTGAGCTGAGGGCATGAGGTAGAGAGAGAAATCAGAGGGAAGAGAGAGACTGGCTCAGAAAAGAGGTGGAGGGTTTTCAACTTGGGACAGGACGAGGCGACGGAGAGGAGGATCTGAACGGGAAAATTCGAGACGTCGTTGCCGCCCGCGACGACGGTAACAAGAAGATAGAAGAGGCAAGGGAATTGTGAGAGGAAAGAGGATAGGGAGGGGGGCTTACAGTTGTCAGGGGAGAGGTGGAGCTGGAGAAATGATTTGGAAGAGCGGTAGAGGCAGAGCCACCGCTTCGAGACGAGGGAGACATTGGCTGCAAATGTGGAACGCAAGGGGATGCGGCGGAGGATTTCTTGTAGGAGCTCGTCGCAGAGGATTCTGTCAATCTCCATCCCTCTCTCTCCCTTCTTCTGTGTTTCGACTCCAACACTGTCTACAGCTTCCACTTCAAAGATTTGTGCAATGTACATACCGAGAGAGAAGCGAAATCTGGTCTGTTTTCCTCAACCTCGAATGGGTTCGAAGTTAAGTCATAAATGGTAAAGTTGCCGTTCATCTATGCGAAAATTTCAAAAAAAAGCCTCCGAACTGACACCCAGGTCTTCATCGACCTTGTTTAAATGTGTTAGGTTGCCATTTAAGATTTTTCAGTTTGTCAATTGATGGAAACAAACGGCATAGGTTTTTCTAATTAAAATGTGGAAAGTTCGGAGGCTATAAAAAACCTTTATCGGGGCCTAAAGGTGCTAAACTACCTTTCGAATTCGAGGACAACTAAGTCCCTAGACAAGTACTATAAACTACCCGAGGTGTAAGGTGTTCGTTCGGTGGTTAGAACATACTCCCATGTGGATCAGCCACTCGGGCACACTGGGGTGAATCAGGTCTCTTGCCCATAGGCCACCGGATTCTTGCCACGCACACCATCAGTGTAGGTTACTCCCAACTTTACCGGGCCCGTCTAGGCTTCTCTTGTCTGGCTTTCGCGTGAGCTGGCTCCTTTGGGCATGCCTAGTGAGAGATGTCACACATCGGTCAGCCCCAAACCCTTTCAATTTTAGCAAAACAATCGAGAAAAAACCAATAAAAAATAGTACAAGTGTGCGTATACAGCTAGAGCTGGACGAAAACACCTTTTTTTTTTTTGGGTCCGGCGGACAAAAACACCTTAGTATCACCCTCTACTAATAAAACTCAAGAATGCAGTAAGTTCTGTCTGGGCGCAAATACTTCATCAAATGAAAACCCAATGAAATTAGTCTAAAAAGTACTCCAACATAACCAAAGAATAGCTAGCTAGGTCGTAGTATTTACCAGCTTTGGAGATATTTGATACTCCACAAAAAAGCCCTTCCAAATATCGTTGTGGGCTTCATTTGTGTTTTCTCATGGCGCGGAGAACTTGGTAGAGTGGTTGTTTGTAATGGGCTGCTATCTGCTTGGGGAATTTCATGGGGATATTTTCACAAACACCTGGTCCTCGTCTTCTTTCACATTGGGCTTTGAGACTTTGATGGGGGAGTTTATTATGGGCCGGTATAGAAAATAAATATTTATTACCACAAACTTCAATCATTCTTTTTAATTACCACTAACTCCATTAAGGTCAATAACTTTTTTTTTGGGGCTTAGGCACTTAGGGTGCACTTTCCTATTATAGAGTTTTAGTGGTTTAGATACTTTCATAGGGTACCCTAGAGTTTAGGTTTAAGGTGCACTTTCCTATTATAGGGTTTTTGATGGTTTAGGCACTTTCATAGGTACCCTAGAATTTTAGGCACTTTCATAGGGTACCCTAGGATTTAAATTTAGTTACTTTCATAAGGTACCCTAGGTTTAGGTGGGGTGGGTAGAGAGAGAGAGATGGAGTTTGGAGCGGGATGGGCTTTCCCGTCAAAAATGGAGCGCGCGGTGCTGGCCCTCCACAAAATGGAGCAGCCTGTAAATCCCCGTTGATGGGGAAATTAACTGCTCTAAGTTCGAAAGCCTTGGAACTTCACATACATAATCCCAGGCCCAGGCCCAAGATCAGGTCAAACTCCAGGCCCAGAAACTAGCCTAGGCCCTAGACCTTTGATTTTGTGACAAACGTTTTGTCATTTGAACATCTTATGTTGCACACGCTGACACACATCTATCCCTCGTCCAAATTTAGCTACCACGACTGCACGAGATATTTGTCACCGGAATTTGAAAGGAAAATGTTGATGTAAAAAAAAAGAAGGGAAAGTATGTTGCGAAGGAACAACTGGCTCATTTTCCATAACAAACTTCCAACAAACCTTCTTCGAAATAGAAGAGGGATTACCTCTTCGGACCTTTGTCCAAGATGTAATAACTCTTCCGAAAATTTGCTACACCTTTTCAAGGAATGCCCCAAAGCCATTGAACTATGGGACACCATTCCTTCGGGCCAGCAAATGAGAAATGGATTTGGCAATTCCACGGAAAATTGGATCTCGGCAAATTTGAAAAAAGATAAAACTTTACATTTCGGAAATAGTATACCTTGGAAGACTCTCTTTTGCACTGTCCTTTGGCAAATCTGGAAGGACCGCAACAAAAAGAGTTTTGATAATATTGATCCGGTGCCAGAAGTGAGTTCCAAGTTACTATGTTCCTATGCCAATGAGATAGTGGAAGCCTTTAAATCCCCTTTTCTTGCTGGCCCTCCAAGCAATCGTCTAATTATGTGGTTTCCTCCCATAACAGGTTCTATCAAGCTAAACACCGATGGATGCTGGTACGAGAGCAGTGGTAAAGCAGGTTTTGGCGGTATTTTCCGAAATGCCTCTGGAGATTGGGAGCTAGGATACTATGGCAAGATAAGGGCAAGATCAAGCTTAGAGACTGAAATATGGAGCATTTACAGAGGTTTAACAATCATATTGGAGAAATGATTCACCAACATCCAGATTGAATCAAATTCTCAAACATCGGTAATGCTTTTCAAAGAAGGCGCTAATCCTAATCACCCACAAAGCAATATTCTCAATGATGGGCACTACATTCTCAACCGGACTGGATGTACCATATCTCACATATATCGGGGAGCAAATGAATGTGCTGATTTCCTTGCAAGATTTGGAGCAGAGCATCCCGAGGATTTGATGGTGATCAATCAGCCTCCCTAGAAATAAGGGAGTTCATGAACAGGGACAGACTCAACACAAGACTGATCCTTGATTAGTTGCCTCTTATGCCTTGTCAAAACTTGACTCTGTTATTTTCGGATTGTAACGAACTCACTGCACTTCTGATGCAGGTTTTCCTTGTTCCCTAGTTTTAATATATTTCCGACGTACAAAAAAAAAGAAGATATGAAAACATGTTTCTGAAGCCGTTCGATGTTTGTTGGTTCCACGCATAATAAGCGATCATCCTCTGAGCTGAAAGTGCTGCACGTGAGGGGGGATGTTAAGAAATATTGTCCCACATTGCCTAGGAGTGGAATGAGCGATCACTTAATATATGTTGAGACCTCTCCACTCATTGCCAATTGGTTCTGAGTTGGATATAGAGTTTCCACACGTAGAAACAAGAGCAGTTGGCCTACTAAAGCACAACTGAATGTTGATCTGTTGGTGTGATGTTAGAGTGTTTTTATTTTTATTTTTGCCAGAAAGAGAAATGTTTTATTAATCTGATTGGCTAAGTGCCTACACATCAGACTGCGAGGAGTCCCATGGGGGCAAAATGGAAGTCCACAAGCACAAACACGTGCAGCCCGATTACAATCTCGTTTAACAAAATTAAACTCACACAAATAAAAAGACTCTTTTAGCACTCAACAATTAATCTTGTACCAACACCACAACATCAGTAGCCAGACAAATCCTTGGGGGTGACACAGTTCCAAACATTTGATTCCGCGTCTGATTCGATAATCACCTTTGGGTAGTTTAAACTTTAAACCAATCCGGGCAATCGCCAAGTTCATTCGAGTCATTCCATCCTGAATAGCCGCTGCCCAAATTTGTTTCATCCTTGGTTGATGTTAGAACTTAGAGTATAAGTAGGTTCTTGTTATGTGTGGGGAAAAAAAAAAAAAAGGAACTTGGAATACTACGTCCCAGATCCTCTGTGCCCAAAACGCTTGTCCCTCTGTGCCGAGGGGTTTTAGGCCGTTGAATTGTGAATTTTTTTTTTTTTGTGTTTTAATATTTTTAAGTGATCCAACGGCCGAAAAACCCCTCAACACAGAGGCACATGGGCTTTTCGGTACGGATAATCTAGGCTCGGAATACTTGGTACATAAATATCTAACAACTCAATATGAATACAAAACCTAAACATTATAGCTGAATTTTCGGTCTTGTTTAAAGGTAGAACATTAGCATAGTCCCTTCTAGGGCTATTCAGCGGATCATCCGATCCGCCAATCCGACCAATCCGAACCATCCATTGATCCATCCGTGAATGTTCGGTTCGGTTCGGTTCCGGATCGAGAATTTCTTATCTGGCGGTTCCGGATCCGGATCCGGATCGGATCCGCTCAATCCGCTCAATAATCCTTCTTTAATCTGTCAAATCCGCCAGATCCGACACGATCCGTAACCGATCCATGAATGTTCGGTTCGGTTCCGGATCTTAAAAACCATAATCCGCTCTGAGCGGATCGGATCGGATCCGTATCCGATCCGTCCGGATCCGATCCGTGAACACCCCTAGACTCCCTTCCATTCCTATAATAGCGTGAGTCACAATAACGTTTTTTCTAGCGCTTCATTTTTCTAAAAGAAATCTCGATTGTGTACTTATTGAAAGTGAGCTTGTTGTAAGTGGTGGTTAACTCGTGCGGTAGAGTTTTAGGATACCACACACTGCACGCCCCCTCCCCCATATAATATATATAAAAAATTACTCTAAGGTCCATTATAACTTTTTGTAACATGTCTTGTCCACCTCTTAGTTCCATAACTCCTCTAATCCACATTTTTGCAATTTCTAAGGTGTAAGGTCTACTCTCCATTTTTAATAGACAATATACCCTCACATTAAATTTAATACATAACATACTCTTGCCGGAAGTTTACCGGAAGTTCGCCGGAAAAGTCACCGGTGCCGGAAAAGTCGATGGAAATTGGACTTCGCCGGAAAAGTCGCCGGCGCAGATAACCATATATGGAATCGCAAGAGGTGGTTATCTGGACACACAAGATGTGGTTATCTTGATTCGCAAGAGGTGGTTATTTGTACTCATAAGATGTAGTTATCTGGGCATATTTTTGTTTAAAAAACTTACTTGGGATCAAGTCCTCAACCACCCAAGCACTACAAGGTAGCAGCACAAACCCTCTGCTTTTAACATAAAATTTTACTAGAAATTTTACTGAAAATTGAATAAAACAAAAAAACCACTTTTTCAAAATGGAGGTGGTTATCTGGACTCAAAAGAGGTAGTTATCTAAGTTTTATATAAAAACTTACTTGGGATCAAATGTGGTTATCTGGACTCACAAGATGTTTTTAGCGGCAGTATCTATTAAGTTTTCTGCTTTAAAGTTGGTTAAACAATTCTCCAAATTTCGACTATAGTAAGAATTCGCAACTCCCGGGATTCAATTGTCTTTGAAAACTTCTTTCCCCATAAAATGCTTCTCCGACCCCATTAAGAAGTTGATGAAGGATTAGATGCAAGAAAATCTGACCATGACTATACCTTCCAAGAAGAACCGAAGAAAGCAAGGAATCTGAGTTTTATAAAATCCACCAAGCCACTTTAGCCAACAAGGCTTGATGTTCATAAAAAAATAAAAAAACTAAGGCAACTAGAAGCCATTTGGTTTTCTTTTTCAAGGAATCTGGGAGCCATTTGTTTTTCTTTTTCAACGAAGGGGATGTTTCAAGTTGCATTCAAGCATGCTACTAAATCTTCTAGTCATTAAGAAATTCTGAAATTCTCATTGACAATTTTATCCGTCCAAAGCCATATGGTCCAAAAAATACAGTGAGTCATTTCATCGAACACGTAGTGTACATGGAAATATAGACATCAACGAAAAAAACAACCTACCATTCACAGATTCGCAGATGACAGTAGGTGAGTGATTTCCTTGCAGGAATTCATTGACTCAGCATATTCGCAATGCATACATTAAGCTGAAATTGAATTTGACGGCCACAAAAAACCGAACCTCAAGAGTTTACAGAAACAAAAACCTCAAATGGAAAGAGACGATCAAATTCGACGTCAATGATAAGAAGCTAAGCAATGGAAACATGAGGAAGAAACAGTTTCTTGGCCGAGTGAAATTGTTCGACAGCCAATTCAAGAGGAAGGGCGAAGAAGGCTTGGTGTACTATCAGTTGGAGAAGAGCTGATTGTGCTATTGATCGTCGGTGGGTGGGCCTATAAGCGAAGCATTTTTTTGTCTTTAGAGGGAAGTCAGGTGAGCCAGACAATAGAACGATCGAGGGAGAAAGGCGTTTGACTTTAATATTGAGGGTATTTTTGTCTTTTGGGCGCGTGTGTGGACTGGAGGCTTTATGAAATTACAGAGTGGATCCGATACTTTACTAAATGTCTATAGTGGACCTCCAAACAACTGGCCCAATAATATATTAGGAATGACGAATGAGGGAAAAAAAAAAGTGTGCTTGTTCTTTAGGCTTTGTTTGGCACTCATGGAGAGGGAACGAAGAGAAGGAAAAATAATTCTGAAGGAAAATGGGAGAAAATAAGGAGGGAACTTTTACTATTCCTATAGCTATATTTAGCTATTTTCTCTCCAACCAAACAAGAGGAGAGACCGAATGACCCAAAAAAGAAAAGAGGAGTTTTTTTTTTTTTTTTTAAACTTTCCCTTCCTTTCCCCATTTTCCAACAAAGCCTTAATTTCAGGAATTAGAGGAGATGTACGAAAATTAGTCGTCCGGACTCCGGACTAACACTTATTAGAAACAAAAAGAAAAAAAAAAAAAAACGAAGCATAAAGAAGATATTGGAAAAATTAGATACTATTCTAGATTTATATATAGAATCTGATCCTTGTGTTGGGTGGTGGTTTTCTTTAATTACGTCGGACATGTTTAGTGGATAGAAAAAGGGCAAGGCGAAAACTACACAATCTCTAGTTTAAGAAATTTAAATATTGAGATCAATAAGGGACAAAAGAAAAAGCCACCAAGGAAAAAGGAAAGAAGACATTAGTGTTAGGAAAATAGTATCAGTTTTGATGATTCTCAGTTTAGATAAGGATTCCAATCACAATAATTACACTCATTACCAATCAAAAGACGAAATAAATAGTGACCCTTTTTTTTACCTAATTTTTAATCATGGCAGACCAACATCCGATGCTATACAGAATCTGGAAAATCTGGAGAGATTTGCTTGTTTTGCAGTTGCTTCTTGTAATTTCTTGTTTTCTTACTTTTCCTACTCTGTTTTTATGGTAAACTCGGATATGTGGAATAGCTTACGGCTAGGGATGCAAACAAACTGAGTTGCTCGCAAACAACTCATGGCTCGGCCTTTTTTTATTTTTATTATTATTATTTATTTATTTATTTTTATAATCAGGTGTTCCGGCCAGTTTTCGCGCATTTTGATTAATCCTGGCCTCCTGGCAAACCAATCTCACCGTCCATTAACGTGGACCCCATTTAAAGCCACATAAAAGCTCTGTATATATGGACTGGATCCAAATGAGAGTTGATAGCACCTACGAAGTTGTAGTTGCTTCTTGTAATTTCTTGTTTTCTTACTTTCCGTACTCTATTTTTATGATAACTCTGGATATGCGGAATAGCTTATGGTTAGGGCTACAAACGAACCGAGCTCTTTATGTACTGACCCCAAAGGAATTGATAGCATGTACGAGATTTCGAACCTGAAATCTTATGAGGAAGCAAACCTATGTATGTTCACGTTTGCTAAAATAATCTAGATAATGCACTAACTATAAAAAAAGAAACCAACAATGCTACATAGTAACCCATTCATGACATATACCTGACATTCTACTAGGATTTCCACTAGAAAAACATGAAATCATAGAAAAACAGGGGCACTAGATTGATTGATTCCTCGTGCCTCTTGTACGTGCTTCATAGTACCCCACTTCATCTACATAGGTTCCTTCAGTTTCAGACAAATCTATCCAACTATGATTCTCTCTTCTCTGTCTTTAGTACGTACTCATGCAAGCCTTTCCCCTATGCATGATAATATATACAACTAATATTTATAGTAACTCATAAAGTAACCCTTTTCAAAAAAGAAAAAGAAAAAATGAAAGTCATAAACTAACGAGGATCATCTCGAGTGAAGCTATTAGCCCACTTCCAATATCGTTTTGCCCAGTGAAAGTAAATAATGTATGTTATAATTAGTGAAATTTAAACGACATTCAAGTATATATATGAGAGTATATGGTGCCCATTTACCTCATTTGGTTGTATTGCTTTGGTAAGCTGAAGATTTGATCAGCTATAAGAGTATCATCATCAGCCTCAACAAATTTTGGACCAAATTTAATTACAAAAACATCTTTTACAATTTAGCAAGTTACTTTATCAAAAACTCAAAAAATCAGACTCTCTATCCAAACTTTACTTTATTAAACTATTCCCCTCAAATCTATAAAAAAAAAAAAACACTTTTCTCCTAACATTTGAATCTCCCCTCTTGGGGAGTTTAAGTTTGTCAGCAACGAGTACAGCCCGACCCCACCACTCTCCTCCCTCTCTCTCTCTCTCTCTCTCTCTCTTCTATTCCCCTCTCCCTCTCTCTGCGCCTCTGCAGTAAAAGTTACTGTTCACAGACGAGAATCTATTAAATTATTGGGTAGCCCGTGAACAATAACTTTACCCCAATACCGAGTTACTGTAGCAAAACTATAAATTTTGCAAATTAGCCAAATATTTGTTGAGGCTGATTTTGAGATGTTTTTTTCACTTGGACTCAACAAAATAACCATTTGGCCAAAGTAGCAATCCTGATGAGGATGCTCTAAACCTGTTAGTTGAGAGATGCTAAGCTCTAGAAAATGCTGCTATGCTGGGTTATTCTTCTTGTTGCTGCTGTGATGCTGTCAAGGTTGATGTGCCAAATCTGCTTTGCTATATGCTCTTTCCATAGTTTGGCTGCTATTTTCTTGCTTCTGAGGTCCTCATCAGGAGAAGGTTGTTGGTACGGAGATGGTATAAACACATTGTGCCCGGCACCAGTCCCAGCCATCCAAACTCCTATCCCAGCCGTCCAAACATGTTTTAGATGGCCTGGATTTTAGGGTGACATTTGTAAATTTTGGGGACAAATTTACCCCAACAAATTTGGGCCGTTCAAAGCGTGTTTGGACGGCTTGAATGAGATACCAGGAACCACACGTATATACCCTCTCCGTACCCAAAATTTTCTCCCTCATCAGGCATTCAGTATAACAGTTTTGGATTTTGGTGTACTTTATTTTGTTGTTTGGATCAGTTTCTCATCCGGTCTTGTATTGGGTTACTTGCTACACTTGTTGTTTCTCTCTTGGGCTGGTTGATTTCTTATCATCCTCGCTTTCCAAGGATCGAGAGGCATATAATTGTCATGTTGGGATGCTATCATGCTGTGTGCTTATTGTGTTGCCTTTTCTCTTGTCCTTTTAATCTATCGTATATTTGGTTAATAATTTTTTTTTCTCTTTAAAATAATGTACATCATTTGCATTCACTTCCAATATTATATCATCAGTTCGAATCACAAGAACTAAACTCATCACAAATATTGGCAGAAAACTAAGATCCCCTCCAGGAAAAATTAACAAGTGTTTCTGAGGGGGTGTTTCTCTAACAAAAATAGTTTTTTCCAAAAACCGAGACAGGTCATTCTCTCACAATATATCACATAAAAAACTGTGAAAACACAATTTATTCTAAAAACACTCTTAGCGGAACACCACGAAGCACCACCTTGTTTGGATCACCACTCAATTGAATTCATCATCTCTGTTATGTACTTTACAACGTACTATATACTTATTATGCTTGTACTCCTAGATATCATGGTTCTTGAAAGATTTTTTATTATTGTTTTGACACCGGTTAATTTTTTTATTTCTCAGGTGTGAGAGTCAGCTTACGTGCAACTTCAGTAATCGGAATATGAATAGCCAAATCCTTATGTGATTTGGAAGGCAATTTATGGCCCCTTACCATGGCCTGTTCTTATCATCGTCCATACCTTTACTACGTACATTACTTTCCGCTTTCTCTTTATGCTGTTTATTAAAAATATTTAGGAAACATGCATAATCATTGGTTTGATTAGGATTTCAATCTCTTTTTTGGTGTGTTTGTACTTTGTGGGAAGCAGGGGTGAAAATCGGTCGGTTCGGTTCGGTTTTCGGGGTGTTCGGGACCGAACCGATCTGTTCGAGGTGATTTTGCTGGGAACTGATCCTGATCGAAAAAAACAATGGACCGATCGGTTCGGGGTGGTTCGGTTTTTTCGATTTTTTTTGGTTTTTTCGGTCCGGCGTTAAAATTGAGATGGACGACTGTGATTTGTTATTTTTTGAGGTATCAATTTCAGGAAACCGATTTAGGGGTGGTTTTCGGTCCAAATAGGGGTGGTTTCGGGGTAATTCGGTCCAAATCGTCATGATTTTTGGGTATTTCGGTTAGGTTCGGTCTGACAAAAATTTTGCGAAACCGAAACCGAACCGAGATGTATTTCGGTTTTTTCGGTTCGGTTTTTTCGGGTTTTTTCCCAGGTTGGACCGACCGAACACCAAACCTAATTTTCATTTTTTCGATCGGTTCGAGTTCCGTCGATTTTTTTTTCACCCCTAGTGGGAAGCTAGGATCAACACAAGGTCATATTCCCAATAGTGAGCTATACGTTCTTCCGTACCGAGTGATGAGCATGTTCCTGTCTATTTTTCCTTTCGTAAGAGCTAATTCCCAAACGAACAGTTCGTTAGTGCCTACCGGATAGCGATGGGCATGTAGCACTTCAGATACCTAAGTTTTAGTCTCTCTCAAAGACTCAATAGTTAAAATATAGAGTGCCGCGTTTGCATTTTGTACTTTATAGAGAGTTACTGGGAGGCTGCTGTGCAGCATGAAACGGCACCGTTTTGTGCCAATGCAAGTGGTTTGTTTCGGGTCCCACACAAATAATCCGAACCGTTAAATAATTTTAAAATAATTATTCAAGTGGTCTTAAAAAAATTAGGCCCATTGATATTTTTACGTAATTGATCTAATCCGTTTGATTTTCATTTAAAATTCAGGACCCTAAAGTTTGAAAGAATCTTCAAGAAAAATTATACAATTATGCGTTTGGTAGTCCATTGATCTGAACCATAAGTGTTGTAGGGCTCGTTAAGAAGACCATCCAGTAAAAAAATTATCCTGTTCGGACATCAATAGGTATAAAAAAAAACTCATATTTTTAGTTTTTTGATACCTATCAATGTCCGAACATGATAATTTTTTTATTGAATGCTCTTCTCAAGATGCCCTATAATACGTATGGTTCAGATCAATGGATTACCAAACATACAATTGTATAACTTTTCTTGAAGATTCTTTTAAACTGTAGAGCCCTGATTTCTGAATGAAAATCAAACGAATTAGATAAATTACGTAAAAATATCCAACGGGCCTGATTTTTTTCACGACCACTTGAATAATTATTTTAAAATTATTTAACGGTTCGGATCGTTTGTGTGGGACCCGAAGGTGGGTCCCACAAGATTGCATTTTACAAACCACTTGAATTGGCACTAAACTGGCACAAAACGGTGCCGTTGCTTGCTGCACAGCCCCGGCCATCGATGGCTGCCTTTTGACTTCTAATGTGACATGGCTTCCTTCTTACAAAAGTAAACAAAAACATGAGTTCGACAAATGTTCTTTTCTTCTTGTTTTTTTAAACCAACTTGCAAATAATAGAAAATAATATTCCATTGTTGGTTGGGTTAGGTAAATGAGTAAGAAATTACATAATAATACTTATTTTATTCCATGAATATGATTTAAAACAAATGGTATTGTCAAGGGCCATCCTTGGATTTATATGGGCTTTTCTATAGGTTTGTGCAATGCAGCTGGGAATTAAAGGTTTGAGGTTTGTTACGTACACACTATTTTGAACACATTTTTTAGACACACCAATTAATATTGTGAGGTCCTGCAACACATTTGACAATACGAGTATAGTTCATTATGTAGCTATAGATGTCTGAATAATTTATATGCAAAACCGATTGATCAAATATCGATACGTCTTTGATTCAAATCAATTAGAATAACATGATGAATTTTAAAATTTTAAGGTGCTACCAATGTCCGATTTACCTAATTTTGGGCATCCGCGGTGTTCATGCCAACGAGAAGAATTAGGGTGCCGAGCAGGAATGTGTGACGTGGTGCCGAGCGCGCATTTCGGCCTTCCAAAAGTGTTTTGAACGACCCAAATTATATATATATATATATAATGGATTCCGTTCTACTAAGGATTCCCTCAAACTCGTAATTTGTGGAACTCATGGATCGGGGTCGAATCTCGACGATCCGAACCGCTCAATGTGTTTAAAACGTGATTTTAAGGGTCATCGCGAGGATTCGTCCAAAAAAAAAATACTCGGAAGGGCTTCATTCGAGCATTTTTCGATAAATTATATATGTACGGTTATTATGAAAAACCGCTCGGATGAAGCCCTTTCGGGTATTTGTTTTTGTGATTCCTCGCGTTGGCCATGGAAAACATGTTTTAAACACATCGAGCGGTTCGGATCGTCGAAATTTGGTCCGGAAAATCAAAAAAAGGGTGGTCCTCACGGAGGAGATCTTTGAGGGAGTGCTCAATAGAACATCTTATATATATATATATATATATATATATATATATATATATATATATATATATATAGAGAGAGAGAGAGAGAGAGAGAGAGAGAGAAGGGTTGAGAGAAATCTAAGCCGTGAAAACCACCTTTGGACGGTTAAGATGCGCGCTCGGCACCACGTGTACCATACCCGCTCATCACCCAAATTTTCCTCCATGCCAAAACCTACAAAATGAACGATTTAGATTGTCCAAATGTGTAGCAGAAATCATCCTATGAGATGAAGTGCATGAGAGGTGTGTAAGTAGAAGTACCCTAAAGGGCTAAAGGTTTTTCATCGTAAATACTACATAACGAAAAAATGAAAGGAAAAAAACCGAGACATATGAATTTTTACTAGTTCAATTAGTATGTACACGAGATGTCTAATTTGCTAGTACAACGGCACGGCTATGCGCGGCGGCTTAGGCGGCTTCTGCACCTGTACGACCATGTTCTCCGGTCGTGGGGGCTTGCAAGGACACGGCAGTGCGATGAACTTCGGCATCTGATCACCGGGCATTAGCACCGGTACGCTTTCGCTTTGGTTTTGCTTTGAATCCTATTTAGAACCAAAACAAAAAAAAAAAGAGTACTAATTAAAGCGATCGTTCTAGTAACAGGCTCGTAGCAAATACATTAATTTCTAGGGAAATGAAAAATAAAATCATAGTAATACATAATAATCACAATACAAAATATTTGTGTCCTTTTTCTTTGGTTTTGTAGGGTGTCTCAAGCTAGTTTGCGTACACTTCCGGTACCTATGGTGCCCTCCCACAGCCATTTCACATGCTTACACGTGATGCTGAAAGACTGTCAAGAGTTGCTTGTGAAGAAAGAAAATCGGAACTAAAACCTTAGCAGTAAGCAAACCTTGAGTCTCACGCCAAGAACACTTATGCTAACCCTTTGTCCAGCTTAACTTACATCAACAGGGTGAAGAAAAACGAGAACTTGTTTATGAAAATTATATGCGTTCGTATGAGATAGTATTACCGTGTGGGTAGGCTTAGGCTTGGAAGATGGTCCATGGCTATCTGCATCAAGATCCGCCTCGGCCGAGGAAGATCGACGGAAGGATCTGAGCTTCTCCCAGTGGTAGCAACAGGAGAACACACCACTCAAAGTGAAGATGATGATCAAAAGGAGGGCTGTCCCAAGAGGGAAGCCCAAGGACGGTCGAGATTCCTCCACGTGGGACGACGAATAATCTCCGCTCTCCATCACTTGTAGTAGTAGTATTGCAACTGATAAATTCCCCTCCTCCTTGGTCTCATGTGTAGAGGGGAAGGCGAAAGAAGCAAAAGCTGGTTGTTTTGTGTTGTAGAAGAATTTTAGATGAGTTGAGAAGAAGAAGA
Source organism: Vaccinium myrtillus (assembly GCA_016920895.1). Taxonomy (NCBI): domain Eukaryota; kingdom Viridiplantae; phylum Streptophyta; class Magnoliopsida; order Ericales; family Ericaceae; genus Vaccinium; species Vaccinium myrtillus. Next base: position 10,740,810 of record CM029277.1, read on the forward strand.
GAGGGTGGATTAATTGCTTATAAAGTTGGCATTTTTTGAATTTCTTTTTTGGTTGATTATTTATTGTTGTATTATTTATTTTTGGCATATGCTACTACTGGGTATGTGACTATGTGTAAAGGGTAAACCTGGTGTAGGGGCCACGGCACGGAGGAATTTTTCCGAGCCGATCGGGTAGGCTGACGCAGTACTCGTTCGCGCACATTTGGCCGTCTGAAAATGCAACGGACGGCCCGGATCAAAACATACTTTTCCTTAATTTCTTTTTAAAATCCATCCGACACTTTCAATCTGAGCCCTCCTTTGCATTTTTGGACAGCCAGATGTACGCGAGTGGGCATTACGTGGTATCCGCTCAGTATTGAAAAATTTCTCCATAGTACGGAATTTGGGTTGTGGGAATCTAGGATTATTACGTGATTTTGGAGCACCATCACGAAGCATTTCAAGATTAATCATTGTTACGTGATGGTTCGAGTCGTAAACTTTATGGTGAAATGCACTTCAATGTGTGGTGAAGAAAGAAACAGGAGAATCACGTAGCGGTGTTGCAGGAGCACTTCTTAAATTCTCCTTCTATTTCAGTTATTTAATTGGTTGTCCTAGGCAATGGCCAAATGATACTTTTAATTAATATTATGCGTACAATCACATGTTTATGTGAAATTCATATACTCAGTTGTAACTTGTAAGCATCATTTGAATGCATACTTCGCAAAAATGAGGTTGAACCATTATATGACGGTGCTCCAAAAACACTTAGTAATAATTTTCTCTGCTACTAGGATTTTGTTGGGCCTCTTGGTCTTCATTTTTATTTTTCGAGCTACAAGCAAAAGCTTTTGCTCCATTTTTGGTTAAAAATTAGACCAGCAGCAGGAGCAAAAGAAGACGATAGAATTTAGTTGAAACATCTTATGCTATACTTGTGAAGGAAAATTCTAAAAACAGTCCAATAGGTTATCGTTAAGCTTTAATTTGGAATGTTGAAAATGTATAAATGTTTGTGAAGGTGTTTAAAAATATGTATAAAGTCTACTAAAATGTGTATTTTTTTTTCTTTACATGTTGTCACCTAGTGGACTGACAATAGAATAAGCCAAATGTGAAATCACCGATAGAATTTCGAAGACAATGAAATTGCCTTTTAGCTGGCACCCGCATTGATGAAAAATAATTCAGTGCCCTGACTGGCTGTGTCACGTCGTTTCCCATATCCATTTTTCACCACAAAACACAAGATAAAGTTTATGAATCTTACCACAATGTATGGTGAAAAAAGGGTCTGGGACATCACATAGAGGTGTTCGTAGAAAATATTCGTGCCCATGTTGGGATGCAGATAACCTTCAATGATAGTATAACCCGGGGGTTTGGGGGTTGGGGCTCCCACGACACAGATTAGAACGTTATTTTTCACTTTCAGCATGGGCAATTTCGGCTATTGTGTCTTACCTATTTATAACACCGATGCATTATAATTAGGATTAAGAGTTTTTGTGTAAACAGAAGAGAAGGCGAGCAAAAACTGTTCTCAGATAGAAGAGAGAAGACTTATACTCCATTTGTACGTACTTCGATTATAGGGGACTTGTGTGACTCCCTTAGGTTTTCTTCGTGTTGAGGGTTTTTTTTAATGTACATTTGCTTGTTTTTCGTTTTTTGTTTATTGCGCACTTTTTTTCATTTGCTGTGTAATTTTTGTGAATTTAGTTTCCAAGATTTGTAGGACCGTTGTGGATTGAACATGGAATTTGATTCCTAACACGCATTTTGGTGCGAGTTTAAATTTAGAACGAGAAAAACTTTCCCTTATTTTACTATAGGGAGGACATATTCTGTATTAATGCACATGTTAAATCTGTTACACTTGTTTTTTATTTTATTTTATTTTTATGAACTGTTACACTTGTTTTTGAACTTGATTTCAAGTTCGCTTAATTTTGTATAAACGAACTGAGTAGAGGCAAGCTTGAGATTTTTAAGGAACCAAGCAGAATACGAGCTAGACTCGAGCTCGATTATCAAAACCACTGGCGGAGAGCCGGAGACCCTTGCCTCACCCGAAAAACCACGTTCGTTGTACTTTTTTTTTTAATAATAATTTTGTAATATACTCAACAAATGCATGTTATTTTCCTTCTAAATCGTTATACTCCCTCTATCCCATTTTAAATGTCCCCTACGTAAAGTCGTGTCATTTTGACTTTAAAATAAAATGTATTATGAAATATTTTTTTCAAATTTTTTTACACCATTCAAAAGTACTCATTGAGATCTTTTGAGATCTTTTGAATGGTGCAAAAAAAAATTTTAAAATGTAATTTCGAAAGTATTTTATTTTTTAAAGTCAAACTAGCCCGGTCTCCCGTAAAGGGACATTTAAATTAGGACGGTGGGAGTATTACGGATCGATCATATGTACTCTCAACACAATTTTGTCGTCCACGTTCAATATCTGGTCTTCTATTGCATTATTGTACGTGATATCATGACAAATTCAACATTATGAATCAAATTTGCACTCGTTACTCGTCGGACTGAGCTCCCTTGAAGTACTAGGCTCAATAATGAGATCACCCAACTAGCAGCAATCCTGTCACAAGTGGGTTTACGTGGTCCATGTCCTGTTGTCCACCATCAATTAGCATCTTGAACTTCATAATTAATCAAATCAAAGTGTGTCTATATATTCCGAAAAATCTACAATTCACACCTCTTAAATATTTGTACATGCCATGTGAAGTTATGAATCTAATGTGTGGTCCAAATTGTATCATCTCATAAAGTTTAAGATTGTGGTGCGTTTCGTAACTTTTATAGTACTAAAAACTCGTAATTTTTCCAAAAATATGATTTCGTAATATTTTCACTATGAATCATATAATAGTTGCTTCTCGTAACTTTTCAACAATAGAATTCACAATATTTTCACTAAAAAACACAACATATTGCTGCGTGCATGTCGTAACTTTTATACTAAAAACTCACAATATTTTGGAGGTGCATACGGTACACACCGAAAAAGAGTGCGGATAGTAGCCTTTCTCGATCCCTATATTCATATGAATTAAATAAATTAAGCATCGTATCGTATGATGATATTGTATTCTTATCATTCTTTCCTGCTTTGTATTATGATTCATGATAAAGGCTTTTTTACTTTTATGTCCTCTAGTGCTCTTTAAAGGATCATGACACAAAACCGATCATTATCATAATGTATAGTTTACATAAAGGGGAAGCCACTGGCATGACATTATGGTCATTTTCTTGCATTATTGTGAATCTAATTCGTTTGTAAATCATTTGATTGTGGCACAAAATGAAATACTAGTTCTTTGACCAGATTAGAAGTGGGGCCGTATACCCCTCCAAATCCTTTGGCACTATCACGGGTCCACAAAATAATATATGATTCGAACGATTTATTTTATATCTCAAAGAGCAATATTTTGTATAAAAACAATTGAGTTGGACATCAATAAATGCATTACCGAGTTTCATTTATGAAATCATACGGCGTATGAGCCGGGCAATCACACTACCCAAGTTTCAAAATTTTCTTATAATTATAATGTTAATTTTTTTTTTTTAAAAAAATTTGTTTTTTGATTTTCACACCCCTTTTATTAATATCCACACTCCATTTTTTGTCTTTTAGTGAAACTTGTACACATAAGAATTTCCCCAAAAGACAAAAAAGGAGTGTGGATATCAATTTGTGTGAAATCACTCCCCTAAAAATTTTATGAACTACTCCAGTATATAGATTAGTCCGTCCAATAATTGTTTTTTAAATCGATTATCCGCGCTATCACAGATTTTTTAAATTTATTTTAAAAATCTAATACCTTGAAGTTAGGGGTTTTGTGAGCACGAGCTGAGATGGTTGTGACGAAAGTGTTTGTGAATTGTGATAACCTAACAAAGGCCAGGGATTAATTTTCTTCAACGTTCAAGCCTTGTTAACAGCTTTTCTTTTTACTTTTTGGACTTTTGGGGTTTTTCTGAGTTTTTTTTTAATTCAGAAAAAATCCGCGTTTGTCAATTTTGAGTCAAACTTTTGTGATTATTGCTTTGTCTTAATGAGAGGAATCATAAAAGTAAAAAAAATATGACAAAAAATAATTTATATTGAAGAAAGTCCACGCAAGATATATTAAAGATAGTGAAAAGCTATATATTTTTTGATTTTTTTTATTTTTAGTGAACTATTTGGGACTTTTGATCATGATTTTTTTATGTTTTACAATGATTAAGAAAAAACTGGAAAACAGTGACAAAAAATAGTGAAATTTAGAGTGATTTTCCCGATTGCTAAAAGCTTTTAGCACCCCAACTCTCATTTGCTAAAGGCATTAAGGTGATTTTAACAACTTGTTTTTAGCAAAAAGAGTATATGAGAGAAAATTGACTTTTAACAATTTACTCGTAGCTTTTAGCTAATGAGATACAAATCGACTTTTACCAACTTAACCTTTAGCATTTGTATGAAAAATTAGCTTTTAACAAATTTTTTTTTGTGTGGGTAAGTTAACATTTTATAACCAACCACAAGAAACTTTCTATCCCAAGGCCAAACCTTAGGAGAAACAACCAGAAACAAGCAACTAGAAACAAACTAGAAGCATAAACTAAATCCTATTCCTACCAAGCAAGGACGAAGATACATTCCAATTCTGACACAAACTAAAGTTTTCACTAGAATGAGGCCACTTACCCCATGAACAGACCCTATCTCGAACATTAGCTACAATAACAGAGATAACATCGTCAGGGCTGCAAGACTTTAGAGTAAAAATCCTGGCGTTACGTTCCATCCAAATATAGTAGAGAGCAGCAGCTAAGGATAACTTGCCAAGAGAAGCTTTGAGACTTCTACTGGTGCAATGCAGACTAAACCAGGCAATCTCAGCATCCCAATCCATAGGGCTTCTAAAAATCAAGTTTCTCCTCAAAAGATCAGACCAAATGTACTTGGAGAAGCAGCAATCAAAGAATAGATGAGCATGGGATTCCTTCCACTGATGGCACAAAACACAGGAAGGATGCACATCCATTCCCCAATTCTAAAGTCTGTCCTTTGTAGCTAGCCTTTGGCGACAAGCTAACCAAACAATAAATGCCCATTTAGGAACAGTCCTATGAAACAACACAACTGAGCTCCAAGACTGAGTTTGACCAATAGTCCTAATAGCATTCCAAGCGGAATTGGTAGAATAATTAGCTTTTAACATTTGGTGCTTAAAACAGGAAACTCGGTCATTATCCAGAGAATGCATATCAAAATCGAAAATTAACTTTTTTGACAACAATTTTTTTCCTTACAAAAAAAGTGAACAGTTTTTAATGCTTTGTGAGAGTAAAGTGAAAAGGTCTACTCGAGATTGGGGAACTTGGGAAAAAAGGGGTATGGGTGGGATCAATTAATTACGTCAATTAACTTCACAACTTTATATCACTTCAGCGCATAAAGTGAGGCAAAGACTGTCATTACTCATTAAATGGGAAATCCAAGAAAGGACGGTTTTATTTTTCGCGTGCAAGGCACTATGATACGCCCATTATCTCTAAATTTTGCAAAAAAAAAAAAAAAAGAAGAAGAATTATGGGATATTCCGTTCACAAAGAACAGTTTTCTTTAAAAATTAAAACATGTCATTTTTTCACAATACACATAAAAAATCCTAAAATTCCATTTTATTTTAAAAACACCATTAACGGAACACCCCCAAGGGTTGGAAAGGAGCTGAAACCTACAAGGAACAAATTAAATCGGTAAAACGACGTGCACCGACCGTGGTGCACCGATCACGTACCGACGGCGTCGGGGATGCCGTTGTGGGTCCCATCCGATCGAGCCGTTCATCGTTCTCAGAATCGAATTCCGAGTGGGCCATCGCGGGAATCGAGACAATCAGACGGCTTTATGAGCTCGATCCAAAATCACCCCCATTTCCTTCAATTTTTTGAATGAAATGGGGGTGATTTTGGATTGAGCTGCTACAGCCGTTCGATTGCCTCGATTCTCGAGCGGACCCACTCGGAATTTGATTATGAGAATGATGAACGGATCGGATTAATCGGATGGGACCCACAACGGCGTCCCCAACGCCGCCTGTTTGTGGTAGGTGCAATGTGATCGGTGCAGCTAGAAGGGTTCAAATTAAATTCTCTCCAGATTTGTAATCAATCCCATGTTTGATCCCGACAATTTGAACTAATGTGGGCCCTCAGCTTCCCAATTGCTTTAGGATTGTCGCACTGCTAAAGCCAGGTAAGTTAATTATTCCCTACGTCCCAAAAAATTTGGTTTACTTACAAAATTTTAAATTTTATGTACAATACACATTGGTACTAAAAAATTGTAACTTTTCAAGTTTGCCCTTCATTAGTTGACTCTAATAAAATAGGAGTTAATCAAGTTTTGAATTTAAATTGTTTTCCGTAAAGTGGAAAATCTTGACACTAATGTAATTAGAGACATTTTTTAAAATTTTAAAACGCACTTTAAACTTTAAAATTTTCAAATATTTTTCTTTTGATCTTATTGTTTTGATTGTTAAAAGAATCTCAAGGGTAGAAATGGAATTTACCAACTTTCCTTTGTTGAAATTTTTAAATGGGTCATATATTTTGGAACAACCAAAAAGGAAAGTATGCCAAACATTTTGGGACGGAGAGAGTATTTTTTTTTCCGAATGGTCTCCAATGTATTAGCATAAAGTCAATTTGGTCCCCAATGTAAAAATTGTGTCTATTGCATCCCCAATATACATTTATGCATATTTAAATGGTCTCCAAATCTAACTCCGTTTGTTTTCAATGTCAAGTGCGGGGATAATTTTGATATTTCGGGTGGGTTTGGCATAAGTAGTACATGCTACTTCTAACTTTTTGCTTATTTGACGAAAAAAGCCAGAAGCAATTAGTAAAGAGGGATTTACGGGCCGGTACAAAAAATTGGAGTTGATTCCCTCCGGGTCTAGCCCGAGCTCTAAAATTCCCAGCAAGGTTAAAAGGCAAGTTTATACCAAAACTACCCCGGGTCAAAAACCTCACACACTCTCTCTTCTCTCTTCGACACACAAACAAACCGAACGCTCACACAAATCGCCTCCTCCTCTCTCTCTAAAATGGACTTCCCTCACTCTCTCACCTCTCCACCGGACCACCACCACACCACGCCTTCACTCCGCCGCAGCTCCTCCACTACTGAAAAGACAGCTCACCTCACGGATGCGAATTTTTGGAATTCGCAGTGGTGCGATTTTCTGTTGACGCCATCATCATCGGCGCCGGCGTTGCCAGAGCTGCCCTCACCCCTCACTGCGTCGTCTCTCTGGTCGGAATTTGACGTCGGTTGTTGCGGCGGCGACGGTGTATCTCACGGATGTGAATTTCTGGAATTCGCAGTGGTGCGAATTTCTGTTGACGCCATCATCATCGGCGTCGGCGTTGCCAGAGCTACCCTCGCCCCTCACTGTGTCGTCTATTTGATCGGAATGTGACGTCGGTTGTTACGGCGGCGACGGTGTATCAGACTCCATCATATCGGCGTCCGTACTGGTCATGGTTTCATCTGCCATTTACACCGCCGCCTAGGTTTCCTTCTCTCCTCTCTCTCTCTCTCTCACTCACTCTCAGAGCCATGAGCATTTTTTACAGGCTGCGAATTTTCCCAATTGCACGTACTAATTTTCACTGCGAATTTTCACGTGCGAATTTTCACTGCGAATTTTCCCAATTGCACTTGCGAATTGTCCGTATCAACCGTAACTGCTGGATCTACAACCATTCTATGTATATCACTCGAATTTCGATCCGACGCCAAAATTCGCAAAATGCGAATTTTCTATGTATATCATCACAAATTTCCGGGCCAAAAATCACTGCGAATTTGAGAGTAGAGCTCCCTTGTTCCTTCCAAGAGCTTACAAGATCTTTTTTCGAGGTTATTGGTCACCGGAAACTAAGCTCTGGTGGTCGGCGAGCATGGTGTGGTCACGTTTTTTTTTTTTTTTTTTTTTTGCTGATTTGTAGTATAATTTTTTTTTGAACATCGTTGATGTGTTGTGGTATAATTTTTTTTTGAACATCGTTGTTGTAATCTTTCTCGTCAATTGCGAATTTTTTCGAGGTCCCCGGTCGCCGGAAACTAATCTCCGGTGGTCGGCGAGCTTAGTGCGGTGGTCGCCGGAGGTTGGTGACGGTCGGAGAAGGTTGGTCGGCACTCGCTGGAGGTTGGCTCGTAAGAACGAAGTGTTAAACGTGAGTGTGGGAGTTTTGTTTTTGTTTTAAATAGGAAGGACAAAAAGGTAATCTTATCTTTGAGTTAGACCTCACGGTAATTTAAAAAGTGCGTCTACCTTAGTGGTAAATGCATATCACTTTTCTGTACTGGACAGTAATTATCTGATTAGTAAACTAGTTTGACATAAAATGGGCTTTTCTTTTTTCTTATGAATTTCAGTTACTTTTTTGGCCTAAAAAGTTTCCAAAAGTTTGCTAGTTTGGCCTAAAAATGATTTTTCTTTTGGAGACTTTTAAGCCAAACCTTCCATCTTTTCTGGGCTTTTTGAAATACCAAAAAGCCAAAAGTTGGCTTAACTTCTTTAGCCAAACCAGGCCGAAGTCTTTAAACTACTATCCCTTCACCACCACTAAAATTATCTTCAATCTTAAAAACCTAATCCATTTCATCTAATATATACTGTATTAAAAAAAATCCTCAAAACGCAAAACCGTTCCTAATTCCTATCAATTCCCAACCCACAAATGCCGTCACCGCCTCTTCTTGCCACTTTGACCTCTCTCTCTCTCTCTCTCTCTCTCTCTCTCGCTGCAACTCGATTCGATTCGATCGATCTGGGTTCCCGCCGTTCTTGGCTTCTGAGAATAATCTGTTAGAACTGGATTTTTTATTTCTCAGTTTCTGGGTTAGCTCTCGTTGTAAGTTCGTAGATTTTCGATCATTTGCTATCTTGGCTTTTAGTAGTTATTTATAATACCATTTGGATGGTGAGAAACGATGTGATGAGAATGGAGAACAATTTTCCTGTACATTTCTCAATAAATCACTCAATCTAAACAGGGATTTGTTGAGAAACCTCGGAACTTTCTTTTTCTCGGGTTTTTTTTTTATATCGCCACCAGCAATTTCTTTTCGTTTCTTACCACCAAATCGTTCAGATTTGGAGTTTTATCCTTCAATTTTTGCTTTATTACGTGCCTGAGAAAAAGTAGGCAAAGAAACGAACCTTTTGCCCATTTTCAGGGTTCTCAAATAACACAAAGCCCAGTTTTAATGAAGCAATTTACTTCTCAATTGGTTTCTTGAACTGATTTTTTCTTGAATTAGTTCTGTATCAAATAAGATAGATCTCAGTTTGGTTGCTATTTCCTGAATTAATTCTGTACATACTGTTCAAAATTTGTTTGATTGACCATTTCAAAACTTTTTTTCTCGGAAATTAGTGGAAAAAGATTCAACCATTGAAAGGATATTGTTCAGATTCTTTAAAGTTGTTTTAGCTTGAAAATGAACAAGATATGAAAGCAGGATATTTTTTGTGTTCAATCTGGTTTAGATGCGGTAATGAAAGTAACGTGGAATAATTGTTGATGATAGTGAATGCAAATTGGGTGGAAAAAGAGCCAGTGGAGTTGGTTTTGGAATCAAGAAAAGAAACTGAATCGGGTTGAAAAAGCAAGCTCTACTGAACCCGGAATGGGTGAGGAAGGAGGGAGATTGAGTTTTGGGTTTCAAGGTTTTTTTTTTCTTTTCTTTTTAATCAGAGGATTGAGGTGGGGTTTTAGGGTTGAAGATGATGTTTGGGAATTGGGGAAGGTAGTTTAGTGACAAAATTCCAAAAATATCCCAGCACTTGAAGTTGACGGTAAAAACAAACGGAGTTAGAGCCAAAGACTATTTAAGGGCTTATTTACCTTTTTAGTCCCTAATGTATTAGCGTTTAGCCAATTTGGTCCTCCATTTTTTAAATTAACCAATTTAGTCCTTAAAGTTTAAAATTTGCGTCCCGTTAGTCCCTCCCACAGACACCGTCCACTCCGTCCGTCAAAATGGACGTATGCACAGACGCCATCCACTATGGAGGGAAAAATCCCGCCAAAATCCATCTCCCTCTCCCCCTCTCTCTCTTCCCCCAACCAGGTTATAAAACCCACTTCCATTTTTTCCAAAACAGAGCACAAGCTCAAACTAACAAAAATCACAGCACAAAAAACACGGAGAGCATCACGATGGACCAGATCTGCTACTGCAGAAAGGTTGGGAAAATCACCACATCGTGGACTGATTCAAACCCAGGCAGGAGGTTCATTGGATGTGAACAATATGGGGTAAAGTAAAGACACACACACACACACACTGAACACACCTCCATTTTGTTATTTCTATCTATTTGACTAAACGCCATTATATCTCTGAATGTTTACAATTTCAGCGTGAAGGTGCTTGTGGCTATTTCGTGTGGGTTGACCCCCCAATGTGTGCAAGATCAAAAGTTGTGATACCCGGATTGCTGCGATCAATAGGGAGGCATGAAGCTGAGAAGAAAATGCTAAAGAAGAAGAGCAGTAGGCTGGTGGTTGCACTTGCTGCGTCCTGGTGTTTCTTTTTCTGTTTGGTGCTCTGTCTTTTGGCGTACTAATGAAGGGGGTAGTAACTGGGGTTGTGAAGTTAGGATGGGTGGCTTTTCGTTTGTTGTATGTGTCATGTTAATGTAAGGTGTGAAGGTGGATTTTGTTGAACCAAAGTGTTTTGATGTCTGATGGATGGATGTAAGGGAAAAACAATGTAACTTATTGTTATTAAGTAATCCTTACATGGCCCCATTTCGTCCTATTCAGTATATGCATATCTACATCAGCAGAAAACATAGCACAACACCATGCATTCCAATAAACCAATTCAAACAGCACATGGCTAACACAAAACCATAGCATCACATGGCAATAGTAAACATGACATTTCTTCTACACCAGAACAACAATAGTCCCATAGTTGAAAACAAGAAACTAACTTAGGCCTTCCCACAGTTGAAAACAACAACCTAAGTTAGGCCTTGCCATAGTTCAAAACAACAAACTTACTTAACAACCTAAGTTAGGCCTTGCCATAGTTCAAAACAACAAACTTACTTAGGCCTTGCCATAGTTCAAAACAACAAACTTACTTAGGCCTTCCATAGTTCAAAACAACAAAATGGTAACAGTTTGTGTTGGCATAGTACTTAACTACGTAATACCTACTGCCCTCCATGCAACTTGTTTGTGTTGGCATACCTAATTCCATCTTTTTGATTTGGTACAGTTGTCACAGTTGAAGCTTGTGATCCATGTGATGCTTGGTCATAGTTAGATGGGACAAACACCTGCAAGGTTTGAGCTTTATTCAGTAATCACCATGGATTCAAAATGGTAACAGTAATTACAATGAGATAATAAAAAAAAGTGTAATACCTGACTGCCTATTCCCCCACCCCTCATTTTGACACTACTTCCTCTGCCCCTTGGCTGCATTCCTACTCCTCCACCCCTCACCCTCACACCTCTTCCTCTAGCTTGTGGCTGCATTCCACCCCTGACCCTTGCACCACTTCCTCTAACCTTTACACCACTTGCTCTGACCCTTACACCATACTGTTCTCGAGCCTGTGGCTGCATATCTACATCACCTAAGTTAGTTTGTGACTGAATTCCTACTCCTCCACCTCTGACCCTCATACTGGTGTTCCTCCCCCTACCCCTTGGTCTACCCCTTGTGCCTATTGGAAGTCCTCTACCCCTTGCAGATGATTCCTCAACCTGACTACCTATTGGAAGTCCTGTTCCCCTTGTCTGAAGTCCACCTCTTGTTGCTCTGCCCCTAGACTGACTCTGAACTCCCCTTGTTGCTATGCCCCTAGACTGACTCTGAACTCCCCTTGTTGCTCTGCCCCTAGACTGACTCTGAACTCCCCTTGCTCCCTCTCTTACATCTTCAGTACCCTCAGGAAATGGTGTGGTACAGGTTCTCCTGTTGTGGCCATGCACCCCACACCTTCTACAAAACACTGAGTTTTGTCCTACTTTTCTCAATTTGGCAGGGTCTGTTGGATTCAAATATTCCTCTGGGCCCAGGATTCTATTCTTTTTTGGCCTTCCAACCTTCCTTCTTTCATCAGGAGGCAGCACTGGAGTGAAACCTGTCTTAGGCCACATATTGTAGCCATTAGTAGGGTTAATCAATGGCTGGTATGCCCTCAAATAACTGGACTTGGAGTACGAAGAATGGATGAAATCCTCTGGCCTTTTATGTCTTTCATGGATGGCTGCAATAGCATGGGGGCAGGGTATCCCAGTTAAGTCCCATCTTCTGCAACTGCATGTCCTTAAATTCAGATCTACTGTGAATTGATCTTTCTCCCCTTGCCTCACTTGAAATTGTAAATCACCAAACCACACTGCATTACAAGCTGCTGAATAATCCTTTAAATTCTCTACCAAATTGTAAGGATTTGGTAGTAGATCATCTGTAAATTTCCTAATCCATTCTCTTCTTACCACCATCCTCTTACTCATGTAACACCTAATCCACTCCAGCATTTCTATAATGGGCTTCTCTCTGGCCTCCAATATAGCTCTGTTGAATGCCTCACACAAATTATTGCAAACCATGTCACACTTGACATTTTCATTGAAATGAGACCTACTCCAATGCCTTGGGGATATTTTCACCAACCAGTCATATGCTTGAGGGTCTTCAGTCTTCATTTCCTCCATTGCATCATGGAATCTAGGTACATGGGATGCCTTAGCACAGGACCAGAACTTGTCTTCAAGTGAGAGACCACTAAATTGCTTCTGGAAGTTGCTTAAAATGTGCTTGCAGCAATATCTATGCTCTGCTCTTACCATCTCCTCATTCAGTAGACTTAATAATCCCTGTGACAAGCAAACACAAAATAGAAAGTGATGAAGTCATTGTAAGTTTAACAAATTTGTACAAATGTAGGGATTAGTAATCACCTTTTGCCTATCATTTATCATGGTCCACTCATGTTCATTTTCTGATGTAATCTTTAGATCCATCTTCAGTAGTGTCATAAACCATTTCCATGTGTCTTTATTCTCATTCTCCACCACACACCATGCCATAGGGTACATGGCATTATTTGGGTCCACACCAACTGCTGTTAAAAGCTGGCCACCATATTCCCCTTTCAAGTGACAACCATCAACTCCAACAATATGCCTGCAACCCCCTAGAAACCCAGTTTTAATAGCATGTAGGAAAATATACAACCTTCTGAATTTAGGCTGCCCACTTTCATCCAATGGTGCATCCAGTACAACAGTTGAACCTGGATTGGATCTTCTAAGCTCCTCACAGTAGTCCCACAACCTCCCATACTGTTCAATGTCAGTACCATATATGAGCTTACCAGCCTTCCTCTTAGCCTTGTATAATTGATTCCTAGAAACATCAACTTTAAGGTCTTTCCTCACTCTTTCTTTAAAAGCAGCAATAGGCATATGGGGATTTATCCTTAACTCATCCATAAACTTTTTAGCTATGACTGTTGAGGTAACATTCCTATTTGAGTATGTTTTCCCACAATTGTGAATCCCTCTATATGTTCTGACCTGGTAAGTTGATTCAGTCATCACCTTGGCAGCATACAACTCCCATTGACATTTCTTCTCACACCTGGCCCTAATCCTCTGCTTGTCATTCTTAACCAGTTTAACATTCCTTTGTTGCTTTATTGCATACTCCTTGACAGCTGCTTTAAACTCTTGAGGGCTACTAAACAACATTCCAACCCTAAATTGGGGATCTGCCATATCAGTATCAGGCCTAAACTTCTTGAAATGGTGCTTCCTCCTATTACTATTTTCTTCATCACTTGAGCTGTAATAGCTATTCTCTGAATCATATTTGGAATCACCATCACTCAACACAATGTCTAAATCATCCCCATTTACCTCTCCTTGGTCTTCATTATTCACCCCAACAAATTCTTCATAGTCATCAACATATGTTTCATATAAGTTATCATCATCTTCTTCATCATAGGAATGATCACTATAATAGACATCAAGATCAGATGATGACTCATCTTCATCTGTGCCTTCCATCTCTTCCACCACATGCTCTGTTCCTCCATCTACACCACCAGTACCATGTACACCACCAGACCCATCTACAACATTCAAATCCACACCACCAGGCCCAGTGTTATTCATAAATAGCATGGCAGACCCAAAATCAACATCTTCTAGCCTAAAATCAACATCTTCTAGCCCAAAATCAGGTCCCATATCACAAGCTGCATTAATGGATGAACTACCTAATTGGCTATCAACAACCTTCACTCCTCCAACCTCCTCTAAATACATTACCACAGTCCTATTGTTGTCCAGAAATTTTGACATTTCATAGGCTATTTTATCACTAGTAATATGGACAAGCCCAATATCCAAATTTAACCCAGGCAACTTATAATAAAAGGCCAGTTTCTCAGCATAGCCTAGAACCTGGGCCATAGCATCTAACTCAAGTAAAGACATAACATCAGGGTCAATCCCATGGACTGTTTGAGTTTTACCTCCAGTGTAAACCTTCGTGGGCCTGCACACAAATCTACCACCATGGTGCACTTCAATTGCAAAATAAGGGGGCTCCCTGCATTGGCCTGCACCAAAAGCCCAAACCGAGTCAGATTAGTTAGTCGAAATGGGCTTCAAAAGCAAAAAATTTGGTCCATACAGTGCACACAACAAACAAGGTGTTTTTTTCCCGAAAAAAGACAAACATTGGAAACCCACATGGGATTCCAACAGCTATTCAACCCCACTTCACACACACACACACAAACACAGATATGCTTATTTATTGCGCACACACACACACCCCTATTTTAGTATTCCAAGTACTATTCATACCCTCTGCACAAACACACAGGCACACAGACCCCTATTTTATTACATATATACACGGTTTCACATGTATATACCTAGGAATGGGGTCCAATCACCTCTGTCGAACAAAAATGGAAACATGCAGTTCGAAAAAAGTTGCTACGAAGGGTAAATACATACCTCTACAATCGTCATTCCATTCTTCATGCTCCATACTCAATCACGATCGATGAACCACACAACCTGTTTAGGGTTTTCAGCAAATAGGGAAGATGATCTCCATTCCTCTGTCAACGTGATCTCTCTCTCTTTCTCTCTCTCTCTCTCTCTCTCTTGATAACGGGGTTGAAGTCGAGGTAAACGGGGTGTAAACGTGTGGATGTTAAATACCACTGATACCCTCCATTTTGACGGACGGAGTGGACGGCGTCTGTGGGAGGGACTAACGGGACACAAATTTTAAACTTTAAGGACTAAATTGGTTAATTTAAAAAAATGGAGGACCAAATTGGCTAAACGCTAATACATTAGGGACTAAAAAGATGAATAAGCCACTATTTAAGTATGCATTGTGAATATTGGGATGCAATAGACACGATTTTTACGGTGGGTATCAAATTGACATTTCGCTTATACAGTAGGGACCATTCGTTAAAAAAAAAAAAGTCGTTTGCTGGGGAATATTTGTGTGAACGTTTTGGTAAAGGTACTACAACTAGTTTGAGCATTTGATTTCGATTCGCTTTTGTTGGGTGGAAGTTCTCCAGGACCCATTTTCCTTGACGATAAATACTTTTTTCAAGAGAAAAATAAACATGTAATTACACGTGCTTTTCCTTGTTTCAATTCTTAACTTAAACTCAAAATTGATTTATTTCGTTTTACAAGACAAATCATTCTTAGTTAAATCAAGTCGGGAATTGAAACAATTAAATATGAAGGGTTAGTAGCTGATCAAAAAATAATAATATGAAGGGTAAGTGACAACCTTCAGATGCTATCAATACTACACACAAAAAAATAAAAATAAAAAATTCTAATGCCAAATTTTAGTATTACTTTGTTGCTAAACCTTTCACTTTTCTTATTTTTTGCGATATGTCATTTTTAAATCAATGTATGAAGTAACAAAGTACATTTTTAGTTTTAAAATTTGGAAAATTAGCCACAAAATCTTCTTTGTATATTAAGTATCATCAGAAGCTTACTTTTTTACTAACAAAATGGAAAATAGCAAAGCTAATTCTTTAATTTTTTTCCTTTTTTTCTATATGTTCCTTTTCCTGATCTTCTTGACTGATGATTGGGGAAGAAGCAAATTTCACTTTTGCCTTGAAAAGGCGCTTATTAATTAGTAACTTTTGCCTTGATTGAGTCTGATAACCAGGCCGGGGACTCAGGGGAGGACACCTTCTTTCTCTTATGCAAATCTGTAACTACTGGATGGACGTCAATATCACAGTATGTTTTTTTTTTTTTAAAGTATTCATTGCCATTTTGACAAGTCTAGAGATTAAATAAACTTTTGTAAGCATGGTTCAAATCTCACTCCAATAATATTCCTGCGAATAACGTGAGCTTTAGAGGTAAGAATAATTGATGCCTTGGAAAAAAAAAAAAAAAAAGAATAATTGATAATCAGAAAATATACAAGAGTGGAGTAATCTTGGAAGGGCGAAGAAGAGGGCAAAAATGTACCGGAAGAGGCACTTAGACTAATCCAAAAGTGATTCTACTCAATTCTCTAGAGCTTTTGACGCAGGAGCTAAGCCTCCGAGATGTGGCAATTATGTCGGCGGAATGTGTGGCAACTATGTGGGCGGAAAGTGTGGCAACCGTGCGGGTGACGAAGGGTTATCTTAATTGTTTCTAAATGTCTTTTGGGTTCTAGTAGTGTCTTTAATCCTAGTCAAAGTATGTTGGAGTCATTATTGTTGCACACACGTGCATGTAGTTGGATATGATTAAACACATGTATCTAGATTGATAGTTATTATTGTTCATGCATCTAGTCCAAGGGTTATCTAGGTATTTTAAGAGTCATGTTGAAAATTGTCAAGTATTTATTAGTAGTCATAAAGAGTCATATTGGTAATGCATATATATATATATACAAAGCCCTTCACGTAAGGTACCCTTATTTTAACCATCCATGCGGACTTCTCTCTTTAGCCGTTGGATGAGATCCAACGGCTTAGATTTTAAATTCAATTTCGCGGGTCAAAATCTACTTCAAAATGCACCAGGTAAAAACAATCCGGGTCATAACCCACCTCCCATTCCCCTTTCATTTTACGCTTACCCCAGAGAGAGAGAGAGAGAGAGAGAGAGAGAGAGAGAGAGAGAGAGAGAGAGAGAGAGAGAGAGAGAGAGAGAGAGAGAGAGAGAGGCGACTAAGAAGAACGCAGAAGAGCGATTGAGAAGAACAAAGAAGAAATCAAATCAATCGATTCTGGAGAAGAAGAAGACGATCGCAACGCTCGAAACCAGGTCTCTCTCTCTCTCTCTCTCTCTCTCTCGTCTTCGATTTATTTGACAGACCCTGCCTTTTTTGTGTGAGAAGAGAAGAGATCGAAGATCGTGAAATTATATTTTCACGATCTAAAAATTGGGGTTTACAGATCCCTATAAATACATCTCTCTCTCTCTCTCTCTCTCTCTCTCTCTCTAAGAATGCACGAAGTAGATTCAAGGTTAGGGTTTTGATTGGTTTTTTTTTTTTTGGTGATTTGCAGTTACGTGATGGCTTCCTATCAAGACCAAGTTTCTTCCATGGAGTTTTCCCTCAACCCCCTCCAATTGCTGCTGCATTGTCAAGTATCTGCCATGAAGTTGTACGAGGATTAGAGAAATGGAATTTTTTGGCTTTAGAGTGTAGGAAGTTTCAAAGTGGAATTGTACATTATTTTATGACCTCTATATTACAAGTTCTTTCTAGTGGATAAATGTAATGATGGTTTCAGATATGAATTGTTTGAGTGGCTTGGTTCGGCTTAGGATCTTATGACTTTGGGATTGTGTAATTGGGATGTGAAATTGCTTTTTTTGTTTGTTGAGACGCTTGAGGTCGGGCTAGGACCAAACTAAGTATGCACCCCTTGTTTGTATCAAACTAAGTATGCACTCCTTGTAAATGTCCTGGTACTACTAAAACCTCTACTGCACCAGATTGTAATGCTCCTTTTCCATTACTTGCAACATTCAAATTCCATTTTCAACATCCAAATTTAGGTTCATTTCCAGTTTCCAAAACCCATTTCCTGCAACTATCTCTAAGTTCTATGTACAAGCACCATGGGGGACACGGACACAAGACACAATGAAGTGCTTACTATCAGAACAAAAAATTCATATGTCTGAAAAAAAACATCCCATACAAAACCACAGTACTTCATTGGAGGAGATTTCAAGACTTGAATACACATGTAGTCCGTTGCATACAAAACAAGCAAACTATGGCATCTATTTTCGATCAACACGTGAGTCAAAGTTTACAAGCATACGAATGAGCCAAGAGTTATTACATCCAACATCTAATCTAGTCTATACACAGGCAAAAAGAATGAAAATGTCTAAGCACTCCTAACGGCTTTTTGGATAAAG
Organism: Vaccinium myrtillus; assembly: GCA_016920895.1. Lineage (NCBI taxonomy): Eukaryota > Viridiplantae > Streptophyta > Magnoliopsida > Ericales > Ericaceae > Vaccinium > Vaccinium myrtillus. The sequence goes on from CM029277.1 coordinate 10,759,344, forward strand.
GCCCGTGTCCTTGTCACTTTCTTCTTCCTCGTCATCGTCATCATTCTCGACATCAATTCCAGAACGAAAAATACGCCTATCAAGTGAGAGAGATCAACCCAATTCATTTGTTTTTGACAGTATGGCTTGATGAGGTGGAATGTATCTCACCCCTCCTCTAGCAGCATTACTAGATTGAATTGCAGTGATATGTGACTTCACGAGTTTAAAATCAACATAAAACAAAACAAAAAATGGAAATCAGAAAGCTTGTTAAGATGAGTATACTCTACACTAGACAATGATAACAAATTTACAATATTTTGCATTCAACAAGAAACCTAAAAATATGATGAGTTTCGGAACTAAAACAGCTCTAAGCTACTAAAGAAGAAAATGAAATAATCAATAACTCTGATAGTTGCTACAGTTAACAATATATAAGAAGAAAAAAATGATAAAATAAAAAGAAGCTTTACCTTCCTATTCTTTGCTTCGATTGATCATCCTAGCAACCAACGATCAAATACATTAGTTCTTTAACACCCAGTTCTAAAATTCCAAATATAAAAATTACAGAAAGGTTTTTCTTTCTTCTCATAACGGAAAGTAGTTGTAAGAGTAGTTCTAGAAATTTCCATCACTTAATCATCTTCACTTGTGAGTGAAACCAATAATAAATTCCTCTTTTGAATAGCAACAACAACAACCCGCTGAGCTAAACCCAAGAAACACAGAAGCCGAAACCCTACTTTTTTTAATACACGTGCACGCACACACAGATATAGTTCGAAATCGATACCCTAAACACTACTCCTAGTAATCTACCCACCTTTCAAAGCCCTAGAAATCGAAATACACAGAGAGAAAACGAGAAAACTAGATGAGAGAGAGAGAGAGAGAGAGAGAGAGAGACCTTGGGTTGCCTTCGATTTCCAAATCGCCTTCTTCTCCTTTATTTAGCTTTTCACGTCTGTTGAATACGATTTGGGGAAGATGGAGAAGGGTCTTAACCCGTTTTCATGCTTTGACCCGCGAAGTGGGTTTTGACCCGGTTTTGGATCCGCGAGAAGCATTTTAAAATATGAGCCCTTGGATCTCATCCAAGGGTTGTGAGCTGAAGTCCGAATTTAGGCTTGCATAAGGGACCCTTATGTGAAGCTCCTTGCATATATATATATATATATACTCATATACACCGAGCTTCCAATCAAGGATCCCGGACCGTGTTACGGTCCGGACCTCCACCTTCCGAATTTTTTTTTTAAAATCCGAACCGTTAGATGTGTTTAAAACGTGATTTTAGGTCCAACGCGAAGATTTGGCAAAAAAAAATACCCTCTTGATCTCATTTTTCCAAAACGGCGTTTTTGTGAAAAACTCGTCAAGCCCTCCTTCCGGTATTTTTTTTTGCCAAATCTTCGCGTTGGACCTTAAAATCACGTTTTAAACACATCTAACGGTTCGGATCGTCAAAATTCGATCGGGATCAATGAGGTCCGGATATATATATATATAGGAGCGCTTCCTATCCGGACTCCGGACTTCCGGACCTCCGTGATCGGAGCATTTTTTTGATGATCCGAACCGTCCAATGTGTTCAGAAGGGGTTTTCAAGGGTCCACACGGGAAATCTTCAAAAAAAAATACCGGGAAGCTTGGTTGCGTCAAGTGACATCCGCTAGCCCCGGTCGTGTGGCATCCTAGGACTATCATTACCCTTGTAGGTATCAACCTGCATCAAATTGGTATCAGAGCAGTGATCCTGTCCTGCTGAGTATTCATCTCGTGGCATTTGGAGATAAAATGTTGTGCGTGAGTGAAAGACCGAGGAAAGATCATGCGTTGGAAGGAATTTTTTCCAATGAAGATTCCACAATTTCACAACCATTGGTGTATTGGAATTTGTCTCCACTCTATGATGAGTACACTGAAGAATGATTCTTAATTGTCCAAAAAAATCAATATTCTAGTTCAACGACACCAGTGATGACCATAGTTGAGTATTCTAAACCTCCCAACTATGATGGGCATGAAGAAACAACAAAGCTACCTGCTCAAAAAATCACACACACCCTACCATCAGAGCTAACTTTAATTTCGGGAACGAGAAAAGTTGATGATGTTAAAGTTGTCAGCCATGAAACAATAAATAAGTTGATTTACATGCAACAAAACCATTCCTCCAATGTAAGGATGCCTTTCAATTAGCATTATCAAAAGAAGACATGGTCAAGGAGGTCCTGAGCGAGTTGATTTTCTTGGCTAGAAATATCAAAGATTATGGGAGTACAAAGGCAATGGCTAGTTCAAGACAAGTTGACTTTTGATTTGGCTTCACAATTCCATTATTGTAGGTTGTTTATGGCCAATTTTTAGAGTCATGAAAGTGTTCTATTTGTTGAGTGGACGCAAACCTAAATCCAAGCAACATCTCACAACGAAGCAAAGGATGGAAAGGATTGTTGGTCAACCCATGGACCATTGAAAGTTAAACTCGACGACAAGCTCTTTTGCAGAAAAGGAGTATGACGCAGGAGCCTAGCCTCCGGGATGTGGCAACAATGTGGGCGGCATATGTGGCAGCTGCGGGTGATGGACGGTTATTTTAATTGTTTCTAAGTATCTTTTTGGTTCTAGTAGTGTCTTTAATTCTAGTCAAAGTATGTTGGAGTCACACATGCATGTAGTTGGATAGGATTAAACACATGTTTTTAGATTGACAGTTATTATTGTTCATGCATGTAGTCCAAGGGTTATTAAGGTATTTTAAGGGTCATGTTGGAAATTGTCAAGTATTTATTAGTAGTCCTAAAGAGTCATCTTCGTAATGCTTATAAATAATTGATCTAATCAAATGAAAGTTAGGGATTCAGTTTATGAAAATATTGTCCAAGTGCGCCTTGTTTGGAGTGAGTAATTCTCCTACAATTAATCGAAGGTTGGTCGCGTCGAGTAACAATCGCTACCCTTGCGGTCAAGTGGCATTTCGGGACTATCCCTACCTTTGCGGGTCTCGGCCTGCATCACAATTGAGTAGAATCACTATTGGATAAATGTCCTTACAAAAATTAGTGTCTCTCAACTTTCTCGCTCTAGGATGTCACAGTCTGATAATAAAAATCTTTGGAAAATTGTGAAAGGAATGTCTCATACTTATTGGCACCCTATGCTAGTACTTGGGTGACAGGTGGTCCCTATGACATGATGACAAGTGTCTCTTTCATACACCGCGATCGCATGGGTGACGTCACCCACTGACCCACTACGAGGGTCGTGTTCACACTCCGTAGAGCTATTCCCTTTTATCGCAGTGAACTTATTTTATTTTATGGTCACCTAACCACTAAATTCCCTTCTATTCTCGTTTAGGCAAGGTCATAGCTTGTTCAGCCATGCTAGTACCACGACCAAGCCCTAGAGGGTCCTTCATGTTTTGTCTGAAGACTAGAGCAATTGGTTGTCTGGGTTATGTATCGAGTTGTTTGGTTTCTCACGTTATCGCCCATAAATCTTTTGGTCATGCCAATCGATGTACTTAACATTTCTGGGCCTTCTTTCAGTTCGGAGAACCCATGGTCAAGCATTAACATGTACATCTTTGTGGGCTTCACGAAGGAGACACATGGGTTGTCCTCTTTCTTCCAAGAATTGCACGCTATTGGAGTGTCACAAGCTCATTCGCGCGACCTCAGCACGTGTCGATAGGGTATTGATGCCACGCATTATCGTGGGATTTGAAGGTCAACTCTTGACTTAGTCAAAATGTTGACCTTCCCCACAACTTTACTACGTGTAACAATCCAATCCGACTGACTATGGACCCCCTTTCGACTTGAGCACTTAGCCTTGGGGTATTAGACTATGATCCTTTCAAAACTTAATAATTTTACCCTAATCCGTTTACAATCCAAATACTTTTGGTTTGGGTCCCCTTTGCAAAGTTTATGCATCCACCACTAATATTTTGACAGTGAGAGATTTATTGAAAAAAACAAACAAAGAAACAAAGAAGGCCCCATTCGATAGTATAGAATGGGCAGTTATTTCCTAATACCTTTTTTGGATTACAACTACCAAGAAAGTAATAGGATCCAGTATTTCAACCATCCCATTTGAAAACATTCATGGAAAATAGATCCTGCAGCAAAAAAGAAATTTTAATGTTCCTACAAAATTATGTGTCAAATTAATACAGACAGGAAAATAATTTTTCTTCTTTTTTTACTTCACTTTTTATTAGAACTAGCATGAACCCGTGCTATGCACGAAGACATGAATTAAAATGAAGTGCACATAAATGCACATGATAAATTGTTGCATCCAAGTTCCTCCTCACGTCGAATCCAAGTTCCTTCTCATGAAAAATTTAAAACAATTCCGTGCGGATGTTACACACGATTAATATAAATTTTTATCAAACAAATTCATCATTATTTTAAAGTGTGAACATTCATAAACAAACATATATAAAAAAACAATTCAAGCAAATAACATTGTTATTATGAGTTCTCGAATGCCTCAATGTAACCATCTAGAAGATTAGTCACAAAGACCCCCTTGATCATGTGCCATTCCTCGACATTCCTACATTTATAAGATTAAAAAATAATTAATTTCATGTCATATTAGGCAGCCATTAGATCATGATGTAGAATAAGAATAGGTGTATTTATTACCTTTGAAGAGGTGTAGACATTCTTCTGACCAATCTATATTTAACACAAATGTCACCACAGGAGTACATTGTTCATGACAGAAGTTTTGGGGTCGGTATGATGAATATGTAGGCGCGATCATTATACTGAGAAATATAGTTTCTTAGCCTTTTGACTCCATTATACTGTTAAAACAATACAAAGTAAAAGGTGATGTAGTTATGCACTGCAATTTTTATGCTAGCACTGGTATTTTACCTCTGACATCATCCTTTTCAAATAGGATGGAACAATTGGTAAGATAAATTCTGCCTTTGTGTCCTTTAGCAGAATCTCCATTGAGCCAATAGAGTCTTTCACCATCATCTTTACGTTATACCAGGAATCTTTATGCAATCAATTCAAACAATCTGGATATATTACCATGTGATTTTTAATACTTTTTAAAATAATATTAATACCTGGTTATTGTATGGACATCCTCTTGTCCGGATCGATTACAAAGAAAATGACCATATTGGTCCTGAACTTTTTGAAAACATGTCTTGCACAAAATAACCCATAGGTGTTGAACGTCTATTTTCTTGATGCGTCCGATGATGCGAAAATATTGAATCTACACAAATTTAGCAACTTTGAGGTGCAGGTATATAATGAAACAAAACTATTAAAATCGAAAATGAACATGAAAAAATCTTATGTTAAGCATAGATTGAAATTCTTTTATGTGTATCCTCTTGGCATTTGAGATTAATAACGACTGGTAAATTGAGTTCGCACGATTACATACGACCAACTTCTTTACGCGCCTGTTATCGGCAAGCCTAGATTAAGAGGTTGGATTGTTAGTCTTATTGACCATAATGGAAATGTAAAAATGATATTCAGCTCAATTCTCTGTTGTAGATTGAGTGTCCAATATATTAGAATGATTTTTGTCGTATATTATGTGCCAACATGTAAGAATGATCAATATATATTCAACTTACCATCCACAAAGGCCTGCAGTACGTACTGGGTGGTTAACATATGATTTGCTCGCCATACATGTCTTCAGTTGTGGACCTGTAAGACAAAATAGTAAATAAATTCTAACTAAATTATTTCCAATAATGTTTAAACAATAGTAGATAGTATAATCACATACCGTGAAAATCATAAACTTTCAACCCCGTAGCAAATAAAACATTATTACTTAGCAGACCATCAAGCAGATGCATCCCATCTCTTGTTGCAAGTTCATTCCATAAAGTAAGTCGAATGAATGTCGTACTGTTTACAATGAGAATAAATGTTAAAGGCAAATCTTATGAACTTATTTAATAAACATATTAGTTATAATACTATACCTTCGATCAAACAACACAACATCTCTAAACATAGATTGATTTGTAATTCGACATTCAGTGATGTTAACGACCAGTCCAACCACATCTGCATAATAGCACTCATATTAATCTTTACAAAAAAAAAGTAAAATATATTGTACGATACCTTACTCATGGTTGTAGTGTACTTTGCAAGTAATATAGTCAAAGAACAACATACCTATTAGTTGCTCATCTTGATTAAGGAAACTATTAATCTCTGATAATCTCACACTAAAATCCCAATGGAGAGGGATCTTATCACATCTGAAAACTACCTGTTCAACTCTCGTATCTTCATTGAAAACATCTTGTAGTGATAGGGTACAAAATTAAATTTAGCATTTGCTGGTAAAATGTCGACTCCCCTAAAAAAATAGACCCTTCCCTCGTAAAGATGTGTTTTAAAATAGTCTACTTTTTCATGTCCTAGAATTGCTTCCATAGCATCACCCTAAAGAAGAAAAGTGCACAAATCACAAACATTGAAATATCACATTATTTATTCATTAACTGCACTTAATAAGTTATTAAAGTACCTGTTCATCGAGTAAAACTAATCTGAGCATCACACATTGTGAAGAAGAAGTAATGACTTGTGCCATCCTTATCAATCGAGTTTTGACTTTCCATTTGTTTCCATATGGATGGAAATCAGCAAAAAGAGGATAAGGAGCAACTATATCACCTATACACCATCAACATTTAACATTGCATAGAAATAACATTTAGAATGTTGGAGAATCACAACATATAAGAAAATGTGGACACCCCGCCTAAATTCCACAAAGATGGTTTATGAAAAACGGTTTTGATTGATTAACGGGAGTCGCCACCCCGGTTTGAGGACCATACCCGAGAAACCAATTGAAAAATGAATCTTTTGCCCTTGAAATAGAAAATATTTTACTGGCCTTTTAAAACGAGATTTCTTGGGTCCGGGAGCTAGATTATGAGAGGAGAAGGAATTTAAAGCACCCCTCTCGCCTGTCACAATTACCGGTCTCTACTCAATGCTCAAAGGATTTTAAAAATGTTGTTTAAACGGACTTTAATCACAACTTCATATGGAAGCCCATAAATGCATCAATAAGATTAGTGAAATGGGCGTGGTGCTTGTGCTAGTGTTATGAATGACTATTCTATATGCTTGAAACACTTAAACTTTCATGAATCATGCTTGGATTGCCTTGAAAGACTCCCAAATACCAACCACTAACATCATATCATCACACCTGGAAAGTAAAATTGGACACCTGGATTAAGCAACTCCAGGTGCCTGGAGTGGATGTGGGTGCCTGGAATAGGGGATTCCAGGCGCCTGGAGTGAATACGGGCACCTGGAAATGCCTAATACAGGCGTCTGGAATGTGAATCAGCCCAACTTCTCTTTAACTCAGGCCTCTGATCAAATGACAGATGCAACTTATGATGCTAATTCACACATGTGTATTGTGATGTTTAAGGATAATGTAGATCCAATGAACCACAAGATCAACTCCATGGCATGATGTAAACTTGGGAAAACCTTGATTTTAGGATGCTTAATGGATGAAATGAGACATGACAAACTAATTCTTTGTATGCCTTATGCCCTTTTATGCATGTGATGAATCTCTACATGAATTAATAGCTAAGAAAGAAGAAGAAAGAGAATTAGGTAGATTTGTCCATGAAATGCTTTAAATGACCATGTGATGAATACAATGAACCATGATGCACTTTCTCCACTCAATGTGACATTTCTGATGCTGTTTTTAAACCAACAAACGTTATCATGTATTCCTTAATCTAAATGTAAGATCCTCTCTTTTGAACATTAACTTGCCTTCAAAACATCATAAACCATGCTTTAAGATGACCATCTAGACCATGAAGTGCTAGCAACAAAGACAAATAACCTATTCATGCTTTAAATAATCATGGAGAGTGTAGATGAAGTGAAAATCACAGCAAAAGAAATTGGAATCCAGCACTGTATTGAGCAAATCCAGGCGCTTGGACATGATGCAGGTGCAAGTATTTGTTTTCTCCTACTGTGAAATTTGAACCTCTCTCAAGTCCTCCACTAGTATAGAAGACAAGTAAGAACTTGATTGAGTCCCCTCATAACCTATTGGAGCATTCTAGGTAGAAGAATTGCCTTTAGAGCTTGATTTGATGAGTTTTTGGGAGGGATTGAAATGGTTTTTGATGATTATGTAAACTGATTTTTTGGTTTTTAGAATGGGAACAGCCTGTTTGCTTCTTGTTTTTGGTTGGGTTTGGTGATGGATGGTTAGAATATATGGATTTCTAGTTGTATGGGATGGGTTTTGTAGGCTAGAAATGGACTAAACAAAAGGGAAATGATCTGAAGAGAGGTTTCCAGGAGTATTTTGACAGCATAACAGTAAGCAAGGAGGGGGAGCTAGATCCTCTCCCAAATGAGAGAGATGAGAGGCTTTATATAGGCAAAGTAAGGTCCAAAAAGGCCCATTAGATGGCTTAGGGGTCAAATAGGGGTTAAGGTTCGAGGTAATGATCTCCCCCCACTACTCTCTAACTGATTTCTGTAGAAAAATCCCTGAAAAATCCTTCAAGACGCTCCTTCCCGCCCATTTGACCTTGGGATGCAAGTATCTGGAGTGAGTCCGGCGCCTGAAACGCCTGGAATTAGGAGTCCAGGCGCCTAGATTGAGTCTGGGCGCCTGGAATTGGGAATCCAGATGCCTGGACTTGGGGACTGCACAAGATTCTGAACTTCACGGGGCTGCTCCGGGTGCTACTGAACTCCGTTTTGTGCATGGTTTGAAGCGTTGGAAATATTATCAAGTCTAATTTCTAACCCAAGTGGTTTGAACCTAAAATGATTTGTACATAAAAATCTATGACCATTTTACCCTCAGGAGGTCGGGAAAATAAGTCATTTTAGTAAAACGCGCGCATCTCCCTCATTTCAAAATGGATTGGGACATATTATATATCAATAAAGAGGGTTTTGAATGTAGTAGAAGGTGGTGTAGGCTCGGGTTTATTTTGAAGAGGTTTTTAAGGAGTTTCCAAGCAATCAATCAAGCTTCGCATGCTCTTATCAGGCATTTTCATCATCGGGAATGCCAAGGACTTTCATGGGTTCAAATTGGGGTGTCTAAAGTGCCAGAAAATTGCCATAATATAAAAAAATTATTGTTTTGGTTACTATTGTATCAAGTTAGGTAAAATTATTGTATTGGGCAAAAAAATACTCTAAAAATTTGTCACATCATTTGAAAGGCCTTTGAGGAGATCTCGATAGATAATATTTTTTGTGTAATTCTATGGTTGGCCATCCTTGTTCACAATCAATATCTTTAATCCGGAAGGTGTAGTGACGCGCGATATACCCACATAGAACTGACCATGCGAGAACACAGGATTAGGAAGGTATACTCCAACTTTTTTTAGCGTTTGGCCTTGTCTTTTATTTATTGTCATGGCAAAATGCCAATTTTATGGGAAATTGCCTTTTATTGACTTTTTTAGCGTTTGGCCTTGACCAGGCTAGATGTTGATAAACAAAATTATTTTTGTAGTACCATGCCCCCAAAAAAAGTGGATTTGTTATAATCTCAATTGAAGAGTTTGCTTTAAAAAATGCAATGAGAAGGTTTTTTTTTTAATTGAAACTTGCTTAAAACACTATAACCGGAGTGATAATGAAAAGAAAAGTACAATGTAACATTGATTTTTTTTCCTGACTTCTATGTCTTTTTTTTTTTTTTGACACAATAGTAAGTGGGCAACCAAAAGGGCTAAGGCAACTTCATTTCGATTAAGTCCTCATAGCATAATAAGGGTACTTTAAGTCCTCATAGATGTTGATAAAGAAAATTATTTTTATAGTACCATGTCAAAAAAAAAAAAAAACAGTGGATTGTTATAATCTCAATTGAAGAGTTTCTTTAAAAGAATGCAATGAGAAAAAAAAATTTTAAAAAAATTGGAACTTGCTTAAAACACTATAACCGGAGTTACAATGTAAAGAAAAGCACAATGTTGTTACATTGTGCTTTTCTTTACATTGTAACTTGTTATATCTTTTTGTCCAGTACAATAATTTTACCTAACTTGATACAATAGTAACCAAAACAGAAATTTTTTTATATTATGGCAATTTTCTGGCACTTTTCTTACATGTTGTGATTCTCCAATATTCTGAATGTTATTTCTATGCAATGTTAAATGTTGATGGAGTATAGATGATATAGTTGTTCCTTATCCTCTTTTTGGTGATTTCCATCCATATGGAAACAAATGGAAAGTCAAATCTCGATTGATAAGGATGGTACAAGTCATTACTTCTTCTTCACAACATGTGATGCTCAGATTAGTTTTACTCGATGAACAGGTACTATAATAACTTATTAAGTGCAGTTAACGAATAAATAATGTGATATTTCAAAGTTTGTGATTTGTGCACTTTTCTTCTTTAGGGTGATGCTATGGAAGCAATTGTAGGACATGAAAAAGTAGACTAATTTAAAACACATCTTTACGAGGGAAGGGTCTATTTTTTTAGGGGAGTCGACATTTTACTAGCAAATGCGAAGTTTAATTTTGTACCCTATCACTACAAGATGTTTTTCAATGAAGATACGAGAGTTGAACACGTAGTTTTCAGATGTGATAAGATCCCTCTCCATTGGGATTTTAGTGTGAGATTATCAGACATTAATAGATTCCTTAATCAAGATGAGCAACTAATAGGTATGTTAGTTTTGACTATATTACTTGCAAAGTACACTACAACCATGAGTAAGGTATCGTACAATATATTTCACTTTTTTTGTAAAGATTAATATGAGTGCTATTATGCAGATGTGGTTGGACTGGTCATTAACATCACTGAATGTCGAATTACAAATCAATCTATGTTTAGAGATGTTGTGTTGCTTGATCGAAGGTATAGTATTATAACTAATAAGTTTATTAAATAAGTTCATAAGATTTGCCTTTAACATTTATTCTCATTGTAAACAGTATGACATTCATTCGACTTACTTTATGGAATGAACTTGCAACAAGAGATGGGATGCATCTGCTTGATGGTCTGCTAAGTAATAATGTTTTATTTGCTACAGGGTTGAAAGTTTATGATTTTCACGGTAAGTGATTATACTATCTACTATTGTTTAAAAATTATTGGAAATAATTAGTTAGAATTTATTTACTATTTTGTCCTACAGGTCCACAACTGAAGACATGTATGGCGAGAAAATTATATGTTAACCACCCAGTACGTACTGCAGGCCTTCGTGGATGGTAAGTTGAATATATATTGATCATTCTTACATGTTGGAACATAATATACGGCAAAAATCATTCTAATATATTGGACACTCAATCTACAATAGAGAATTGAGATGAATATCATTTTTACATTTCTATTATGGTCAATAAGACTAACAATCCAACCTCTTAATCTAGGCTTGCCTATAACAGGCGTGTAAAGAAGTTGGTCGTATGGAATCGTACAAATGGATTCTCAATTTACCAGTCGTTATTAATCTCAAATGCCAAGAGGATCCACATAAAAGAATTTGCGTCTATGGCTAACATAAGATTTTTTCGTGTTCGTTTTCGATGTTAATAGTTTTGTTTCATTATATACCTGCACCTCAAAGTTGCTAAATTTTTGTAGGTTCAATATTTTCGCATCATCAGACGCATCGAGAAAATAGACGTTCAACACCTGTGGGTTATTTTGTGGAAGACATGTTTTTAAAAAGTTGAGGACCAATATGGTCATTTTCTTTGTAATCGATGCAGACAAGAGGATGTCAATAGAATAACCAGGTATTAATAATATTTTAAAAGGTATTGGAAATCACATGGTAATATATCCAGATTGTTTGAATTGATTGCATAAATTTCTAGGTATAACGTTAAGATGATGGTGAAAGACTCTACTGGCTCAATGGAGATTCTGCTAAAGGATATAAAGGCAGAATTTATCTTACGATGTGTTCCATCCTATTTGAAATGGATGATGACAGAGGTAAAATACCAGTGCTAGCATAAAATTTGCAGTGCATAACTACATCACCTTATACTTTGTAATGTTTTAACAGGATAACGTAGTCAACAAGCTAAGAAACTATATTTCTCAGTATCACGATCGCGCCTACATATTCATCATACTAGCCCCAAAACTTCAATGTCATGAACAATGTACTCCTGTGTTGACATTTGTGTTAAACGTAGATTGGTCAGAAGAATGTCTGCACCTCTTCAAAGGTAATAAATACACCTATTCTTATTCTACGTCATGATCTAATGGTTGCCTAATATGACATGAAATTAATTATTTTTTAATCTTATAAATGTAGGAATGTCGATGAATGACACAAGATCAACGGGGTCTTTGTGACTAATCTTCCAGATGGGTACGTTAAGGCATTCGGGAACTCATAATAACAATTTTATTTGCTTGAACTATTTTTTTATATATCTTTGTTTATGAATGTTCACACTTTAAAATAAAGACAAATTTGTTTGATAAAAATTTATATTAATCGTGTGTAACATCCGCACGGAATTGTTTTAAATTTTTCGTGAGAAGGAACTTGGATTCGACGTAAGGAGGAACTTGGTTGCAATAATTTATCATGTGCATTTATGTGCATTTCATTTTAATTTATATCTACGTGCATAACACAGGTTTTTCTAGTAGATACGTAGTTATTGTGCCACATTTACAAGTGAAATAAGTCAAAATTAGCGGAGTATAAAGTGCGGGGCAATTTTGTTTTCTATTGACACAAATTGAAAGCATAGAGTCCTAATATATGGAGTTAAAAATAAATATTTGGTCGCATCCACCTCCATTGCCACTTTTTTTTTGCAAAATTTCATTCATCGATGAAAATATCAATGAAAATATTTGATGAACTTTCAACTTTAATTTCTCTCTTATGTAGTTGTTGAAGTGTTGATCTAAATTGAAGGTCATGGGGCTCACATATAACGAGGCCTGTGTACAGAGAAATACTGGATATGCAGCCCACGATCAAAAAGCTTACATGGATATGGCCTGCGTGCCGTGGTAGCTCTTGATGTTGGTCCTGTTTTGCGTTTTGAGGGTGACAGGAAACTGACAATATGTGACACATGCCCCGATACTCCTTGTTCGGTCGATCTCAGGCTTGGGCACTTCCGGGCTTCAAACTTTTCCATAAACTCCACCAAATAATCTCGTATAATCCTCATGAACTCTTGCCATGGCTTGTTGAAGCCGTTGACACCAAAGAAATAATGTAGTATCCGAGATTTTCAGCGTATTTCTAGATTTTGAAGTATCTGTCTATCCAAATGCGATCAAAATTACCAAGCAACTCCCCCAATAACTTTCAAATACCCATCGCAACTTGTTTGCACAAGAGAAGTTGTGAAAAACCTGTCTGAACAAGTCTTGAGGTCAAAACCAAAGTTTTATGATCTGTTAGGGTTGGCCAATCGGCCAACATAGGTTAGCCGTGCGACTATTTCGGTTGGCCGCCCGACTCTCTTATCAATCTGCCAAGTTTCTGACTTTCTGGCAGGCCTCTGCGCTTCTGCATAGTCTTTTGCTGACTTCTGGGCATCTCTCAGTGCTGGGGTCTTCCAGTGAACCCAATTCGAAAATGTTTTGCAAATTATGAACAACCGAGTTTTGAAAACGAAAAGCAGCCAGCAAACGAGGCTTCGGGAGTAGTAAAAAGCAATTAGAGTGAGACGACGAGGTGTCCAAAGCAATTTAAAGCGAGTCAACAACCATGAGTAGGTCGACTACTCAGTAGGTTAAGTTCTTGTGTGTGAGAACCAGAGTCAATCAACTTTCATGACCATCCAAGACAGAGTAATGAGGCTGTTGACGAGCGAGACCGGTGCGGGTCCCTAAAAAGGTTTATGTGGGACCTGCGAGGTCCCCAAAAAAACTTGGTTTGAGCGAGGCTGGTGAAAGTCCCTCAGGGATTAGAGCGGGACCAGCGAGGTCTCTGGACAATCAACTGCTTTCTGGATTGACTTATGGATTGGGGAATTGAAACTGGAGAAGTTATTTCCTCGCCTTTACAGGTTGTCAACGCAGAAGAATGCTAATGTGGCTGAAGTTTACAATAGTTCTTCACTATCATGGGATCTCCTTTTCAGAAGAAACTTATTTGAGTGGGAACAGGGTCTGGTTAACAACCTTCAACAAATGCTGGCAGGGGTTACAATTCAGAATCAAGGGGAAGATCAACTAAGATGGAGATGGGATAAAAAATCAGGAAATTTCTCTGTCAAATCGTGCTATGGAAAGTGGGAATTGGCTTCTGGAGCTGTAAATCCTATTGGGGCTAAATGTATGCTTATTTGGAAGAATGTTTGCCCCTTTAAAGTAGAGATTCTAACATGGCAGGCAATACAAGACAGGTTAGCAACAGGAAGTGAACTGTCTAAGCGAAGTTTGTTCCTACAAATGGATGGTTTGATGGGATCCTATCCATTCTGACAACTTCAACTTGAAACAGTTGTGCATCTTTTAGTTCAATGCAGAATTGCTTGGCAGGTATGGTCTCAAATTATGCTATGGTGGGGTATTACTTGGGTGTGTCCTGAAAACTTATATGTTCTTATGTGTTGGTGGGAATCATTCAAGTTTAAGAATGTTGAAAAAGCATGTTGGGGTATTAGCTTTTATGCTGTGTTGTGGGTTTTATGGCTGGAAAGGAATCAAGTTGTGTTTAAGAATAAAGTGGTGGATATGGGGGAGGTAGTTGAGAAAATCAAAACTACAATAGCAATATGGACCAAAGCAACTTATAAACTGAATGAATACACGGTGGATGATTTCAAAAGATGTCTTGAGGGGATTAGGAAATTAAAGGCTCAAAAAGTATTGGATTACTGATTATTTCTGGGTTATTGCGATATGCACTTGATACTGGATTGCTATTGAAGTTTGGATGGGGATTAGATGATGCTCCAGAAAATGCAGTTTTATGTTACTCTGAGTGATCTGGGTATAATATGGAGGGATCGTACGTATGATGTTGTTGCTTCTGGGATTCACGTTGTAACCTCTTTTTGGTGATTTTAGATTGCAGTCTGTATTTTTGTAATTTTGTGTTGTTTTTGTTGGTTCCTCGCCAACTTGTCTGTTTTTTCCTTGGTTCTCGCTTGGTGCTTGATACGGTTGTATCTGGGCTTTACTTGGACCTCTTCATCGTTGTATATTTTTCTCTGATGAATAAATTCTCTTTGCATATCAAAAAAAAAAAAAAAAAGAACAAGTAGAAAAAAAATATTTGAATAAGAGAAAAAAAATAATTCGGCTCATCCATGATTTTTTTTAAACTTCCATGTTACTCAATTAAGGATAATTTAAGTTCATGTTCACTCTGCCAAGCCATCTAAAGTTCTTGGTAAATGACGTAAGAAGAAAAGGGCAGCAGTACTATATGGCCGTACAGCATTAGCTATCAATGTAATAAAAAAAAAATCACATTTTCATGAAATTAAGGTTTGTTTAATTGGTCCTGCTAACGAAAGCCAACATGGTTTTTATTAAACACAAGAAACGACAAACAAAATACACCTTCCAATACATTATTTACACTTTTCAGTATACTTTCATCTATTTTTTTTACATTTTTTCACACATTTCAATACACTTTTTAAATCTTAATAGAGGCCCACTAGGCTTCTTTTAACATTTTCCTTGTTTAATTAATACATTTCTGAATGAGTCTAATTTGAGCTGATTCACGATGGGATTAACATCATACTTTAATTTATACGATTATCCATATTACATTACACAACGCTTTTTCTTGAAAATGTCCTACATGGCATGGAGACTGTTTGGCTTCCGCAATCTTCTATTCCATCACCCTTAGGATCCGGCTATGAATCTAGCTTACCTTTCCAATCTCTTTCCAAGAAAATTTATATCTTGCTTACCTATCTATTTGATTGTGTTTAAGTTAAAATCGTAATTGTTCAATCATTCCTATTTTCAAATTATAGCTTTGATAGCGTTTTAATTGTTTCCCTTTTGAATTAGTTTCATTCAAATGGGGCGTTTAAATTCCTTAACCAAGCTTTAAATGCATGGAAAGGAATTACAAAAAAAAAAAAACCGCACTGATATGCACAGAATATATGGAAATGATTCTATATAAATGCCTTTCAAAAAAAAAAAAAAAAAAAAAAAAACCTACCAGCAATATATGGAAAGAATTATAAGCTTTTTGAATTCCCACATTTTATTGCCTTTTAAAGTTTTTATTGCATGACATGTGCCTAAAATAAGATTTCCTTATTAGTAGTAGCATGGGCAAGCCAAGCTCTTTGAATTTCTTTGATTTCCTTTTCTGTTGATTGCCATTCAAAAAAATTCCTCCCTTTTAAGTTGGTTTTATTTAGAGAGGGTTCATGATTACCTTTCTCCTCACATTAGAAATAGTGTAATTGGTATTCCCATCATTTACGTTCTTCGAAGTGCACGTCTTTGGCGGTGGCCTACATTTGCAACAGGGAAAAAAAATTGTATTCTATTATTCACTACATTATGCTAGCATTTTCCAACTTAGTATTGATGTCATTTCTAATAGGTGTTTGTTGTCAATCCTCCTGTTCGAGGTGAACCTTTGATTTTCTCTCAAATTAAGTAGTATAAGAGATTGATTCTGTGTATGCTATATTTTTCATTTTCTTTCTCTCTTTTTTAGTGATTTAAATCTTTTTACCGTGTTACGGAGTTTGCTATCTTCTACAAACTCACTGAGTTCCCTACGATTTAGTTGTTGTCTGCAACGAACAAAAGGAAAAAAATATATTACTTCTTTACTGAATTGTCTCATATGGGGGAAATCTCATTTCTCGACAATGCTTGAGATAGTCAAAATTGCTATAAAAAAAAATTACTTCTTTTCATATTTTTCTAATTGAAGGTATTACATAAATGTGCTATTTTAGACATTTTTCTATTTTGCATTGAATAGATGTGTGAACTCTCTTAATTTAAGCTTATTTGAAAGTACTACTTCGAGGAGAGGTCGAATTATTTCAAGGATGGAGTCGGGAGGGGCTAGTACTACGTTTTAAAAAATTCATACGATTACATTGAAAAAAAACAACTTATCATCAAACTATATAGTCCTGTCCCCACTCCGTTTTTTCGTTAAAAAAAAATAATAGGAACAGCTTTAATATTTATCAAACTATAAAACAACTTTGTAGAAAAATTGGTATTAATGAAGTTTAATTACAATTATTTAATATTTATCAAGCTATGAAACAACGAAATACTCAATGGGATTCTCGTTTGGGTTCTATTTCTAGTCGATGGATTTGTTCAATGTTAAGAGACATCATCAATGATCCGAGGTTGGCGAAGACAAAAAACGCACGATATATCATCTTGTCAATAGGTTGATTAGGCATACTAACTTTACTTGTTTCAATGACAAACCGAGCATGCATTTTCTTCTATGAAATGTGTGAAGACAAGACTTCGCAATTAGAATAGAGGATGATTGTGTAGCAAATTTATTGATCATTTATATTGAGAAAGATATTGCTCGAAGGGTTGGACACGAACTCTATCATTGATGCTTTTAATAACAAGAAAGAGCGTCAAAAATTGTCGATTTCGAAAAGATACTAGATAAGATAAGATAAACGTTAATACCTTTAAATTTTGATATTAGAAACATGTTTAGTTTCATATGTATTTGTGTTATTTTGCAATTTTTTTTTTTTTTTGAGTTAGTAAAAATTCATATCGTAGTTTTTATTTTGTACCGTCCCCCTACGCCAAAATTTCGGTCCACTGATCAACATTAGAGAAGCATAATTCATTTAATAAATCAGGCACGTGCAAATCCTAGTAGTACTATATGGATTAGTACGAAGAATTCATGATTAGTGCAAGTTGTCATACTTTAATTTATACGATTATTATATGATTTGCAGCTTTCCATGATTGAAAATGAATCTAAACCGCTACTAACGGTAACGACTTTAGGCTAGTTTCGGCCACTTTTGGTTATCAGTGATCGTCAAACTGCGGAACCTGGCTATGATAATGCCTAATTTTATTTTATTTCTTATAATCAAGTGTTCGAGTCAGCTTAAGCGTATATTGACCAAATTATGGGGATCCGATCCTCCGGCCACAGCGGGCCCGCATTTAATTCTCTCCCTTTCTCAAAAAATTCGTATAAAAATGTTTAATATTAAAGTTATGTTGGAACTCTTTTAGCTTGTAGTTCATACGTTGAAATTTCACTTGGGTTATGAATTCGGAAATTTTAAGACTTAAGAAAGAAAGTGTTTCTTTATGTTTCATATCGAAGGTTCTAGAAATGCGGATAATCTCTTCTAATGATCACCCATCCAAGAATAAAACCAGTGATAGAATTTCGAGTTTTTAGCAACCAAAAGGAAAGTTGTAAAGTTCATTTTTTCACTGGTCAAGGGAATTCGTATTGCAGAAATTAGAAATAAGGGGTGTTCCACTCAGAGAATTTTTTGGCTTATTGATTTTTCATGGTTTTTTATGTGATATATTGTTAGAGAGTGATTGCCTCGGTTTTCGTAATAAGCTGGCTTTTTGGCTTTTTTGAATTAGTGGAATGGGGCCTAGTGAAATTATTAGAGGGAACTCTTTTCTCCTCTATCGTACTTTTTTTTCATGGCAAAAGGAAGTTTACTAAAATTTGAAACGTCGAGACTGAGTTCTTAGAGCATCTTTATCCGATATTCCAAATTTTAGATTTAAAATTGTAATTTTCTGTAACACCTTAAAATTTGAAGAATCACTTAATGTGATGCACTCTACCAGATCTTGCAAATTATAATATTTTATTAATTTTTATAGCTTAGTTTTATAGATCTAAATTAAATTGATACATCTTTTACGTACAAAAAATATTATGACCACTCTACTTTATTGGTGAATTACTTTAATTACAATTTTTTTAAGAACACTAATTTTGATATAATCGGGTGATATTCAGTAATTTTTAAATTTCGTATCTTCAACATAAATGCTTCAAGTTGATAAAAGAAAAAGAAAAACGATGATATTGTGTTTTGTTGTGAGACATTTGAAAATGTGTTATATATATTTATATGCAAAGTTGGGTAAAATGTAAAAAAAAAATCCTTTGTTTTACAAATTTATATGCATCGTTGTGAACCATGACTTTTTCGTTGAAGAAAACATTTGTTAGTTTTTAGTTATGTAACAACAAAGGTAAAAAAAAAACTGCAAAGAAAAAAAAAAGAAATATCAAATGCAATCAAATGGTACTCCCCTCGTCCCTTTTAAAGTTTCCCAAATTAACAAACGCGCAAAAAAAAATGTATTGGAATATTTTTAAAAAAAATTTGCACCAATGAGCACTTTAATTTGGTGTAAAATTAAAAAAAATTATAGAAAAAATATTTTGTGGGAGTTTGAAAATGCATATATTCCTATAGTGGACACTTAAAAGGAGATGTAGGGATTACAAGGAAGTAATAAATTAATAATATTTGGGATCTGAGGTGTGAGGGTTACTGTTCTCTAAATTTTAAGAGAGAGGAAATAAATTAGAAGGGTTGCCTCAAATTATTTAGTGTTCGAGGGATCTACTGGAGCACTTAATTATTCCATGCTTGATCGCTTAAATTTTCTGAAATTTGACATTTGAGGAATCTATGGAGATGCTCTAAGATGTCTCACCAAAGCTAGGGGCACATGTGATGCATCTTAACCATGTTTGCGTTGATATTTGATGGAAAATGAGGGGTCTAGACTTCTGATCTCAGCCTTCCTTGAACCACCTGAGACTAACTCTCGCCTGAGACTAACTCTCGCCTGAGACTAACTCTCGCCTGAGCTCCTTGCCTGCGTGCTTGAGCACCTATGTTAGCAACAAACTGGATCGTAGAGTCTAGAACGGTACTTTTATAGAGTTTAGAGAGTTGAGATGTGTGTACCTTCATCTTGCTGAACTTTACCTTTTATAGAGTGAGCATGACTTGGGTTCTAGGCTCCCTCGTGCCAGCACGCACGATAACTACTCAGTTGACCTTACTCTTGACTAGGGCTAGCGAGACAATTACGAGCACATGCAACCACTGGTCGTTTGACACCTGGCACACACCGTTTGGCTGACGCCAATGTCATCATAACAATTAGTTATGAGAACGTGCTCTTCAACTTATGACATGAGGCACGCCCATGCTAAACTAGTCCTAACTGCTCGTGGTCTTCACCATTATGAGATCCCTCGGCATCGGATTTGACTATGCGAACTGTTGCTCATGGCCTTTTGCGCCGAGCAACACGATAGCCGACGCAAGCACTTAGCTGAGCCGTCACATTACTTGTGTGCTGCTTTAACTACCGCATGGCTACGACAATCGCGCCCTTTAGGCCACTTCGGCATACCGAACCACTAATTACCCTAATGGGATTTGGCTTCCCAGCCTTGCCAACTAGTCCCTCCGGAGTCACCTTTCGACGAAGCGCTTTGGAGGTTAATTTGTAGGTCTACGGTTGGCTTGTCTTGAGAGAAATTAGCTTATGCTTATGCTGTAGGCCCACTGTTCGGCCCCCACAGAAAATACTACAACACAGCTTATGTTTGGATGTTTCTAAATTCTAATATGTATTTATTCAGGCATGGAGCCAAGAATTTCACTACGCACGGGCGAATATTTTTTTTTTCCAAAATATATACTTTGCAAGGGCAAGCCTATATAATCCATAGGATGGGCGACCGCTCCTGGCAAGGATGGAGCCAAGAGGTGGCTAGTAGGGGCAATCGTCCCCCCTACAATTTTAAAAAGTCCTGCTATTACATTGGAAATATATATATACACAAGAAGTTTCCTATTATGGCTCCCTCACTAAAAAAAAGTGTGGGAAAACAGTTGTGAGCCGTTGGATAGCTTGAAGGGCATAGGATCCAACGGCTCACAACTGTTTTCCCGCACTTTTTTTTGTGAGGGAGCCCTCAGAGGAAACTTCTTAGGGTAATGATCTACTAAGGACTCCCTCAGGATAATTCCGTGCGGACCTCACCATTCCGGATCAAATTTTGACGATCCGAACCGCTCAATTTTTTTAAAATGCATTTTTAAGGGTCCACGCGAAAAATATTCAAAAACAAATACCCGGAAGGGCTTGATCGGATCAGTTTTTGTTAAAAACGCTAGACCTTGGAAAATGCATTTTAAAAATATTGAGCGATTCGGATCGTCAAAATTTGATCCGGAAAGTCGAAAAATGGTGAGGTCCGCACGGAATTTTGTTTGAGGGAGTCCTTAGTAGATCGGCTTCCTATATATATATATATATATATATATATATATCATCAAATTATATTGTCCCGTCCCCCCTCCATTTTTTCGTTTGAAAAAAATAATAGTAATAGCTTTAATTTTTTTCGAGCTGTGAAAACAACTTTTTACTAACATTGGACTTAATGAGGTTTGATTACAATCCTCTTTTTAAAGAAAATAAAGCCCACAATTTATAACTCAACTCACTTAGCCCGATCACTTTTAAAAACTAAGGCCGATTGCAATTTGGAAGCCCAAAAACTCTTTATTGATTTCCGTAGATAAATAAACGTTAATACTTAAGCAATCTAATCTAAGTTGATATAAGAGATATGTTTAGTTTTCATATGTATTGGTGTTATTTTGTATTTTTTTGAGTTAGTAAAAATTCACATCATTGTCTCTCTTTATTTTAATTTTTTTGAATACATATATTCATTCCCTACGTAAAAAACTTGACTCCGTCCCTGCCTACTGGCCTCCCTTAATTGGCTTCCCTGTATCGATTGCATTGTATGGAATCGAAGATAGTTTCACATAAATTCACGACGTTAATTTTGAATTCACAACTTTTTATATAGAAACTCACAATAACTTCACCATAAATTTATAACTGGTATTCTCTCTCTCTCTCTCTCTCTCTCTCTCTCTCTCTTTTTGTCATTTGTTATTCCTAATCTACTACATGGGGAGGGGGCAGGGACGGCCCCATGTAGGGGCAAGTGGGGGCAGCTGACCCCTTGAGCCGGAAATCCTCCCTGGAATATGCTTATTGTTTTGGTTATTTTTGTAATTTTGCCCCACGAGAGTATATATTGTTGTCTTTACATTATGTTCCTTACCCTACAAATAATTCACTTGCCCAAATGTGTTGAAAATATGCATGTAACTTCATAGGGAACCATCAAAATGAAATGAATGGACTAAATATTGTAGATTTTTGACCCCCCCTAATGATAAATCCTGTGTCCGCCGGCGAAAGAGATTCGATCTCGGGATGCAGTATGAGGCATCCAAGAGCTCTACCGCATGAGGTAGCCACCACTTGCGTATATCTGGGATTCATAACATTTGTTTTTACGAGTTTTTCTTGTGACTTGTTGTACAAGAAAATAAGCTAAATAGGGACAGTCCTAGGGGTTGCAAAATGGGGCTCGGGCATTGCCCAACACCCAATTTTCTAATTTCTATTATATTTTTTGTTTTGGTTATAAGAGAAATATGAAGAATGGCCCTATGTCACAAACCCAAGTCAAATTTTATGTATTGCTTTTCCCTTGAGAAAAGGTATACCACTTGTAGACACGTAAACTTTTAGCCTATCACAAATCGTCACGTGTTGCTTGGGCACACAAATTGGCTAATTGAATGTTGTCAAGTGTCACAAGTCAAAGTCAAAGTTTACGGACGATCCAATTAAATGCTGCCAAGTGTCCGTAGGTCAAAAGACCAAGCAAGATAAATGGCCAATCAAAGCATAAAAGCTCTGAAGAACAATTCAAGCCACATCATCATCTTCTTGGCAAATCTCGGAGAAGATTACGCCTTTTGATTCGAGATCAAGCTTTCAAGCCCTCGTTTCAACATTCAAAGAGAAGAATCAGAGAATTATTTTCTTTCATCAGAAATTCATCAGAGATTGTAAACCCTAATTTCTCACATCAATAAAATCGATTTTGGTTAGCATGTTTCCGTCTTTTTCGCAGACTCGAAATTTGTGTAATACAAATTTTTTGGAAATTACCGAAACTTTTGATTAGCTTCCACTGCCTTGATTCGTTTTCCCGGAGATCACCGCTTGAACACAATTGCTTTTTAATTAGGATAGGAATTTGCTTTCCTAATCGTAATACAATTCAACCAAATCTTTGCTTATAAATAAAGAACAACAGAAGTGAATTCTTATCATCGTTCGGCGTCGAAACTTGAGAGCAGATTTGTTGGGTAAGGTTTTCATTCTTTTCTTTTCCTTGTCTTTCTGATTGCTTCTCTTTCTTTTCTTTCTTTATTCAAGCTAATGCTAGTGATGCCATGTGCGAAACTAGTTTTGCTTTCTTTGACTTCAAGTCTTTTTTCTTGAGTCTCTCCTGTGATCGGGACTTTTTAAGACGACACCTTTTTTTTTTTGCAACGAGCACCGTTTCACCGTGTAAAATTATTCATTCGACTTTCACTTAACCTCCTTTATGTATGTGCACAAGTCTACACAATCTGAGCAATACTCCTTCTGTTTGTTTCACCGTAATAAAACATAAACTAATTGGGCAAAGTAACGTGACCTTCCTTCCCAATGTTTCTTTGGAATCTTGGAAGAAACAATTTTTTAAAACTTTCGTAACCACCTGTCTTCGCAATTACCATGTGATGCCCGCACATCCGCATAAGCGTGTACACACATGCACACGTGCTGTGATCTTTAATTTTCCATGAACTACATCTTCTCTCTCTAATTGCTTATGTACCGCAACTGTTCGGTAGCATAGTTGCAAAAACGCCTCATATACTGTATGCGTTGTACATTATCTAAGGCTCCGCCGTTTCTTCGAGCTTTAAGGCTCCGCCAGATCTTCGAGCTTTAAGGCTCCGCCTCACTGTATCTTCGAGCTTCAAGGCTCCGCCATTTCTTCGAGCTTTAAGGCTCTATCGCATCTTCGAGCTTAAGGCTCTGCAACAGTCTCCCTCTTTGAGTTTATGGCTCCGCAACAATCTCTTCGAGTTTAAGGCTCCGCAGCAATCTCATCGAGTTTAAGGCTCTACAGCAATCTCTTCGAGTTTAAAGCTCCGCAACAATCTCCATCCTCAAGTGGGAATTCGCCAAGGAAGAGATCTGCAAAGGTTGCCGCGATATTGAAGCAAGTCTATGATGTACCAGGAAGATCCTTGAAGCCCACAGTGAATTTGAACCTCGCTAGTTTTGTGTTGTGAAATTCCTTGAAACTTGCTAGATTTTGAAGCCTGTTGATGTCACGCTACGAAGTTCCTTGAAGCTTGCTAGATATTGAAGCATGTTGATGCCACGCAATGGAGCTAGATATTGAAGCATGTTGATGCCACGCAATGGAGTTCCTTGAAGCTTGCTAGATATTGAAGCCTACTGATGCCATACCATGGAGTTGAAGCTTGCTGGTGCCACGCCATGGAGTTGAAACTTGCTAGATATTGAAGCCTGATGATGCCACGCCATGGAGTGCCTTGAAACATGTTATGATGTTAAAGCCAATGCCTTGCACGGAAGGTTCTACAATGCTGTTAGAGTGCCCAAATCAGAAGCGAAGGAGGGTGAAGGAGCAGCTCTCCCTTCTGCCATCATCCACGAAGTTTGAAAGAGTCGTGCAAGAAGCAGGTCAATGCAAACGAACTACTCTACCTTGTGGAATCATCCATGAAGTTTGAGGGATCACAACAGGAGCGCACCACGACAATGGAGTGCCTCTTCCTTCTACCACCATTCATGGAGTTTGAAGCTTTATGCAAAAGCAAGCCAAGGCAAGAGAGCGACCTTCTGCCATCACGTAAGAAATTGAAGAGATTATAGTAGAAGCAAGCGAAGGCAAGAGAGCGACCCCCTTTTCTGCAGTATCCATGGAGTTAAGGGAGCGAATCTATTTGCTAATCACCCACGGAGTTAGAGCCATCATAGGAGAAACAAGCCACAACAACAGATCAACTTTTCTTCCTTCAATCATCCATGAAGCTAGAGGAGACACTTTGACATGGCACTGTTTGGAGTGCATGGAGTCTTGATTTTTAACAATGAGACAAAGGATGTACCAGTTCTTTTGAAAAGTCAAATGAACAATCCGTCCACACGATCCATTACATGTTGCTTTATTTGATTTGGTTGACTGAACTTAGAATTTTAGTCCAAGTTGCCTACGTACCCCAAAGGGGTCAAGTCAAACGTAGTTCATATTTTTTTATTTTCCTTTTCTCGATTTTTTTTGGATTTTTTTTTTTTTGAATTTGTTTTTTTGAATTCGCCGTTCACATTTTAAACTCATGCGGGCCAAGAGTAACATGCAGTTTAGGCTCATGCGTCATGGAGTGACTCGCAGTTTAAGCTCATGCGTCGGGGAGGGTTATTGAATCTTCAAGCTTTCAAAGACGGCAGACAGTTTAGGCTCTTATCCAGGAGAATGTTTGAACTTAATGTGCTTTGAGGATTAGCTTGCTGAGTTGGTGGAGCTATGAGGCTTGAAGGCTCAAAGATTGTCGTGATAAAGTACGATGTTGCTTCATCTTGGTCCTCGTCGTAGTTGTACTCCGATTTTGGTGAACCAACAGAAGAATCAGACTCTTCGGAGGAAGACTCTCCTCTTGCTTTTAATTCACTCGAAGAAGAGTTTTCTTGCGCCACTCATCTTGACGCTCTGAATCAACGTCATCTTCTTTTTCAGAAATTGTTATGGTAAGCTCAATGTCTTGAGCTCATGTGGCTAGTTCTTCAAAAGTCTTTGGTTTTATGCCTTGCAAAATGTATTGAAGGCTCCAACACATTCCTTTGGTGCACATCTCAATGGCCGAGGCTTCTGATATGCGATCTTTGTAATTAAGGCTCAAGCTTCTCCATCTATTGATATAGTCAATGACTGACTCATCTTCTTGTTGAAGAGTGTTGCTGAGTTCAGTTATGTTGACAATGCGTCGTGTGCTGAAAAACCTATTGAGGAAATCCCGCTGCAATTGGTCCCAACTGTCTATGGAATTTGGCTCCAAGTCTATGTACCAGTCAAAAGCATAACCTTTCAATGACCGTACAAATTGTTTGACGAGCAAATCTCCATCTGTTCCAGCATTGCTACATGTCTTTACGAAATGTGCAACATGTTGTTTGGGATTGCCCATTCCATCGAATTGCAGAAATTTTGGAGGCTGGTAATTTTCTGACATCTTCAGTTGTTCTATCCTCCGCGTGTATGGCATAGTGTATGACGGAAATATTTGAGAACTTCTCACATCTTTTCCAGCAATTGCCACCATGATGAATTCCTTCAATTGATCAACAGGGATCAATCCATCATTGGAGACTTGAATTTTTTTACTTGAAGTCTCTGAGTTTGTTGAGACTTTGAGTACTTTGTGTGAAATACCTTCGCGTGAAACTAAAAAAATTTCTTCTGGAGTACCTTCTTGCGAGGTTTTGAGGACTTCTTTTTTAGCAGCTTCAGGCGAAGTTTTGAGAACTACATGTGGAGTTTCTTCAGTAAAAGATTCAGACGAATTTTCAGCGCTACGCCTTGTGACGTTCTCACGTGATCCACCTTATCTGAAAGCTTTTTAAGTTGAGTTTTTTGTCGTTCATTATGCTTCACAAGCTTCTCAAGAGTCTTGGTCAATGCCGCAATTTGCTCCTCGAGAGTAGATGATTGCACCATCATTACTGACATGACTTCGTCATTAGAGCAGCCAAGAGAGTTGAACTGTAGATGTTCACAAGGAGCGGGAAGTACAGATTTGTTGCTTTTTGGCGACCTTTGGAAGATGGATGGTTGCTTGAGCACTTGTTCACCCATCAAGCGGTTGAGTTCTTTTGCCCCCAACATGCTTGAGATGATGCATGATTTGCTTGGTATTGTGGTAGATGCAGACTTATTTTCTCCAGACATATTGTGTAATCTTCAAATTTTGATTTGGAAAGAGAAGAGATGAGAGGCAGAGATTGTCCCACCGGGCGTGCCAAAATTTGTATCTCAAAAATTTCGAGTCTACGAAAAAGACTGAAATATGTTGAGCAAAATTGATTTTATTGATGTGAGAAATTAGAGTTTACAATCTCTGATGAATTTCTGATGAAAGAAAATAATCCTCTGATTCTTCTCTTTGAATGTTGAAACGAGGGCTTGAAAGCTTGATCTCGAATCAAAAGGCGTAATCTTCTCTGAGATTTGCGAACAAGATCATGGTGTGGCTTGAATTGTTCTTCAGAGCTTTTAGGCTTTGATTTGAAGAACCCCCTCGCTTGATGTAGACTTGAAGAGTTCTGAAGGGCTTTGGATGCTTGAATCTTCAGAGCTCTGCTAGCTGATGGAAGCTTGAATGCGTCGATGACTTCAAAGGGATTCTGAAAGGCTTTGGAGCTTTGATCTTCAAAGCTTGGAGCTTGAATGTCTGAACGTTCTTCGGAGCTTTGAAGCTTTGAACGAAGAACCGTCTTGCTTGATGCGGGCTAGGAGAATTCTGAAGGGCTTTGGAGGCTTTGATCTTCAGAAGTCTGGAGCTTGGATGCTTGAATGTGTGTTTGACTTCAAGGAATTTTGAAGGGCTTTAAGGCTTGATCTTCAAAGCTCTAGTGCTTGAATGTCTTGATTGCGTGTCTGATTTCAAAGAATTTTGAAGGTCTTTGAGGCGTGATCTTCAGAGTTCTCGAGCTTGAACGTATGTGGCCTAATTGAAGCTTCAATGTCTTGATCGAATCTTCAATGTCTTGATGATCAAAAAAATATGAGACAAAGCACTTCTATTTATAGGGATGTGAGATGGAGAATTTATGGAAGACTGCAATTATTTCCATAGTTATCTCTTCAATTATTTCCTTATTCGATTTAAAGGAAAATAATTAGAATTTAATAAACATCTTACTTCTTATTTATTTTAAGAAAGATATTTATATATAATGAGATACATAATTTATCTCACCAAGTGGCATAATTTAATTGGCCAAACTTGATAAATAAATTACTGTGTCATTTTGCACTACAAGAAAAAATGTCTACTGTGAGGATTGAGTTTCCTCGCCAAAGAACCAAATGTCCTCGCTAAAGGAATTGGCGAGGAAAAATTTTCTCGCCAGGTTTCCTCGCGAAAAGGTCGTCGCAAAAGGTATTCTAGCGAGGAAAAATAAATTTCCTCGCCTAATCTGCCAATTGGCGAGGAATTTTTTTGTCGCCTATTTGGAACAATTGGCGAGGAAATTTTTCCTCGCCTATTCGGACCAATTAGCGAGGAAATTTTGTTTTCCTCGCCTATTCGGAACAATTGGTGAGGAAATATTGTTTTCCTCGCCTATTTAGAACAATTGGCGAGGAAATTTTTCCTCGCCTATTCTGACCATTTGGCGAGGAAAAATTACCTCGCCAAAACTCCTGAAACAAAAACAAGAAGAAATCCAATTCTAGCTTCTCCGCCTCCGCTTGGAATCGAACCCGCGACCTCCTCTCAAGCAACGCGCGCCCCATCCACCACACCAACTTCCATTTCAATGCAAAGTTCAACAACTTTTAATATATAACCTTTTGTAGTTCTTTTTACCTCACTATTTTTTTAAATCTTTTTGTCTAAATTTAGTCTCTTTGTAGTGTTTCTTTAAACTTCTTTCTTAAATCTTTTAATGTTATTTGTTTTTACTGAAGTTCTTATTTTTTATAATTTGATATTTTCCTATACCCTTTTATAAGTCTTTACTTGTTAGAATTACTTACCTTTGCATTTATATATTTGTTTATTTTTAAATTGGATTTTGTTAATATGTGCCCCCAAGGCACATGATAAGAACACATTAATTGCTCCACCTTACTCCACTTCCATAAGGAATTAAAGTAGAGTAATCAATTGTGTTTTGGAAAGATAAATCTTTTTTTGATTAGACGAAAATGCCACCAACTACCCATACCCATGGAACAAAAACCTAAGATGCAATACTTGACCAAATAAAAACGAAAATTATTTGAGAATTAGTTGGCCAGTGTTCTCCCATAAATTTTTGGAACATAATTTTAGAAAATTAATTATCAAACATAAACCCAAAAATGAAGAAATGTTGTTGGGTGAGACCTAACCACCTTCTTCGTTCCAATCGATAACATAAATTCTTCTTAACATCATGTTTTTAAACATTATTAGTATGCTAAAGAGTAATTTGGAATTTATTGACAAATAATTGATCTACTCTTTGGCTTTCTTGAATTTTTTAAACTTCTTATCAGGAGAATTTACTTCACTAATTTGTTTTGAAGAGAAAATGTAAAAGTAAAAGAGGACTAAATATAAAAAGATTGAAAACAAGATAATATTAGCCCAAATAATAAGTCGAAAGTATAAATTTTCTGGCTTGGGGAATTTTTTTTTATATATAAATTCTAGTTGAAGGGAAAAATCAATTGCTTTGTGTTTGTAGACCATTTTGGTGAGTGATGCCCGTAGGATTTTTTTCTCTTTAGCGGGTTTAAACCGAGTTGAAACACTTATTAGAAAACTAAAGGGCAGTTGAAAATATAGCATTGAAAGATAAGTTAAAGGGTAATTTTTTTTTAATGACCGTTAAAGGGTAATTTAGTCTCATTAGAAACACGTTTTCCTCCTAGATAGTATGATACCCACCTTTGTTTCAAAATGGATGATCGTTTTAGGAGACCAAATCATTTTTCTACTAGAGTAATAATAATAATAGATTTATATGCAAATGACATGATCAATATGATATGTATACATTTAGTCTCACTAATTAGTATGTGCATACAACAAATAAGTTCTTTTATTATAATTTTATGGTATCATAAATAGGATAAATATCTTACCATTGGGATAATACAACATATCTATATCAAAATCTAAATAGTCCTAGAAAAGGTGTGGAAATATTTCGTCACCTAACATTAACATTTGGCGACGAAACAAAATTTCCTCGCCTATTCTGAACAATTGGCGAGGAAACTAGCATTTCCTCGCCAATTCTTAGCTTTTTTGCGAGAAAAGATAATTTCGTCGCCAAATCTTAGCTTTTTTGCGAGGAAAGATAATTTCGTTGCCAAATGGGTACCCTTTAGCGAGGAAATATAATTTTGTCGCCAATGTTAGCTTTTTTGCCGAGGAAAGATAATTTCGTCGCCAAATGGTAGCCTTTTAGCGAGGAAATGTTCATTTCCTCGCCAAATCTTAGTTTTTGGGCGATGAAAGATAATTTCATCGACATAGTGTACTCTTTGCCGACGAAATCGATTTCCTCGCCATAAAGACCCATTTGGCGAGGAAATTTGAATTTCCTCGCCAGCTTTCGTCGCCATAGTTACTTTTTGTTGTAGTGTTGACATGTGGCGCCATTTAATTGGTCATTTCACATATCTCTGACTTTTGACTTGTAAACGTGTGGCATCATTTGATTGGCCATTTACCTTGCTCGGTCTTTTGACATACGGACACTTAACAACATTTAATTGGCTCGTCCGTAAACTTTGACTTTGACTTTGACTTGACACTTGGTAACATTTAATTAGCCAATTTGTGTGCCCTAGCAACACGTGACGATTTGTGATAGGCTAAAATTTTTCGTGTCTACACCACTCATATTATTTCAATATGCAAGCTAGAAATGTACTTCACGATATTCATTTTTAATGGACATTAGGCCTTGTTCTAATGGGTATAAAGCACATTGAAATCTATGTGTTAGGGAGCTCGTGAGTATGCGTATAAATCAAGTCACAAAAGCTTGTTGATGTTGGGGTGTAACCAACCTTCAGCAGTAAATTAGCCCAGGGATGTATTTTCTGCCATATGACCCGACCTATTTATGTTGCAATTAGCATGTAAATAGGTTTACATGTTTTTAGAGAAAAACAGAGATAGACAAGAGAAAACGCAAATCTCAGAGAGA
The DNA here is from genome assembly GCA_016920895.1 of Vaccinium myrtillus. Lineage (NCBI taxonomy): Eukaryota > Viridiplantae > Streptophyta > Magnoliopsida > Ericales > Ericaceae > Vaccinium > Vaccinium myrtillus. Next base: position 10,790,261 of record CM029277.1, read on the forward strand.
TTGCTAGAAGACTTGTACTCTTGATTTCGATTTCATGGCGGACTGGTGTGGCTCCCGTGGTTTTTCCTACGTTAAGGTTTTTCACGTATATCTTGTGTCTCGTTTTTCTTTCCGTTTTCCCATTACTTTCAACTGTTTGTTTTCCGTTCTATAATTCTTTGTTCCCAACATCCGTAGGGCGTTGTGCGGTTCAAAAATCTCTAGCAGTTGAGATCGGTTAGAAGAAGAGAAAGTACATAAAGCAAGTCAAATTATGCACATAACTTGGAGTGTCCCCAGAACACTACTTGGCCGTGCTATGGACGCACTAAATAATTAGACCATAAGGTGTGACTTGTGAGATATGGCTAGTAGGCATATAATTACCTGTACTTTTTACATGTATACAGTTGCATTTAATTAAGCAATGATTAGGGTGAGATCTTATGCGTAGATTGGATATTTTTAATAACTAACTTATCAAACAGTAACCCTGGTTTATAGAAGAAACTTCTTGTATTATTGATCATTATTATTGGAGATTGTAAGAAAAGCGCCAAAACCAAGACTGTTCCATGATTCTAAATTATCGGTATTCATTTGTTTTTGTTTGGCCAGGAAGCTAGTGTATCCCCACCAACTTCTTTTCAATTTTGGAGTGAATGGAACTGTAAGTTGTCTTTCGCAGGGTTACTTGTTAAAAACTCTTTAAGGGCCTAAAAATGGGTCAGGGAGCCTTATAAACAAGTATTTACTTGAAAAGTACGTACTTGGAGAAAATATGCATACACTTTACTACTTCAATATATATATATATATATATAGAGAGAGAGAGAGAGAGAGAGAGAGAGAGTTGCATGATCGTTAGATTCTGAACGTGCCAATGTGTCATTATTTTTTGTAGTCATTGTCACACTCGGCGTGAAGATTGATGATTGGTCCCTACTTCTGGAATAATGAATGAATAAACCAATAGCGAAGACGATTAGCATCTTGTCAGTTACTCAGGGGCGAAGATGATTGGTCTCTTTCAAGTTAATGGAGATATAGCTTAGAACCATTCTACAGGTACCGATCGACGCCATGGTACCGACCGGCGTCGGGGACCTCATTGTGGGTCTTAAACGATCGATTCGAACCATTCATTCATCTCAAAATCAAATTTCGAGTGGACCCACGTGGGAATTGATGCAATCGGACGGCTGTAAGAAATCTCGATCCAAAATCATCTCATTTCATTCCAAATACTTGGTACATGTTTAGCCCACTTAAATGTGGAGGGAAGTGTTGTTGGGTGTGTTGAGGAATAAATTTATAAACTTACCGCTTTCTTTAATAGCTTAAATTTTTAGACGAGTTGGTAGTTAACTATCTATTAGATACTATATACTGTAGTGCGTTATATGATCGTAATCACATCATTTATGCGTTTAGCATGTTACATATACTCACAAGTTTGTGTCATATCAGATATGAAAAAAAATATGATCAAGGTGCAATGTGGGCACCCTTGTATCACACACCTATTTATTTCGATAAAGATATGCTTACCGACCCAAATGTACCAAAAATGTACAAAGCGGCCTTCTGGAGCCCATTTTTGAGTCTCACACGAATAATTCGAACCGTTCAATAATTTTAAAATAAATTTTCGAGTGTCCATAAAAAAATCAGCTCAATTAGATATACTTAAGTATTGATTCAAGTTTCATTCAGAATTCCTGATCATGAATGAGACATTAAAAGATTGGATTACTCACTTACGCATATTCAATTGAACTGATTTTTTACATTATTTTTTGAAAAAATTATTTTAAAATTACTAAACGGTTCAGATTATTCATGTGAGACCAAAAGTAGGCACCGTAGGCCGCTTTGTACATTTTCAATATCATTTGGGTCGCTAGCCTAGCACTGTCCTATTTATTTAGGTTATCTTAATAGGATATGGAATACTTCAACCATTGCGGACCATAATTTAATATAACCTGCAGGTTTCACCATGTGAAGGACCACATGGGAACACATGATGCACCATTCTTCTTACTCCTGATATATACAAACAAATTTGAGTGAGAATAACATAATGTAAAAACGAAGGGGTTGGTCAAGCAGTCTTGATTTTAAATTTTAGGGAGTTGCTATCTACTAAGGGTCTTAGGTTCGATTCTCTTTTTCATCAACTCTTAGAGCGAGTCACTTTACTTTGCGTGTATGCATGTGAAAGAATTGTGGAAGGAGCTATAGGGATTAATCTAAAGTATGTGCAAGCTTACCCGGGACAATCTGCATTAAAAAAAAAAAAAGGAGAAAACCAAATTAAATTAATGAACACTTGCGTACGAGAATATGACTGTTTTAGTGGATTATTTAATGTAGATTTTTTTAAAAATCAATCATACAAGTGTAGAGTATGAATCTTAGTATCATTTGTTTAGTGTGGTCATGTAAAAAAATCAACGACATACCCACCACCATATCACATTAGTCCCGATCACATTAATTTAAACGTATACCGTACATATACGTGCCCATATATTGTTTCAACCTGAAATTTGTATCCTTGCTTCTTCTTTTTCTTTATTCTTTTTTTTTTTTGACATGTTGTGTTATGTAAAAATAGGCAAAGCGATTATCAAACCCAGGTTTGGTTCTAACAATACTCGGAAGGATAAGAACCGAGGCAAGATTTCAATGTTAGGTGAGCTAACATTGTATTTCTTTTGTTGCATGGTACGCAAGGATGGAGCCAGGGAAGGGCTAGTAGAGGCAGTCGTCCCCCCTACATTTTAAAAAAATAATACTATTACATTGAAAAAAGAAATTTATCATCAAACTATATAGTCTTGTCCCCCCTCCGTTTTTTCGTTAAAAAAAAATAATAGTAACAACTTTAATATTTATCAAGCTATGAAACAACTTTGTACTAAAATTGGTTTTAATGAAGTTTAATTACAATTCTTGTAAACAAAACAATGCCCCAACTCACTTAAAGTCAGGGACTCAAGGCCCGTTCATTTTTAAGAACTAAGGCTCATTGAAATTTTGGAAGCCCAAAACTCTTTAATGTGGTTTGATGCCTGATTTCAATACATACTAAATAGGATTAGATAAACGTTAATATCTTTTGCAATCAAAGTCGATATTAGAAACATGTTTAGTTTCATATGTATTGGTGTTATTTATTTATTTTTTTTGAGTCAGTAAAAATTCATATCGTTGTATTATTTTATTTTTTTAATTTGGTATATTCGTCCCCCCTACGCCAAAATCTTGGCTCCGTCCCTGATGGTACGTAAAGGTGGTACTAACTTATAGCAATATGTATCACAAAAACATTATCAAGATATCAATCGTAAATTATTTCGAGAGGTGGTCAAGGAGGGATAGTCTTCTATAGCATTACTGTCGTAAGGATGGTCTTCTTAGGGGTGTTCCGCTAAGGGTGTTTTTAGAATAAACTGGTTTTTCACGGTTTTTTATGTGATGTATTGTGAGAGAATGACTTGTCTTGATTTTGGAAAAAACTGTTTTATGATTAGTGGAACACTCCTTGGGCTTAGAATAGTACTATTCTTCACGGAAGGAACCTTATTACTGCTCATATTTCCTGGCGGGTGAGAAATGGGGAATCTATCAGTCTTTTCCATGATAAATGGATTCCTCATTGCAACAAGCCTCTTAGTCATTCTTATCCCTTACGATGGCTCTAACTCCCTTATGCCTTGTTTGGCGACCGGAGTAGGAGCCGGATTTGGGGCTCGCCCGGATTTGTAATCCTAGGCCCACCCCAAATCGGCGTTTGGAAAGGCATTTTTGTACCCCGGATATAAATCACTGTTGGGAGTCCATCTCCCCCTCCACCCTCGTTAGCCAACGATGGCCTCCACCCCGTCGTTGCCAAATCCACCCTGATTTCGTCTTTTCTCTCCCTCTTTTACCCCTCCAAATCCAGGTGAAAGGGGTGGGGCGTGAATCACCATCTCTCACTCGTTTTCTGGGCAAGCGAAACAGAAGAGAGAGAAGAGGAGGGTTCGAT